>NC_047561.1:32404268-32965185 GCF_902806645.1 Magallana gigas | reverse complement strand
ACGAATGGCGAACTGTGACAAAAACGAGCTCTATATTTGTACTAAAAAGCTGTTATATTTTATTTATATATAAAATAAAACGGAAAACAATAAAAACCATCATTTTAAAGGTAAAATCGTAAACAAAACAAAATTAGGGAAGAACAATAATCGGCACTCGGGGATGGAACCCGGGTCGCCTGGGCACAAGTCCAACACTCTAACGACTGAGCTAGCGGACTCTCGCTTCAGAAACTTTTGAACTCAAAAAACTCGGAATGCCTGGATCGATTTTAACACGCAATTTCATATTCTGAAGGTTTTAAAGCGTCTCTATCGAATAAACAAATAACAATAAATCAAATCTAAAAATTGAAAAATTAAGGTTTTTCATTTCCTTCCGGTGACAACGGAAGTGACGGCGGACGTTCGATGACAAAGGGCACTGCGGCCGTTCACTCTCTACCTTCTCTGAAAATTTGAAGTTTCTGATCGTAATACTTTTTGAGAAAAATCGTGACAAGCAAAACGTAAATCTTTAATATCTCGGTACCGGAAGTGACGATCGAAAAAGCCCGTGTACTTTTCTTACAAATGTTGTCATGAATAAGATCTAAAAATTTCATGAAAATTGGCTGAAGCATTTTGAGAAAACGTGACAGAAAAAAAAAAACAATAAAAATAATAGTGAAAAAGAACAAGGCAATAACATAAGGTCTTCCGTTGAAACGGAAGCCTCAACTAGACACGATCTCGTTGCGAGCAACGAGGAGGTTTTCCGTTCCGATTTTAGAAGAGAAAATGACCTTGACTTTTATCTTCATCAACGAAACATATCAGGAAATGCAGATGTGATCTTAAAAGAGCGATGGATGAAGGATTATCCACCCTGTAGGATCCTTAATTTAAGGACCAGTCCCATTTTATTTCATATTTAATAAGAGTCTTTTGACTTAATAACAGGTTAAGTAACCTGTAATAAAAAGAAACCAAGAAAAAAAAGAGGGTCTACCTTTGTAACGGAAGACCTAATAACATAAGAATGAAGGTCTTCCGCTGGAGACGGAAGACCCTAATAATAAAAGACTGTTTTTGTCTAAATCTTAATTGAAGAGTGTTTTTCAACTTGTACTATAGAAGTATAGTTAGTATAATTTTACTATAATTAATTGTAATTAGTACAGTAATCTGAATGGTACTTAGTTGAAATTAAAGGCCCATATCAAAGATCAAGTAAAATCGGACCAGAAAAACTAAAGTTTATGAATGGGGGGGGGGGGGGGGGGGTGGTTGGTCGGTGCTTATATAAAATAGAATATTAAATTTAAATATCACATATTACCAATTTCTAAACAAAATACATATGTTAGCAACAATGTATAAGCGCTGTAAAGCCACTGTACCATTGATTTGAAATTTAAAAATCTCAAAATCTTTAATAGATTTTTTCTTGATATTACTTTTATTCTAATATAGTATGCATACATTAGGTACATGGAGATGAATGCAACAGGTCAAAACGTTTGAAAGGGCGGGACAAATTGACGCGGACGTCTGTATATGACAGCGTATTTTCAACCACCTCAGCATTTTAATTTGATAAGTTAATAGAAAAAACATTATTCATCATAATAGTGATTTTATTTCATCAATTAGTATCGGTCCTGGTTAGGGGACGGGTGAGATCAAAACCGGTAGTGACGTTGCGCATGCGCAAAAATTGTAAACATCCCGAATATTCTCTAACACGGTAAACGTGACTTATAAACATGTAATGTTTGTTATCCTTGGTATATAAACTCATTTTATTTATAATACATGTAACAAGTGATAAAATTTTGTATAGACTAGAGATTAGGAAGAGTGGGAAGATATATGCCGCTCCTGAAACTATAGTATATGCTTAATTGCGATGCCCCAACAGCTATTCTTGTTATTCTTCATAACTATATCGGAGGCAGTTATCAAAGCCACTATGTTCTTAACGAAAGCTAATTAAACAAGTCAGGACAGAATTTCTCTTATAGATATATCATGTCTGAAATACCCCCCCCCCCCACACACACACACCCCGAATAAGAAGTAAAAGTTTTTATATAAGTAATATTTACAAATACAACAAAAATTATTTTAAAGAAATTATTAGTTCATTTAAATGTATGTTTTAATACTATTACAGACAGAGTTGATTATTGATTAGCTAAATGAATTAATTCATTTAATGCTTTTGATACCTCAAGGAGCATGAGGGAGTGAGAGTTTCAATTTGACATTCCTGAGCCTGTAATTCGCATTGTATTCTCCATCATAATTATTTTTTCTATTAAAGCAACTAATATATTTGCAGCCAAATTATTATATATATATAATATTAATGAAATCAAATTCTTGATATTAAAGTACATTGTATTAGCTAAATACAGACTAAGTCTTATAGATAAACAATATACCCGGTACTAGTATTATCATAAGGTCATGTATCCTTGTACCGTTACATTGAACATATTAAAGAAAAGGAAGTTTTATTTTCCAACTTTATTTTATTTTATTTTTGTTACATAAATGATTTCCAACCTTGATCGCGTCGACAATGACTATAGATGAGAAGGTGACCGAACTCCCCTTTCAATGAACTTTTATGTTTTAAATCAGTGATGATTTCAGAATTCAATGTATAGACTGTTTTACAACAGTCCCAGTCTAAAGACACATAAGTGAGTTCTTAAAACCATTGTACAAACCATAAGAAACAAGGTACCATACTAAAACTCAGATTTGTACTGTCCTTCCTTACCCTCAAAAAACCTGTTTGACCACTTCCAAATAGATACAATATGCTTATTTATTGTATATACATGTAGTTTACATGTGCCGGTAAATGTAAAGATTTAACTACATCAAATTCCCCATCCAATGACAGAACACGTCCCTGGTCACTATTGATTGTATATGAGTAAACAATGAGTGAATAATAAAGATATGGGTGAATGAATAAGTGAATGAATAGATTTTCCTAATTATTAAATCATATATCATTTCGGTCGAATCTTTAAACAGCTTACATTCAGTATGTGAGAAGGCTATATAGCTATTCTTGGACTTGTTAAATACCAAAAGACTTATATTAATAAGATGGTAAAATGCAATAATTAGGATATCAATGATGATTAAACTATTGTTCATCAAGTTGGTGACAAATCATCTTCGCTAGCCAATGGTGACGATCTGCTCTGCTACTGAAACGAAGATGGTGCCAAATTGATTAAGATGCATTTTTTTTTATCAGAGTTTTTATATTCTTGTAAATGAACAGTAACATCAAGATCACAACAAAATATTGTTCTGCAGCTTATCTTTAAAAACTAAGCATATAAGATGGAATTGCACCCCCCATTTACTTTTGAGAAAGTGTGATATTGATGACATGACCTTGAAAACTGGTCTTAAATAAGGGTCATGACACACTCAGCCTCATAAGTAACCTCAAATTGTGACAAGTTATGTATGATGTATTTCTTATCAGAAAGGCTATGGGTTATTTATTGGAGTTAGACTCCAAAAAAGTGTTGCACTGACATGTAAACACTGACAAAGGGATGAACAGACAAAGATTCTATACCGGTATTATCCTTTCCTAGGATATAAGCATTTGTCTCTCAATTATAATATGTTGCTACAAAATCATTCGGAAATTGTTTACAAGTCCATTGAAGTGAAAAACATAAAATGAAGAAAATATGTCCAATATCAATGAAAAAGTTAGTGGTACATTCTAACAAATTATGAATGTATGCAAATTTAATATGAGTTGCGCATGATGTTTAAAACATTTCTACAGCAAAAGGGACAATTAACATCTTTAAAATTCTAAACAGTTTTGAAATTAAGAAATTTTTCATTTGAAATAGATTCATCATGAATTTTGCAGCAAATTAAACACATTTCGTTGAAAGTTTCTCCCAAACACATTCCTTAAGACCTGCATGGCATGGCTGATAGTTTTTTTGGCTTTTAACAATATTAGTACATTATATTAATATATCAATTGTTTTTGAATACAAAGAAAATGGCCAAAGTTGAATTTTCCCCCAAAATTTTGTCATGGTTTGCAATCAAATCTATCTATTCTGCCATGCAAGTTTCTGCCCTTACAGTGTAGGAGAAAATTATTTTCAAATACATGTACAAGTGAAACTAAGTTTTGTTCTTATATCAGTACATTTGTACCACTTATGGTCATACATGTATATATATATATTCATGAAATAGTAAATAGCTCACAGTTACTGTTATAATTGTAAACATGGATATTTTCATAAAAGGATAATTTATAGATGATTACAATATATATGAAGAAATAGATGTATTTGTATTCTTTTCACTCTGGGTTTACTTCATTCATGTAACCAAATATCCATGTCTACAGTACCTAAAATAATATAAAATAGGAATCTTTATAATATTCTTTAACTGTCCGGGCGTCATCAGTTAAGAAACAGTTAAAGAATTATTTGTAAAGTTTCTCTCATTATTGTCACCTACAGAAGTCAAAACTAAAGTAAAGTTAATCTGAAATACAATTGATAAAGCATATACATGTATGATAAAAATCTAGGTAAAGAATTTGTGCGTACAGTGCTCATCTGATGTATTCATTTGTTTTCTAAGGTCTAATGAATGTAATCATTTTTATCAAGTTCATTATTGTTCAAAAGGTGCAGTAGAAAATACTTATATTTGTCTTCTAAATTTAAGTTAACCAAGTTTTAAAGCAAATTTTGTATACCGTACACAATTTAGTAGCACAACTTTTCTTAGCTAGATCTTTACCTATACATAGAGAGAAGTTGTAAGCATAAAAGATAGAGCAACATACTGGTGGGCAATAATATCAATGAAACCAAGCACTGGCCATGTATGCCATTGCCAGTCTACTCCTGGACTGACATGATGCATTGGTATCAGAGTATTATGTAGGACCAGTAGTGGATCACAAAGCTGTCTTTTTCTCTCGATGCATTGATGCACTGGCCTATACGCCATTGCCAGTCTACTACTGGACTGACATGATGCACCAATGACAAAGAAAGTCTCAGGGCTGGCAAGGCTGGTTCAAAGGCTTGACTTGCTGTTTTGACTTTGGTGCACTGGCCATTACGCCATTGCCAGTCTACTACTGGACTGACATGATGCACCATTGTCAAAAATGATCCAATTAGGGTCTTTTGTCCAGTAGTTAGCTCACTTTATGCATTTAAACAGCTGTATAAAGTTGGAATAAATTTTGATGCTTTCTTTGTTGTAGATGTCGGTTTCAATCAAGCAGGAGGATCATTTTTATTACTGTTGTCATCAGCTACTCCATTGGAGAACATCAACACTTGCTTTTTCCCATCCTTTGTTGTGATCGTTATTCTCCTTCCAATTAATGGTGGTGGAACTCTCATCCATGATTGTAATCCAATCCTGCCATCAACTCTGCAAAACACAATAAGATTTGTTTATATCATTAACTACACATTTTCAATCACAGTTACAAATGTGTATTAGAAAATTGAGAAATAAGATTTTGTACATGTACTTACTCGAACAGCGATTGTTCTGGCTCTCTAGACAGTGGATCAGTGGAGGATGAGCTTGGCACCAATCGCAAAGGAGGGTATGGGGCAACTGTTGGGGCATTCTGCATATCTCTTCTCTCCGGTATTACTTCGGGCAAATTCTGATCCTTCAGAAGTTGTTCCTTTTCCTCTTTAGATGGTTTTCTGAGTGGAACCTTTTTTGGCCTCCCTTTCTTCTTATTTGTCCCATGAAATCTTGGTTGCAAGATATTATTTGCATTACCTGAAATTTTCTCTGTCTCTTTGAGCCCACCTAAATCATCTGCAAGGTTGGTACAAGCTTCATTGCCAGCTTTGATGGTCTGAAGTGATTGAATTATGTTTGGGAGCCTAATGCCTCTGACTTTAGGATGACTGAGCTGTTCTTCAATCTGCTTTATTAAAGTTTTGATTGTATTGAGCTGAGTTTCCTGTCCTGGTGAGGTGTCCTGAGACTGAGAAGAGTCTTGACTAGGATTGACAAAAAGTGCCTTGTCCTCACAGTCATCCTCATTGTTTTTAAGTGTAAACATGCTATGGACTTTATGAACATGTTTACATAAAAACCCATTTATGTTATCTGGACAGTTGCAGTGATACATGTGATAGCATAAGTCTATACAAGGTATTTCTCTGCATCTAAGGTAACAATGCTCCTCCATACAATATAGATGGCAAATTTCTATCAAATATTGATTATCCTGGGATTCTACGATAAAAAACCTGTCCGATAATTGCTTTATATGTCCATCGGGAATTTGAAGACTACTTTTATGCCTGTTTTGTGTATCACTGTCCTCTTTAGAAGGCATATTGTATGCCACCCTCTTAAAATGGTTGATGAATAGATTATTTTCCAATTTCAAAAGAGTTTCCAATAAAACATCAATTCTCCTATTCCTTTTCCCTTCAAAATAAATAGTTTTTAGTTGATTGTGGAAACTTTCTACAAACATGTTTGTATCAACCTTGCAATAGTCCCCTTTCCTGAAGCACTTTGCCCATTTTTCTGCTCTGCTAAAATAATGATCCTCCATGTATTTTAAAAATGCTTGATTAATTACCTGCAATTTGGCAACAAAGGCAGACTTGTACTGTAAAAATTCATCTTCAGTTTTGGCCTCCAACATAGCACACAGAAAACTAAACACAGAACTTTTGTGCTCGTCATTCTTAAATACTGTTGGACATTGCGAGTCCATGACCTGTATATGTGCCATATGCACAAATAATGTTGCAAATCATTTCCAAAAATAGACCTTGCAGCATTCCAACCAGCATTATCATCATCTGTCATTATGACATTCAATTTTGTGTCTGGAGACCTTGACTTGACAGACTTCAAGAATAAGGCAATAGCTGTTTCATCCTCCCTGTTAGAAATGCAAAATGCGACAGGGTAACCTCTGCGAAACTGGTCAGGAACCAAAAGGGTAATCAACTTAAAGGAATAGCTGTTAGTTTTATGAGTTGAATCCATGCATACTATTCTGTTGGCAAACTTTCTATAAATCTCTAATTGTTGCTTGGTCATCAATACTAGCAAAAAATCCTCCCTGGTTAATCCTGGTGTTAAAGAGGGATCATTTTCAACATCCTGTTGCTTGAATAATAAAACTGGATTAAACTTCTCCCTTTTGAGCATTTCAACCTTTAAGAAAGTAGAAATAGCATCATTGCTGTGCTGAATAACTGATGGATCTGCTAATTTTTTCTTTAAGTTATGAATTGTTCTACGATCAATCAAATTGTAATACTTGATGTCCTCCAAGTTATCACGGTGATCCCTATCTGAAAAGCGCTCCCGTATCTTGTCAATGATGTTATTTATTGGTATTTTCAAGGACAACATTCCTAAAATTTCTGTTTTTATTCCCTCAGGTATCGGTAAAATTTGCTGTTCTCAAATGATAGGGAATGGGTATGAGATTTGATATATTTAACACATATTTTTCCATCTTCCTTTTCCCGCACAGAAAATCTTGCTGGACAGATACTATTCAGTTGGCAACTACCCTTAATGTTTTTTCGTGAAAACTTCATTTGATACCCCCTGTTTTTATGCGATCTTATGCAACCATTCCTATGGCATTCCAAGGAGTAAACCTTCTCTTTCTTTTTATTCTCTTGAATCTTATTCCTCATGACAAACCTTGTGTTTGTATTCATTTCTTCCTGTTCTTTAAACTTGCAGAAGTCATCCTTATTTTGAAAAGAGAGCTCTTCTATCTCAATATTTGCCCCATGTGCTACAATTTCATGTTCAACAAGCTGCTCCAATGTTCTAAAATATAGGGGACATGATGATGCCATGCACTGGTATGACTTTCCTTTATTCTGCTTTTTGTTGTGGTTGTTAGCCTGGTGCTTTTTTAGAGTAATGAAGGAAGAAAATGTAAGTTTGCATTGAGAGCATGTGTGTTTCTGCTTAGGGGAACTTGGCCCACTGCACTCTGCCTTAATAGAGTAACTATGCAGCTCTGACAAATGACTTTGCAAATCTTCTAAATCTCTTATGCTATTGGAGCTAGTGTCATAACTTTTGTGGCTGTTGCTTGGGATTTCAACTTTCTTTAAAAATGGTGTACTTGTAGTCCATGGCTTTGTGTGGAGATTATCCTGACTGCTAACAAAAGGATACACTGGTGGATCAGAAACCTGGTCTCTTCCTACATCTGACACTGCCTCATAATGACCTCCACCAAAACGCCTCCAAATGATATGTATGTGGTTCTGGTTTGCAGTACTTGTGAAAGAGTTTTCCATTGTAATAACTTCAGATGAGGAATCATCTCCACCAAATGTAACCAAAATATTAATGTTGAGAGCCTTTGCCAGTGCATATATACATTCCTGTCCTGCATAAGTATTTGGTTGACCCAATCTGTTAATTTGTTCCAATGCAGTTCCTCTATCTGATAAAAAGTAATCTGAAAATTCTGCAATATTAGCCCTTAAAGTATCTACTGCTAAATTTCTTAAGTATGCATGATTATTCTGGTGACCGTAAAGTGAGAAACTTACAGCACGAAACAAACAATTTCCATCGCCCATGATGGAAACGCGCTGGAGACCGAATGTTCTTAAATACCTGTCTTGACGCTCTACTTCCGAGTCCATTTGCTGGTAGTTTCTTATCACCTCCATGAAATTAAATCCCTGTTATTATAATAAATATGTACAAATATTGCATTTTCATGGGTATCAGTTATAAATAATGTATTCAGTTGAAGATCAACATATAGTAATAGCAGCATGCAGCTTCATAAAATTGGGGGTTTGTTTTGTCTGATTGCCCAAAAGTATCGAGAGAGAGGAGGAGAGAAAGAGAAAGAGAGAATACTAGTTGTTGAACATGAAGGGTCAATAGTTAATGTCCGTTCACCCTTGATTGGAGCTGGATAATGAATTTATTTCCTATGTAAACCAAAAAATACTATTCCCCATGTCCAATCAAAGCTGTATTACACTTTTAAGATATGCTATTTATTATTATTGTGATGTCACATTTAATCAATTGTGACGTCAGGTTATTTACCTCCAGCTCAAGTCGAGTGTACGGATATGGTTTATTAGCCAATCAAATCTTGTGTTACGAGCTATATAGCATCGTCGGAACCCAGAGGTGTCTATCCATTACACTGAGTGTAACGGATAGAAAACCTGTGAGATCTGACGATGGCTATATAGGAAATAAAGAGCTTTATATTCTGGTACTCAAGAATCTGCAATTACTGGTAAAATTTGTTCAGTCATTGAGTCTATTAAAAAGAAACGCCAAGTTTCCTATTTCTTATAGAAATTATCAATTCTGCTATTTATTAAAGGTTGATATATGTGTTTAAACATTTATAAGTATTTTTCATGTAATCTTTTCCTAAATATTTACATTCTACTGTGTTTTTCCATTGAATGCTGTGATCTTTAAATGTATTTAAATGCAACAACTAATCACTGGGTACTCAAAAGTTAAAATGACAAATTTTATTACGTCACAAACGTTGAACGCTGTAAACTGCACCGTCACGAGTGAATTAAAAATCAAAGTTCTCGCTTGTGGCTGTTAATGTGGCTTTTCCATTAATATTAACTTAGGATAAGATAGCAATTAATTTTAAGGTATAAATCACATTTGCAGACAAGGCAAGAAGTTAAAAAAAGTGTAAATATAAGCATTAAATCATGATTTTTTAAAGTATTCAGTCTCATTACTGCAGCGATGTGTGCATACAAATTTTCATAACGCGCTAATGAGACTGTATACTTCAAAAAATCATGATTTAATGGTATAGTTCATGTAGTTTTCCTTTGTAAATCTAACAACATAAAATATAATCCTGATTTCGCTTCACTGTGATTTCATGTTTAGAGTATTACCAGGTATTCATAATATTAGAGCTTTTTGTAGGGCAAAACAAAAAAGTGAAAAGATATACATGTATAAAGGGTCCTGGGTTATCATCTTCTTTTAGAATTCCAAGATAATATAAACTATATAGCTTTATATGTACATGTAAGAGTTTTTGTAGACCAAGATAATTGTAAGGAGATCAAAATAAGGTCCGACATCAAATTAATTACTCTGAATGTCTTGTAAATTTAAGAAATGATCCATTTTTATCAAGCAAATCATTGATACATATACTATTACATGTACAATTTTCTTATTATACCATTCAGTAAAGAGAAGTGAATTTTTACAGTATATGCATCATAATCTGTTTTTAATATACCATGACTGATGATGTTCAGAAATTCAAAAAATCTATACATTTGTGAATAAATTTCCATGAAAATCATTAATTATCAGTTTCCTCAATCTATTATCATTGACAATAAATCAACTTGGCATGAAGCCTGTTTGACTAGGATTATAATAAAATCAAACATATTTTTTTTATTTTCTAAGCATACATGGCCCCTGGGTCAGGGATTCTGGTGTTAAGACAGGGCTCTAATAATTATATAGGATAGGGTGGTGTAGTTTTGTCCAATTATTTTTTGGTACTTAAGATTTGTTCAATTATGTCACTGTATATTATGCTACAATTTTTAATTTTTTTTTTTTTTTTAGAATTTAGAAAGTTAAATTAATTAGATTAAGCACTCCCGGAATATTAAAAATGATTTCATTAGCCCTGTAGTCATAATATATAATATAAATATATACAAGTGTTCTCTAATTCAAAATTTGTTTGGTTTTTTTTTCTCCTTCATCTGTGTAAAATAGATTTCTCTTAATTGCATGTAGGTCTATGATTTCTAAATTTTTTCTACACCCCCCCCCTCCCAAATTTATTAAGGAACGAGGGACAATTCACCAGTTAGATTAAGCATAACGTGCCACTTTGTTTTAAAATAAATAGGCCAATAACATCTAGAGTTTTCTTTTCTTTATAGTCTATATATACAAGAGCCATTAAAATGTCACCTCTCCCGACATTTCTTAAAGATTTTATGGCTTATAATTAGGTATATTTTATAATAATTTACAAGGACTTATATTTATATGGCCTTTCACAAAATGGTAGGACATTAAGATCAATTAGATCAGAAATGTCTAAACCTTAATGTTTTCTTCATAAAATTATTTATTATTATGTAAACATATTATATATAAATAGCATGGCTTTGAATTATTGTGACATTGACTACATGTTGTACTACATGTAATTACATGCAACATAATTATCTTACATTATCCAAATCCTCAGGGGCTATTTCCTCAAGTAATACATCTTCCATCTATAAAGAACAATGAAAAACAACACAAAAATATAAAAGTGCAGAGCTAGATATTAGAGTTGCTAATTAAGTCTACATGTATGATACTTGTTAGGATGTACCAGTCAGTAGATGTAGTATTTTACATTACAGTACACTTAGTATGATCTTGCAATATAACTAATTACAGGGTCTTAGTATGAAAGGAAACTGCATATTTGATATATTCCTTCAAAACTTATGATACATGTACATGTACTAGTACGTGTACATGTATATCAAATATCTTAAAGTATATTTAAATCTACTGAGTATTTTCTTTCCTATTTCTTAAGAAATCTAATTGTGTTTAAACAATTACTGACAAAACTGAACACTTTATTTCCAGTGACGATATGTGCGTACCTAGTATATGGTGGTATTCAACATATATACAGATTAATCCATTCACTGTGTCATTTCAGTACATATACTGGCAGACAGACAGACAGACATACGGGTGATATCCCCCTGTACTTTGTTTGCAGGTGTATAAAAATGCTTTATTTGGTGATTCATACAGTATAAGAAGCAATTAATGCAGAAAAAAGTTGGTTTCTGTATTTATGCTTGCCTTCTTTATAGCTTGAATGAAACACCAAAGAAATAATTTTGATGTTTTAATCAAGATTTTCATCAAATTTGCACTGTTTGCACATTTCATTATAAATGTCAATATCTGAATAGAATAAAGTACCTCAATATCTGGAATACTGGGTTGATCTGCCATCAATCTGCTGCTGTCATCTTGCATTGGCTGTTAAATTCAAGTGAATTGTGAACATCAAGCAGTTGGAGAAAAAAGCATTATTATAAGCACTGACATGTAACAGTATAATTAACATCCATTGTTGTTACTGAATCTGTACACAGTACAGAATCAGTAACAACAATCAAAACAGTGTAGCATAAAAGTAAAACTGATTTAATTTAAAACATTAACTTATCTTGCACAATTTGGCAGACAGACAGTTGATATCCCCCTGTACTTTGTTTGCAGGTGTATAAAAATGCTTTGTTTGGTGATGCATACAGTATAAGAAAGTAGCAATTATCGCAGAAAGAAGTTGGTTTCTGTATTAATGCTTGCCTCCTTCATAGCTTGCATGAATCACCAAAGGAATGATTTTGAACATTTCATTATAAATGCCAATATCTGCATAAAGTACCTCAATATCTGGAATACTGGGTGGATCTGCCCTCAATCTTCTCCTGTCATCTTGCATTGGCTGTTGAATTCAAGTAAATTGTGAACATCAAGCAGATAGAGAGAAAAGTATTAATGTAAGCATTGACATGTAACAATAGAAACATCCATTGATGTAAACAAATTTATACACAGTGTAGCATGAAGGTTAAAACTGATTTAAGTTAGCACATAAACATATCTTGCACAATTTGATTGAAAGGATAGATAGACTGTAAAAAGCTTAGTATTATTTTACATGGTAATCATACATTGAACTTAACATGTTGATTGTGTTTAATATTTAATGCAATATTTCTATACTATAGTAGTATCCAAATTATGTGCTTGTAAGGAGGTATTAGAATTTATACATATACTGTTTATTACAGTACATGTATTTTGAAATATAATTCCAATTGAAATAAACCTGATAGTTGTCTTCTGTTTCATTTCTTCTCTGGGTATTATTGGGGGAACAAGAGCAAGGGGGTTCAGCATTATTCTGTAAAATATAATAATACCATCTGAGAATGTATGAAAACATTATCATTATTGTAAACATACAATGATGTTTCTGTATATTCATTGTGCCTTTGCAAATTATTGTAATTGTGTTTGTGTCAATAAAATATTTGTATAGTTGATTGGCAAACAAGATGTCAGTTAAGACTTTATATGTAACAGTTATTGGTGTCTTACTGGCAAGGAGAGATAATCATGGTCTTCATATAGACCTGACCTTATTGGGATACCACCAACTGTTGTTTGGATTACCAGAAGAACCTATTAATGAAATGAATCACATAAGTTACAACATGAAAAAATATATCCAATTATTTCTTCCAATTCTTATCAATACCACTATTTTTTTTATATCATTACAGTACATTTCAAGTCACTAGGGGGTTTGGAGGGTTTATAAAATGAAGTAATTGTAGTACTTGTCTACTTGATGCTACACATATTTATCGACAGTTTGTTCAGTATTTTGTATATGCCTGATTGTACAATGGGCATTGGTCATGAATGAATTAAAATTTATATACATGAAAATAAATATTCTCATTCACATTGCCTATAAAGAAAGTCAAGTTTGTATTAAAGTAGCCCCCCCCCCCCCCCCCATTTGGCAGATTATGATTTGATGAAAAAATATTAATTACTATTACAAAAGCAGTATGATGTAATATAAATATTATATCTTGTGTGGACAATTCACTTCTAATGAAACGAACCGAGTTCAAATCATAAACAGACACAGTTATAACATTTGTAAACACAGCTTATATATCAGTGTGCAGAGAGAATTGTTTGTATTTGGATTGTGTATGTTTCTTGCGTATTATGTATGGTTTTGTGGCTAATTATGTAAGAAAATTATAAATCATAACATGTTAAACTTCCCCTTGTAAATTACAGTTATAAACACGTGCTGCAACGCTTACATTTAGAAGAACATAAAGTGAGGCATTTGAAAGCGCCGCCATCTTCAACTTCTAAGTTTTTTAGCGCATGCGCGAAATCTGTTCCATGTTTACAATTTTTGCGCATGCGCAACGTCACTACCGGTTTTGATCTCACCCGTCCCCTAACCGCATTCGTTTTATAATTGTATACATACTTTTTTCGTAACTAATTTTTAGGACGAAAAGTCTTTAATTCAAATGATCAAACTGCAAAATTTTAAGCGTCCCGTCCAAAAGAAATAAAAACAAGCTTTAAAATATGGGAGGGGGTATTGATATAATAATGAATGGGAACGGCGATGCATTTGAATTAACGCAAGGTCTAAAGTTTGTTGTCTCGAACTGTTTGTGTGTTTTGGTGGGAGTGCGTGATGGGGTGGGGGTCTGCCGCCTTAATTCCTTTGCTCCCGGTTGCATCCGGTTTGTCCATGTATTATGTGTATATATCTTGTCCGCCTTGAGCCAGTAAAAAAAACATGCATCAAGCTTTGAACTTTGAAATACAAGTATAATTGTTATTGAATTATGTATATCAAAATGTCAACTTTAGCAATTTTCAAACCATGGTTGAATAAGTTAATGTAACATTAGACACGATTTTTGGTCAAAATTTTGTTTTATTTTATAGGTTCAAATTAAATTGTTTATCTGTGAATTTTGAATGATTTACCAAATTTTTATTGTTAGAACTTTAATTACGAGCGAGAGGTAGGAATTTACTGTTTTGTAAACAAAGCTCGAGTGTTATATTTGTTTACAAACTATGCAAAGTAGAGATATTACCTTTTTTTTTGACAAAATGTCTCGGGGGAAACAAGATAAACTCAGATTTAAAGTGTTATAAATAATATTTTTGACAAAATATAGCATTGTACACAAAATATTTTAGAGGATAAAAAACAACGAGTTAACTAACTTTTCTCAATCTTAATTTAAAGAGCTTCATTTTTTTTTTCAGAGATATCCTTAAATTGAGTTTGAAAAAAAGTAGGCTATCCCCGCAATAACAACTGGTTTAGATTCTATGTTGGAATACTTATATGATGTCAGGTCATGCATTCTGAAATTAATACTGTTACACATTGGAAATGTGAGTCAATACACAGTTATTTTTAAAAGGAAAAAAAAGGAACCAAAAAATGCATTTGCTATTTTCAAGAAATTTTGTATGGGGGGGGGGGGCAGAAATAGTCACCACAAATCCCATAATCTAAAAAAGTATATATATCTAAGAAACGGGCCTTTATATATATATACTTATTGTTTTTCGATGTCAAGTGTATGTATTAATTCGTTTCGTTTTTGTTGTACGCCTTATCGTTAATTATTCGATTACCTGCCTTGCGAAATACCCATGTGATTTTAATTAACCAATCACGTTGCTTGTTTGGTATATTGGAGTCTACAGTGTATTCTTGTTGGAAGGGAATATAAGGTTCTTGTAAGGGGAACATTTCTCTTACGATATGCCAAAAAAGGAGTCGAAAAAGGAAACGGTAAGAGTTATTCGACTCGATTTTTTTATTTAGTGTCTTCACAGACGCAATCAAGAGCTCTCTATTTTACGCGACAAGTTTCCTTGTTGTGACATAGAAGATTATTTATTTTGCCGCTCCAATCAATGAGGATAAGATGTCTGTAACGTGTTTACCTGTGTTATAATTATGCAGGCTGTGACGAAAAATAAAAGCAGTGCAAAGACAGGTGCCAAAGAAAGTACGGAGAATGCAGAATCAGAGGTAATATCATGAACCATTTACTTCATTTTTATTTGAAATGTCAGTGCCAAGTTTGGCAGCCATATTTGACATGGTTATATTGAAAACATGGCGACCATTCATAAAGTCAAATTAAATATTTTGACTGCCTATGGCTTTACGTTGTCAAGTTTAATTGCAATGACTTTTCCTCAAATTCATGAATTTAAAAAATGAACTTGAATTTTGACAGGCAAAGAAAAAAGCGCAGACGCAAAATAACACAACAGAACACCCACCCCCAACACAAATATCAAAATTGAAATTCACAGGCCCTCCTCACATTAAGAAAGACAAACGACAGAATTCTTCACGCTTCAACATTACAAAAAATCGAGAACTGCAAAAACTTCCTCCTCTCAAAGGTAAGAGTTTAGCTGAAGCAGCACATTGCATGAATTCTGCAAAGAATGTGTTCAGTAGTGTTGCATATTCATACATTATTAATTATGCCCTTTGAGCAGTAGATTCACATGTGTATTGAAGGTTATACAGCCTCACAAACTTTGGTCTTAAAGTACCCTCAAGTTGGAAGTAAAATTACTATGGAATGATGTAGGAAATAGAACAAAAAGGACTCTTATCTGAGTTAAGGTTGAAAACAAGCTAAAATATGTAAATAATTTGTAGATGAAGGAAACATATTCCATATCAGAAACATTATCATGCCATAGTAATGCTGAGGTTTTTTTTTTTATTCTTCCATGATATATTCAATAAAAGAAGTTATTTTGAAATACCTTCAAATGTTAGGCTGTTAGCAATAATGTATAACAGAAAGTCCATTAGGCTTAGAAGAAATTTGATAATGGTAATAATTGGGTGGTAATTAAATAGTTGCTTGTGATGTATATGAAAAGAAGTTATTGAAATCGTTTGAATATTTGACAGTTTAAGATCCACTGTACCGAGATGAACATTATTTCCCTGATGAATTTAAGGTCCTTAATTAAATTTTCATTAATTTCCTTTAATGAATCATGATCCTTTTTACAATTGACGATGTATACAAAATTCAGGTTTCCATTTGTTTTTTAAAATATTGAACAATAGAGAATACTTTGCAGTTATAATAACATAATTTTTTATATTGCATAATAGACATAAAGTATGCAGGGTTTATTCTTGTCAGATAACAAATGTAATAATTGAACATTTTAAAAATTACACAAATTTATTTATTTAAACATAGTAAATAAATGCTGCTAAAATTACACAAGTTTTCTGTAGATTAGTAAGAAAACTCGTCCAATGTTTTGTAGATGTCAAACTCAATCAACATCTGAAGATAAAACCCCCCCAATTTTTATGTATATATAAGGGTAGTTTGTAGTCCACTAGTGCATCTGTTCTTAGAAGTACCAGCAGTGACTAAAGATATTGATTCCTTGAAAAAAGTCTTTTTATCTGTGGAATAAGATGGTTCATATGAAAATAGCACACAATTTATACATGTTTACAATATTGATCATATTATACTAACCTCCCAGTAAATGGATCATTTCAGGGTCCTCTATTCTAATACTGATTGTTTTGATATCCACAGGCTGAGGATGATTTGTATGATGACAAATATGTAGGTGATCACTTTGAAATGTTTGCCCAAATGTTGTATTTCCATATGCAACATGCAATACAGAAATATAAATACTTGATTTAATACTGTACGTGTATTAGATTAAAAAGTTTAAAAGTAAAAAAAAATAATAATTCAAGTTAAAGACTTATTTTAATGCAACTGCAGTCTGCATACACTCATCTTATGTCCTTTGTATGAACTTGGCATTCACTGCAATAAAATTATGAAATATATTTGTGAGTTTGTATACACATGCTGAAACAATTTTTCTGTTACAAGAAGATGTAGATATAGTGAATTTGGCTTGAAAGTGACTGACACTGACCATGATTTCAGCACAGTCACCTAAAGGCCAATGTTCTTAAGCTGTGACATCCTCAAGATGATCAGAAAGTATCTGCGCATGGTCACTTTAGAAAGAGAAATAGTCACTTAACTTTGTCATCATATAGATCACAGGATGTGAATGAATATCCAGTTGTATTTTATTCAGTTTGAATTTGAGATCTAGCTTATATATTTCTCTGCAAGGACCTAAGACTGAATTCAATTCATTGCATGTCCACTTTCTGTGGGGTTTTAGACCAAGACAAAATAACAGAAGTGTGTGATACTTTGCAAAGTGTTCCTCTATTTATAACTTTTCTGTACTAACCAGTAAGAAATAAAAACCATCATGATTAAATTTGTACCATAGGAACAGTACTTTAGCACACCTGAATTTTGCTGATGAATTTTAGTTCCTAAATATCGAAGAAAATTGAAAGAAATATCTGGATTTATGATTAACAAAAATAGAAATCCTTCTGAACTTGGATGAAAACATAATTGATATGACAATGCCATAAAACTTTACCAGGCCAAGCTTTTAAAGTAGACTGTTATTTATATGCAGGCATTTTAAAAAAAAATTTCTTTTCTCATTTCCAATTAATGATGTAACCCAATTTTCGTAAAGGCATGTTGAGTATATCCTGTTTGATTTTCAATTCTGACGAATGTAGCTCATTACAAATTAATGTTGACGAAGTCTAAGCATTTGCCAATGCAGACTGCATTGTTCATTTCCACACATTTTGGAATTTTATTCCTGGTACAACATGTAGATTTGTATCTCCATTATTAAATGTATGTGGTTTGATGTGTCATCCAAGTGTAATTATATATGTAATGTGATATATGCGTTGAAAACAATATTTTTATTTTTTATCATTCAAAACTAGTACACACATATCTTGATAATTATTTCACAGGCATGGCAACAGATAATCATTTACTGTCTTAAAAGGCAATAATAATGTGTTCTAAGCTTGATAATAATATAGCATAGATTGATTGGTTTGTGAAGATATTTTAATTATGAATAAAGAGATGAAGCTACAAATAAGGAGAAATAAATCAAATTCCTTTTAGGAAATTTTTCTGTTCCTTTCGAAATACTTCTAAATTCATATTGATACGTATGAAGCAATCAATGTTCATTTATAAAGATTTGAAAGGGTTTCAGTAAACTAAATTTTAAAGAAAGGGCCAAGTGTCATTTAGAGGAGTTTATAACCATGGGAGACGACTGAAGGATACTAGAGTTTCCAGATGTTATCATATTTTTATCTTATACGTGTCCTCAAGAGGTAATATTCTGCAAGTCATAATTATCCTCACAGAAAGCTCTATATGTACTTAGAGTGGGTGCACACTGGCAATGGCACGAGTCCTGAGGGACCTCTTATTAGGGATTATAAGTTTGACCATTTATTGAGGGTATTGATAATTTAAATGACCATTGAATGACGAAGTTAAGATTCGACCTGGACATAAATTTCTAAGGGAAATAGCGGGTTGCTGTTGACTGTGCGTTTTAGCATTGTTTCGTGTAAACAAACACGAGGTAGAGACTTGCGTAACTCTGCACTACGCCGAGCAAGAGATCGTTAATTCTTTGAACGTAGCGTGTAGTAGTAAATGTAAATAGTATTCAATAAACTATTGAAAGAAATTAATACTAGGTCAATAATTGTTCATGAAGAACTACATAAACAAAAGAGGTCAAATATAAAGAGGAGAAAAGAAAAGAATATTGGCATGAGAGATGCATGAGGAAAATGGAAAGTGAGTGAGAAAGGGGAGACGATGAAAACTGAATTCTAATTCCTTTCCTTTTTATTTATTTTTTTTAGATGCAACGCCCGCAGAAAGAGAGGAACTGTTCATTCAGAAACTGAGACAGTGCTGTGTTCTTTTTGACTTTGTTCAAGATCCTCTAAGTGACTTGAAATGGAAGGAAGTGAAAAGGGCAGGCTTAAACGAAATGGTGGAATTTGTCACCCACAATCGGGGAGTTGTCACAGATGCCATATATCCAGAAGCTATACAAATGGTACTATTGAAATTGATGATGCAGTCATGTAGTTTTGATACCAACATGGAGTATATATACAGTTGTTGAAGAAATCCCACCCTTCACTTGAAACCCCCCCCTCCCCCCCCCCAACACACACACACACACATAGCAGCCTCAACTGCAGAGTGTTGTATTCATATATTTACGATTGGGTTAGATTAACCCAACAATATATAAGTGCAACTTTTATAAAGTTATTTTTTCAGTGTTGATTTGAAGCCAACAATACATCTCTTCATGGGCAAATTCATATTGACTATTATTGATTATACAGTCCTATTATTATTGCCAACCCAGCCCTACTTCCCAGCAATCTTTTTTTTTCTCATCTACAGAGCTCTGTCCCAAGGCTAAACCAAAATCTAGTTGGTCTTAGGTCTGTAATCCTACTGCTTACGTACAAATCAGTTTTCGTTCCTGTGTTTGATGCAAGGCGAACGGAAATAGTTACATCTAAATCTTTGACCTGTCAACTGAATGTTTATCATCCTTTTTTTCCCCTTCTCTATCTCACTCTGCATCATGTTCCCTGAAGGGTAAACAGGTTTTTACATATATATACATACATACACGGTCCAGGATTATGCTTGTGATGCAGAGGTCTCATGATGTAATTGGCGTCTCACGCTCTTCACCCGATGACCTCCCATATCCCGCTCAGAGGGTATTGATCCCAGGGTGATGTTCCCGGGAAACGCTGTCCCAATACGTTCAATTGTGTACACCAGGAAATCAATGCTAACCTCTGTAACAGGGACCTCTCTTCAGAGGGTTGTGTAATTGGAGTGTATTGCAGGACACCATTAGATGTAACAAGAAAATTGATTTTAATGGAAGACCTCTTTGCTTGAGTTCAGCAACATTTATTTTGTTATGTCATTTGCTAATTTTGAGAACCGTAAAATTCAAAATCCAAAAACTGATCATCTGTTAATTTTCAAAAAATTTGAACCATGCATCCCAAGCTCAGTAGTTTTCAGATCACATCATGCCGTGTCATTTTATGAAACTATGCATATGAATACTTCTGCTTTGATTACCATGTACATTTGTGCTGTACTTAAATACCATCAAATAGGGTCTTGTTCATTTTCCCAACCAGGAAATGAAATCAAGTACATTTTCAAGTGCACATTTGAAACCTGCTGTTCTATTATTATTTGTTCAAACTCTGGCGACATGGTTTTAGAAGTGTTTGCTATAAGTACAAACATTGGTACTCGTGTCATCTGAACCATGATCCTTAACTTTAGAAGTGGTTTCAATAGGATTTGGAGCAATGGTATTTGTTCGTTATTTTAAACAGATTTCCCTAATTGCTCCATGTATCTGTATGTAAATTATATTTGATGCCGAACAAATCAGGTTGAGATTTTTTGCTTTTGTTTGAAATTTTTATGATTGAAGGTAAAATATCTGGTTCTTTGAAACCATTTTCTACATGTGCGTTTTACAAAAGAATAAACTTAAGACTAAGTCATAAATTTTTGAATTCCTTTAGAATGCTTCTCCTAGCATAAAATGTTTTCATAAAGTTTTATAATTTTTATTCACACCTGTGTCAATCAATAGAATCTCATTTAAAGTTGTATTGAGTTAAAACATATATACCATGACAAATTAGGTATTCTTAAACTTCACTTTTCAAGCTTTCTTTCTTATATATTTCAGTTTTCATGTAACTTATTTCGAGCATTACCGCCCTCCTCAAACCCTAGCGGCGCAGAATTTGACCCAGAGGAAGATGAGCCAACATTGGAGGCCGCATGGCCCCATCTACAGGTGTGTATTGTGAGAAGCTACCATCTTGTCACATAAATTGTCTCTATATAAGGTCAAGGTGTACTGAGGTTCTATCTATTTTCTTTGAATACCAATTTTCATTGATTTCGTTGTTTGTCGTTTATTTTATTTCTTCGAAGTACCTGCACTGTGTTTGGAAAAGATGATAAAATTTAGGAAGAAATCTGATTTTAACATGTTTATGAATATTACCATACTTTTTGACCTAGGAGAGCGGTATAGCCTATGTTTAATATGGAATTTAAAAAATATAGAAACCCATTCTTAATAAGTATAGAAGAGAATAAAAATCTGTGGTTTTGTATCAAGTTTCCACTACCTTATTGAAGATGATTTGAAAGAAAATTAATTTGCTTGCTTTGATGACACAGTGGGAGTGTATTAACATGAAATCAATAGGGTTCATAATTACCCACAGTCTGTTCTGATGTTTAACTGCTGTCGAAAAGGACAAATTAGGCAAGGGAAAATCAGATGAGTCATTGAAAATGTAACTTTTATTCTGAGAAAAAAAGAATCAAAACATAGACTCGAGATAAGTATTCTGTAATCTGTATTTATAGTCTGTAAAGTTGGATTCAGATGGACTGAACCCGGGACAAATCTCTAGCAATATACTCTATTCTCTGAAAACAGGAGATAACTAAATACCTCTTTATAAACAATAAAGAGATGTTGGGGAATTGGATGTAATTATAGAGAGAGGGAGGAAAGAAAAATGCAAAGTCATTGATCACAGAACAGAGAATTGCTTGCTGGAGTAACTGTTCTGCGGTTATAAGTCGATTTCTTGCTCTGTAGCAGCATGCATCAAAGTTGTATGACTGCTCAACTCCGTTGTTGCTACAAGATAACTAGGATTGTTGTCATGTGTCGTGTTTCATTTAGTGTCAGGTAGAGAAGAAGCAACGATGAAAAATCTATTCCTTCCACCCCCTCTTTCATTAACAATTGCCTTCGTTAAATTTTTTCAATGGATCAAAGTTTCCTTTCTCCCCTTTTCTCCCCAATTTAGTTTTCATTTGAAATGATCCTCACCTCCTTCCCCCCCCCCCCCCCCCCCCATCACCATCTTAGGTAGCCAAGGGTGAAATGGATTGCACCCTTGGCTAGCGAATATGTCCCATCCCCTTATACTGTTAAAAGACAACAGTTACTATTCTCAAGTAAATATGATGATGTATACTTTTCTTTGACTCATGAGTTCCTAGTACTATATGAGAAATCAGATTAAGGGTGTTGATGGATGTATGGTAGTTATTATTTGTTTGGAAGGGAAATACATTTACCAAATTTGATGTATACTTTGTTGAATGTAAAGAATTATAAAATAGATTCTTCCAAACATGAGAGAATGCATATAAAATTTAACTACTTTTGTAGAGTAATGATAACAAGAATCAAAAGAAAAAAAAAGTAGATGTTGACTGACACTGTTTTAAAAGCTAGTTTTTTATGTTTTACAGTTGGTGTATGAATTTTTCCTGCGGTTTTTAGAGTCGCCGGATTTCCAGCCTAACACGGGGAAAAAGTACATAGATCAGAGATTTGTACTACAGGTGAGAAAAAAGCAACAGGTGTATTAATGCTGTAAGTGTGTGGTCACTGTTTTAGTATCAGCGCATGGATTAGACAGAAATGAACAGTTTTATTTGCATAGTAAACTGATAACTTGAACAATTTTTAAATATAGCACACACTAGTAATTTGACTCTCTTGTTTTCCTATAAAGTTTTTTTTTTTTTTTTAAATCTGTATCATATGACACCATCACCAACATTATATATTCTGTTTATATCACGGTGCTTTTATTTGTTGAATTGGAACTTGAAAGGGAAAAGAATGTCTATTTACACAGATATTTTTCAGCATGTGGCTGTATGGCAATTAGAAGGAAATGCCGAATGTTAGAGACTTGATTTATATGAACAGGAAGTTCTGTGTGTTCTCGAAGGACCTCATTTCAAACTGAGTTTCTTATTTCCCTGAAGTTTGGAGTACTGTAGTAAATTTTCCTAATTAAACTGGGCAGTGAATATTGGTTGGTGTCACTCATGATGAATTAGATGAGTGCACTTGTTAATGATTAAATAATGATGCATTTACTCAGAAATATGATTAATTAATGGTAGATTTACTCAGAAATTTGATTAATTAAGGATACATATATACTCAAAAATAGTCATCAGGTAAAGGTTCATGCTAATTAATGATGCATTTACTCAGAAATATGATTAATTAATGGTACATTTACTCAGAAATATGATTTATTAATGATACATATACATGTTTACTCAAAAAAAGTCATCAGGTAAAGGTTCATGCTAATTAATGATACATTTACTCAGAAATATGATTTAATTTATGGTATTTTTACTCAGAAATAGTTTCATGCTACAAGTACACTAAAATCAATTAGGAATGTCATGACACTTTAAATTTGTTGCAACGCTTCATGTGCTGGAGCCTGGGAGTTGAAATTAAGCATGAAATAGACATGACATAAAATTTGAAATGGACGTGGCATGATAATTAAAATAAACATGACATTACCATAGACATGGAGAATGAATTTACTCTTATTTATTTGAGATTGTATGCAACGTGATGTATATACTTATTTTCAAACACTATTTTTTATATAGTCTTGTTTCTTGAAATCTGGAAATGATTTGTATGGATCTTTTAATCTGTATTCTGTTTGATGCATGTCTTTTCATGTAGTTTTTGACAGTATACAAAGTTGTTTTTGTTATGTTTTTCCTCAATGAAAAAGATAATTTACTGTGATCTTATTTCAATGAAAAAAAAAAATTAAGATAGATCTAGAATAGCTACATTGTTTGAATAGAAGGAAGTGGGTAATTTGTAATGTGTTGCATTTTTAATTTTCTTACAGTCTACAGTAGCTAAATTTGATCAGAAAAAAAAATGAAAGGCTAGGTTTCACAACTATGCCAGATGTGCTTGTCAAATTAAACTTGTTTGTTTTATCTTGAAAAAGATCCTTATCTTGAAAGTGATAAAAAAGCTTCAGTTGGCATTTCTGTTTAGCTTAGATACCCTATAAATATCCTTTATGGAGTTATTTTTAGGTTGAACAGAATTGAATTGCCATGAAAACTGAATTTTATGCCATTGAGAAGGAAAACTAAGGCTATATTTATTTTGTCCATCTTCCTCAAACTTTTAATACAAGGTGACTTGAAAGTTAAGGTCAAGGTCAAACTTATACAGAATTAATTTCATGGTTTCCATGCAGCTTGATAAATCTTGTGTTGAGAGTCATTGTGTCCAAATGGAAGTTTATAGAAAATATCGCTAGAGTGAATGCTAGTTAATATAACTCACTGAATTTCTTCTGTTATCGTGTTTCTGTATAGCGTATAGAACAAGTTGTCTTGTGAACTCAAATTTTCTCTCTTTTTCAGCTGTTAGAGCTATTCGATAGTGAAGACCCCAGGGAACGAGATTTTCTGAAGACGATATTGCATCGGATTTATGGGAAATTTTTAGGACTGAGAGCATATATTAGGAAACAAATAAACAATATGTTTTATAGGTAAACTCCAGTGTTGAACATTTTCATCTCATTCAATCAGTAATGACCGGTATTTCTTATCCAGTGTTCTGAAGTTGTATCGGTAAAATGTTGTTTTTTTTCTTCTTTTTTAAGGTTTATTTATGAAACTGAACATTGCAATGGAATAGCAGAACTTTTGGAAATATTAGGCAGGTAGGTGGCGCTTCATATAATTTACCTGAAGTGGAGGAGTATGATAGACAGATTCAGGTCTCACAAATACCTTTGTTACACCTTGTCCAAATAAGCTGTCACTGCTTGCTGGTTTTAATCTGAAAACATGGAATAGGCTGAAGGAAAATCACAGTACATGCATTTTGAAACAGAGTGCATTTCTAACTCACAGGATACAGTAAAACACATTTACAGAGTACAAGATTAGATTCACTTCATATTTGGGATAAATGTAACAGAGACACTTATTGCCTCTGCTGGGGTTTGAACCCGGGTCCTCTGGCACGCCAGTCCAGCACTCTACCGATCGAGCTTAAGGGTTAACCCACTAGCCAGAGCTAGTAGGAATGCCATATACTTGACTCTACCACATAAAATTAGCTTCATTCCCAGTAGTTTTAAAGGGAATTGTTAACTTAAGGAGGCTGGATAGTCAGCTAGTCAGATCTGCAGTAAAATGTTAGGTACTGTAAACAGGGTTAATTTCTCCCTGTGTTTATTTTGCCCATGTTATTTTTGCCTTGTGTAATTTTTGCCCTTCTTCAACTGCAAACGGTTTTGCCTCGTCTTGAGTTCGGGTAGACAAAGTTGTGTTTACGGAGAAATAATTTTAGACATTGGAATTTGCCCAGTCTTAAATTTGCTCGCTGACAATGTGGGCGAAAGGGGCAAAAATAAGAGGGCGAATATTTTCCTGTATACAGCATGTCATTTTTAAATTATTAATATGTAAAGAACCATTTTTTAGATAAATTAATCTTAAAATTGAAGAAGTTTCCTATATCTTTAATTAGAGCTCTTCTTTTTAATGAAATTATTGTAGTTTGAAAGTGGCCATTCAGCCCTCTATAAGGAATTCCACTTAAAAGTATCAAAATTATTTGTCCCTTGCACTTAATAATGTGTATTTTACTTAACATATAATTATGATGATTAAAATCTGATATTGCTTTATTTGAATAAATGAATGGTTAATGTGAAAAAGAGTTTCTTTGGGTTCATTTTCAATGGGGAAGGAGTTGGATTTGTGAAACTGACTGAGAGATCTTCTCTGTTGTAGCATCATCAATGGGTTTGCGCTACCCTTGAAGGAAGAGCACAAGGTGTTTTTACTCAAGGTTCTGTTGCCCCTGCACAAAGCCAAATCCCTCAGCGTCTACCACCCACAACTGGCCTACTGTGTGGTACAATTCCTGGAGAAGGACCCCAGCCTAACAGAGCCGGTAGGTGTAGCGGTCAGGGCTAATGTAAAATCCATGATGTCTGTGGGTGGCTCAATTTCTGTTGGTACTACAACTTGTCCCAACAAGTTTTCATTCTTAATGAATTATGAAACAGTGTATTTATTATTCATAAAAGGAAATCAAAAAGGTAACATGTACATCCACACAGGAAGATATCGGTAATTTTACATTTTATTATTACGTAATTACGTAATTATTACGTTTTATTATTTCTTTCAGGTCATCATGGGACTTCTAAAGTTTTGGCCAAAAGTCCATAGTCCTAAAGAGGTATGTTTTAATGTTTTTTGTTCTTTCTCTTGCTTATGTAAGGTATGATTGTCTTTTTTAAAAATAAAAAAAAATTTGTATGAATGCTGTGGGCACAAATAGAATTGCATGTTTTAGTTGGTTTTACACATGTTTTACAATAGATTGAATCAAAAGTTGATATTAAAGGAAAACCACTGATTTTTGGAAGTTCTGTCAATAATTTAACATTATATTTTGATAAATGTGTGTTGCAGGTGATGTTTCTGAATGAGCTGGAGGAAATTCTGGATGTGATAGAGCCCGCAGAATTCAATAAGATCATGGTTCCACTCTTTAAACAATTAGCGAAATGTGTATCCAGTCCTCACTTCCAGGTACGAATGTTTTATACGAACAGGGTCAAATATGTAAAGAAATGTAGGGAAAATGTATTCTTTTATGATTATTTTATTTGAATGCTGGAACATGTACATGTATATACATGTTGGTGATGAAAAAATTAGGTTAAAAAAGCTTTAATATAGAAGAAAAACCTATTTTGCCTTTTGAAAATGATTTTTTCTTTACATGCCATTGGATGCTATTAAGAATTGTTATAGTATGATATGTACGTATGCATTCCTGATGGAGATGATATTTATTTCCAATTTGTAATGAATTGAGATCATGTGACCTCACTTGTGAGTGACTTTCTAGGTAGCGGAACGAGCGCTGTACTATTGGAACAATGAGTACATCTTGAGTCTTATCTGTGATAACATTAGCGTTATCCTCCCTATCATGTTCCCAGCTCTATATAGCACCAAGCAGCACTGGAATAAGTAAGACATTGCTCCAGATTTTGGCTGTTTCGCTTTGTGGACTCATCATGTGCATCATGTGATCTGCTCATACGACAAGAATTTGTCTCTTTTTTGTTTCGTTTTTCAGCGCTGCTTTTCCTAACCACTTGTTTGGTTACTAGCATCGAGTAACGTTTTTTTGTTGTTTTTTTTGTAAGAGTCCATTATATAGCGAGTAACCAGACAAAGTTTTGTTTTTTCTTTTACAAGTTGCTGAACTAACCAGATTTTTTTTTGTCTTGTGTTACGTTTATACGACTGCTTGCTTATTGATTGGTTGCGTAAGTGTTCTTGTTTTGGGTTTTTTACGATTTTTTTTTTTTTTTGTGTAACTTAACCAACAGGTGGCTGAGCGAGCTCTGTATTTCTGGAATAACGAGTACATCCTTAGTCTGATTAGCGATAACGCGTCCACAATCCTGCCAATCATGTTTCCGGCTTTGTATAAGAGCAAGGAACATTGGAACAAGTAAGAAAACCATCTTCTCCCAACCTCTCCTTTATTTGTTTCTCGAATCTCTCCTCAAATTCCCCCCTTCCTTCAACCCTGTGCAAAACCATTTGGGATGAAAGCTTGCTGTTAAACTCTGACAGGTGGATGTGGTGCAACTTTATTTTAACTTTTTCTTTTCATTTATATTTTGTTTGTATCCAATATGCTGAAAAACTCTTGGCAGGAATCAATTTTAAAACATCATTTAAAAGTCTGGAATACTACCGGTATATCAAATTCCTTAAAAGGGAAGAAAAGTAAAAAAAATAATTTTTTTTTATATTAATAAAGGGGTTTAAACATGCTGTTTTGAAAATAGATAACAAAATAAAGCTTAAATGCACGTTTAAAGTTAGAGAAATCGTATTTGCTGGAGGCTGACATTATGTAAAAGTCTTTCGTATCAAAAACCAAAGAAATTGATTATTTTGACGTCGCACCATCTATTCTGGTTTGGTTTACATATCTATACAGTGTTCACAGTGCTCTGAATAAAATGCTGGTTATGCCTTTTTGTTACTCAAGGATTCGACTGAATAAAATTGATGTTTAAGTTCACATGTCTAAAGAATAAATACATGTATGCATAAATATATGCATTTTTTTTTTTAAAATAAAGGACAGCTGTTAATCTGCCATCATTCATAATTGAGAATGACCTAGAGTGAATTTTTTTTCCAAGTCAAATTCTTCGCTAACTGAATAAGTATGTTATAATTGTAAACGGGATGGTTTATATACATTCTCCAAATTTGTAATTACCATGTTGAAATAACGACAGGAGACATTTTCTACGATACTTGGCATCAGTTGACAATTTCCACAATTACGTGGAGATTCCTCCAACATTGCAACACTTATCTCCGCTTTTAGATTTCAACGAACATGCTCCGTATGACATTGGTTTGTAATTTAGTGGAAAGTCAAAGGAAAAAGAACGGTCTCAAATTGATACTGTTTCAAATTTTCCAGAACTTGTAGAGTGAATATCATGATTTGCTAATACTGATGCTATGTTGATAAAAACAAACCAGAATAGATGGTGTGACGTCATAGATTAAAGTTCAATAGCAGCTCCCATAGCAGCGGAAAATTTAAATTAAGCGATCTATTTTCTTGGTTTATTCTTTGTTCCGTTGTTTTTTATTTAAAATAAATACAATTTACAATTATAGTAGATGATAATTAATTGATTTATTATGCAACCTATTTTTAATTTCCTTCCCCTTTATGCTAAAAAAGAAATAAATGAATAGATGAAAAGTTAGGTAATCAGAATTCATTGTTTGCTCTTCAAATTTTTATTTGTTTGTGTTATATTAATATCATGCTGCTAATTTTACATGTTGCATTCTATATGTTCTGATAAATTGTTGAATTGCATGAGTTGATTGAACTTAAATATGTGAACTTCATTTGTTTGTACATGAATAGCATGAGAAAATATCAGTACAAGCACAAATAATATATGTATATATATATGTGATGTTTTATTTAAAAGTACTTAATTGAGCACAAGAATTTGTAAGAATGTTGTTTGCAATAAATGATATTTATTTAAATAAAAATATGATTTGCCTGATAGAGGAAAAGAATAAGTCCATTTAAAATATTTATTTTACAATTATATCAGTGCTATTGAACAGATTCTATGGGCGGAAAAGAACATGCTGATGAGTTTTTGCAAATTTGTGTTTTTCTTCAGAACGATTCATGGGCTGATCTACAATGCTTTGAAGCTTTTCATGGAGATGAATCAGAAATTGTTTGATGACTGCACGCAACAGTACAAGACAGAACGGCAAAAGTATGTACAGAGCGTGAGGCATGGAATATACTGTAACAATAGACAGAACACTGTAGTTTCCTTATTTTACCCGAGTACTTAATTCCGCAATACAACGGTAGCATCAAATCGCGAGAATGTAAAATCACGAACGCCAAATTTTTATCATATTCCAAATATTTTACAACTGTACAAAAATTAAAGAGAGATATTAAAATCCGCAAGATGTGCTTATCATGATTTTACGCGGATATTAATTTCTTACATTTAATTAGGAATTTACAGTACTGAAAACATATACATACATGTATTTTGTGTGTACGATATTTGGCAAAAATTGATTTTTCAATTTGAAATACGTTTACAGTAATGCAGTGTCAAAACAACTTGCTGAAACTGGTATTGCTTTGAAGAAAAATTCTCTATTTGTCAGTCATTCAACTTAATATTTTGTCCACAATATAAATTATGAAGTTGATTAACATCAAATTCTTAGCAGATATGGTGAATAAGTTTGAAGATCCCCAGTTTATTCATGTACAAAATTCAGTGCCAATGTCTTGCTAATTTGATACAATAATTTTAGACATAGTTGTTGATTTACATGTAGTTTTAGAATACCAAAGGTGTTTAAAAGATTCAAAACATTTATATATGATTAAATGGTGCTTATCAGTTAGTTTCAGAGATAATTCAAAAGGTCTTTTAAATGCGAGGTTTACTTTCGACGAAATATACCTCCAAAGCATTAAAGATTTTTAATTATTTATGCCTATTTAATGTTTTGTAAGTTAAGTACTTCAGAAAAATAATTTCCTCTTGGAAAAATTGCCATTTTTAGCTTGAGTTGATTTTATATGTGGTAATTGGTGAAAACAGTGAGAGTTCATTTCTTAATTTCTTTTAGAAAAGTTACCATGACGATGTTCTGCATGACTTCATTTTACCTGTTAATATTGGTGAAAATATAAGCACATGTGTCATAATGCATTGTATTGTAGGGAAAAAGAAAAGAACAAGCAAAGAGAAGACAACTGGTGTAAAGTTCAAAATTTAGCTATGGGAAATCCGCAAGTAAGTATATAGAATGAAGCACAGCATTTAGAAGCCAAGAAATATGGGAATGATATTTTCTTTATATTTTTGGGGTTAGATTTAGAGCTCTAGCTTAAATTGGGGCAAAAATAAGATATATTCTCTACTTCAGGATATGTCAATTTTCTAGCCCATTGTTAAATCAAGTCCTCATTTCCTTCAGATAATAATTTATTTTTTTTTTTACCTGAAATAAGACCGAGAATTAAAAGAGGTTTTTTTTTCTTCTTCCAAATTCTGTAGTTTAAGCAGTTTGCTTATGTAAAATCGGAGAAATCAGGAAATCCCGGGACTCCCAATAGTTTAGAAGACCTGGACGGCGACATAATGGCAAATTTTGAAAAGTTACAAAAAGAGGCAAGCGAGGTGGGTTTCTGGTCAATTCGTATGTGTTGCTCTGTAACTAGACGTTCTAATTTTATGATAATGGGTTTAGGTTATCTAACTTTTTTTTCCTCTATATATAAATGGATTTTTTTTTTCACTACATTTTGCATCCTCATGGATGGTAAATTTTATTTCTGCAGCGAATCTCTCAACTTAGTAGTGCTTTGAATTTAGGTAAAGTAAGTGTTCTACATTTGCCTTTTGATGGCTTGACCAGATTATTATATATTTTTTTTACGCCCTGCAGTTGATTTGATTGATTAATAGCATGAAGTTAAAAGCGTTCTCTTTGAAGAGTGGTTTTCCCCCCATTCCTGATTTCTGCGCGGATGATTAAAAATTGATTTGCGCTTGCAAACATTATGACCTATATCAGTATCATTGTGTTGAATGAAATTATATAAAAAACTCTCTTATTCGCTAAAGGAAATGGGAACTGATTTTTTTTTTCTTCACATTTTGTTTAATTTCATTCCACTTACCAAAATTTTATGCCAAAAAAGAAGAAAATGTCAAAGATTACGTAATGGAAACTTGAACATTTTCATTGAATTTACTTTTTACTGCTTTCAAACATGAAAAGAGTTTTAGAAAAAAAATGTTTCTTTGAGCAATTTGTGCTGTATTGTCAATATGTTTTCATTCTTAAGACCAGTGAGGTAATTATTTCTTTTTTTTACTTTCGGAAAAGTTTGGGGTAAAAAAAAAAGAAAGATAAAAAAGAGTAAAAATGGTAAATAACCAGAAAAACAGGTGTTTATAACCGGATTTTCACATTTTTAGCCAGCAATGCTTGGCAGATAGTTACGACTGGTAAGGACAATGCCTGCTTTACGTGTTCTCAATAGGAGCTTTCCAAATATTGAATGACTCATTGTCTTTTTATTATTATTTTTTTTTTTATTGATTTTACGAATTTTTTTTTTAACAGCACAAATAGTTACACACAATAGATTTCTAAAATAATATATGTTTTTGATCCCCTTTACCCAATTAGAAATAGTTAGTCAATTATAGATGTGTTTTGGACCAGAATACTTTTTTTGGGATATTCAGAAATGTGCTCTGGTTACAATTACATGATTAATGTATCGGCATTTTTCTTTTTTCTTGTATGGTGTTTGTGCAGCTCTCCTCGGTAAGATGAACTCTATTTTACGTTTGTGCTTTATGTAACGAGAAATTCCTTCTTCTCTTGTTTTTATCCTCTGAATGATTTATTTTGACATTTCTGAGGAAATACCGTTCTACTGTTATAATTTCTTGTTTTTATGCATTCTGAACAATGTGAATAGATATCAAAGCCGTATATTTTTGATTAATACGAAGGGGGGGGGGATGTCAATTGACACAAATTCTGTGTATTAAATTCACTTCATTCCTGAATTCTCTTTGCACCATAGCTCTATTCACATCATTCTGGGTGACTTGTTCAATATTCAGTGTTACAAATGAATGCTGTGCTCTGATATATAGTGTAGATTGCAAACCCTTCTATGTACAATTTGAAAATAAATTTTTTTCTGTATGGTTTATTACTGTGTATCATTTGACCTCCTCAGAGATGCAAGTAATGTCTTCAGTTTTTCTCACTTACACACCAATATTCATTTGATCTGGATTAAACTTGAAGAAACATTGTCTATGTTTATATGTCCGATTATTCAATTTTACTTTATAAAAGTAGCAGATATTTTCGACAAAGAATGTAGCATAATGTGCAATAAGTATATTAAGTAGGTTATAAGTATAATATATAAAAATTTAAAACAAATTTTAGAACGTATATGCAAGTGTAATCAAAAATAATTCTGAATTTTCAACTTCATATTAAAAAAGGCACTATTCATATGAATATTTTGAGCATTTATGTGTAGACACAGTCATTAGCCACAATCTTATGTGTTAATAATTTTTCAAATTTCAGCTTTTTTTGTGATTTTCACCATATTATAGTAGTAATTGTTCATTTGTGAAAGGGTTAGATCAAAATATTTATTAAAGTTAAATTTTGAATAGTTTAGACCAAAGTGTAATAATCTGAAAAATGAAAGACAAAAATGGCAATATCTCATTGTAGGGACCCAGAGGGTGGACTAATGCCATTGATTGATAAATGCTAAAATCTCTGTTCAGGTTTGTCCTTCGATCTCCGTCTGCCACAATCCACACACACCACAAAACTCGTTAACAGATTATCCAATTAATTCACCTGCCCGACATAAACCAAAGTGTGACACAGCTAATAATGTTCTTGTGTCTGAGAGCGAGAGAGACCCGATTAACACAAGTGCCCTCCCTTTTGCTTCTGACTGCAATTCAGCATGGCATCTCCTATGATTTGTAACGCTATTAGAGCTTGTCAAGACTTCATTGAGTGTCGTAGTAGCTTTAATAATTTAAATGAGCTTAGAATATCCACACTGGATAAAAATAAGGTCTTATATAAATATAAACATTTTTATGGAAACAAGATCAAATGAATATCAACCAAATCAATTCTAACAAATATAATTTTTACAAGTTTTAAAGCATTAAACTTCATTTTCTAAGTTGAAATTTTATTTTAAAGTTGCTTCTGATGTTTATGACTTTCTTAAAAATGATTTGTTTTAATTTACTTTCATTAATCATTGCAATAATAAAGACATTCTTATAATGTAATGAATCTTTTATCCATTCTAGAAAGCAAAACACAAGTCGATGTATGTGTCTTTTGGGTAATATGAATTACAGTTATTACTTATTACAGTTATTGCAAATTAGTTATTACAAGTTACAATTTTGACTGTCCCTGAAGATTCATGATAACCATGTTTTACTGTAAATTAAACATTGTTGGAATTCTCTTTACGTGGAATTGAATCTAATCCAGTTGTTAACAGCCCTTTTTAAAGGACCTCTGCATGAAAGTTTGTTAATTTAGAGGACGCTCAAGACATTTATCAGTTTTTGATTAATTCCCATGGAGATTTAATCCGCATTTATTTGCCTGTTTATGCCAAAATATTCAAGATGCATAACCAGTCTATTTTTTGAGTTTGAATATTTTGGATTTTCCGTATTATAGCAATTATAATTTGAATTTTCCTTATTATAGCATGCAAAATGCAATTGAATGCATATGTGTGTAAATAAAGTGGTAGTATATATCTAAGGAATATGGTAACATCTTTGTATTACACACACATGTATTATGAAGTGATAATTTTTGTCTGGGCGTGATCAAATCTAATAAAGCCCGAAGAGCTTTACGATAGATTTGATCATGCTCCGACCAAATAAATCATTATAACTTATATTAATATAATTATCAGCAATTGTACGATTAAATATTTGAATGTAAATAAGCAAACCCTGCATGTGCCCCAATCATACGTCATTTGAATTTATTGGACTGTATAGTACAAAATCGATACGTAGTGTTATCACAGGCGAAGACACTGAAACATATAAATATTTTCTATTGAAACTATCCAAATATTTTTAGATAGAAAAGTAATAAATACAATCTTCACATTGCAGCGATAGACAAAAAAAAAAAAAGGAAAATAGTAGATGGCCTTAAATGTAATTATCCTCATACATCTATGCTCACAAGTAAACCAATCAGCTGTTAGAATCTTAACAGCTTTGGCCATGATCTTGTCGATTGATTGCTATTGTACAAGTTTCTTTGTATGAAGTGAACCAATGATAAAGCAGCTTACAAACTCGAAATTCAGTGAAGGGAAGTATTGGTGGGTAGTATTAAAATGAGGAACTTGCTTACTATCTCTGCTGCATGTGAACCTTCTGATTATCCAGTGTTTATAATGCTTGTCTGTAAAGAAAATTCCTTCACAAAGAATTTTATGCACACCGTACTTTAAAAAGAGAATGTTCTGAAATGTTCAAGTAAAAGAATCAAAGAAAACATGCAAGGCATTATTAAAGAAATTTTTGAAGTGCACATTAGATTTGATCAACAGATGCTTACAAAATTTGAAATGTAGTCTGTTCATGTTGCAAGACTCTGATGTTGAATTAGATGGGGAATTTAATAAATGCGTATTTTTTTTTTTACACAGTATGACAATGCATCTATTTATTTTCTGTTGTAATTGATTTTCTTTTGGACTGGAAAAAACTGATTTTTTATTGGTGGTTTGTTGTACTTCATTGTTATGTTCCAAAACCATTTTAGAGCACCCCACTTTTATTTGAGGCACTGTGATAGTTTTGTGGTTAATGTACGGTACATGTGTAGATACTGTCCACCCATAAAAAATAACCACAACATCATTTTGTCAAGAGGAATTTATATTTGATTTATGATTGTTGTCTATTGGAGAAATGTGTGATTTGATGATTCCATGAGAAAAATTAATTCAATGCTCTTCACCAAAATAAATTGAATTTTACATTTTTTCTATTTTACAGATAACGAAGAAAAAAGGGAAAGAAAAGCCCCTTCTTCGTCGAAAATCAGAACTACCACATGACATAAGCATGATACGGGCGTTGGAGTCTCACAAGCGCAGTGAAGAATATCTGTCTACCTCTGCAGAGAGTCAGAGTGCAAACTGAGACACAAAACACATGACCTTATGCCATATTGAGGACCATAATGCAAAAAAAAAAATGGAGGTCAATTAGTGTACCTGATTACTGCAAGTCAATCACATAGCTGTGTTTTGGGTTTTCCCCTCTATCTCTGGTGTGTGTGTATGTATGTGTGTGTGTGTGTGTGTTTGTTAGCGAGCGCAAGTGACCAAGTGTTATGAATTTTTATTTTGTAGTAGACCACATTAAAAATTGGAAAATATGAGTTATCAGAGATACATATTTATAATAATTATCTATATTCTTGATATTTTTATGGTGTATATAGTTGTGTATGTTAATTTTCATTGGTTGTCGATTTTTTTTTAAGACTGTGTAAGGGAACATGACATAATGATGAGAACACACAAGTTCTTGTCTTGTCATGGAAAGAAGACAGATAGTTCGGGTATAAGGTTATTCTGCAGTAATCAGGAACAGAGATTTGCAGTACATGTACGACTTTCGTTGACTGGCAGTGTATCATGGGGGTATTTAAGAGATGAATGTCTCAAGGCCCTGACTCTGGTGTCACCCATTTTGCAGAAAATGGGGTCTATTTATAGTAACACTGTGATAGGACCATTTCCCCTTGCCCCTGCTTTTTTTCTTTTTTGCTCTGCAAGAGTCTATTGACCAATAATATATTTTTTTCTTTTAAAATTGATAAAGATATGTAGTGCTTGAATTAACTATGCACATAAGTATTTTCTTTTCTTTTTTTTTTATTTCTGATCTAGATATAAACTGTGTTTGTGATCTGTAAGAGGTTTCAGTGAAAGATAAGGGTAACAATGAATGGAGGGACCGTGGATGAATGATAGAAATGTGTGTTTTGTCTTGTAAACAGAAGACATGTTTAATAAGCAAGAGTAGCCTCCCCATTACGATTGTTGACCTTAAATTGTATACAACTTGCATGATTTGTTCAAGACTATAAAAAAAAAATTTTTTTTTCACTTTACCTAATTGTATACATTTTTTTAATCAAAGAAGGGAAGTTAAGTGTGAAAAAAAACTTGTACTTATTAAGATATAAATGTTGCATTCCAGAAACATCCCACATAGATTTTTTCCTTCATTTATTCCCTGTGTGTATTGTTCTTGAGCAAGAAAACTGTGATACAATCTGGTCATCTTATGTTTTTTTTTGTGTACATGATATTGTCTAATTGCATTGTTAAGAAACATGATGGCTTTGTGTTGATAATAATGGAATGGCCTGATAAATTGTCAATATCTTTAAAATTAATTACCAATTATTTCTTAATTCCTATCATATAGTGAAAGAGGTTAAGGAAACCTTGAAACTGTGAAAAATTGTAATGCTATTTTTAGAAATAAATTAACATATCACTGTAATGACTTCAAGCCATGTTACCCTTGACCTTTACCTTTGACCTTACTGAGGATATCTAAAGTTTCTTTAAACTAAAAAAGTCTGAGGGTCCATGATTTGTGTTTTGCTGAAAATAGGGCTTTCACAATGTCATATGTGTAAGTTAATGTAGTTTGAAAATTCTTACCAAAGCTGACTGTGTTAAAAAACAAAAAACAACTTTGCATCATATCTCTGTGTCGCCTGTCACATCTGTGATTAAATGTACATGTAAAAGAAAATAGTTATGAAGCTTTCCTCTGCTAGACACAAAAGCATTCCAAATCATGAACAGATATTCTCTCATAAGTCATTAGTTATGTACAGACCAAGGTATTTGTTGCTGTTATCGGTTTGGGGAGGGGGAAGAGGGGGCTGATGCCCCCAAAATAGGGATGAAATTTTTTTTTTCATGAGTATCACAAAGTCGTGCTTTAAATAAAGAGCAGTGTCCAATATACTGGCGTGTTGTTCTCATGATGATTAGATGTAGCCCTATGTAGTTTAAATGTAGTAGGAATGTACCTTAAATTTGATTTCAGATGTAGGTGCACTATCTGCTTCTTGTCGTTTGACTTTGTCCAGTGCCAATATGTACATGCTACAGACCTAGGGTTGGGTGATTTACTGTCGTCTCTTGGAGAAATAACAATTACACACTTTGTGCAAGAGACATTTTCTTGCTTGTCAGTTTGTTTGGCTTTAAACTGAATATTTTAGTTAAATAATTGACATTAGAGCTTTTAGAAAAGTTTGAAAAGGGGCGGGAAAGTTTTTTGACCACCAGGGTTTGCGTTTAACAGTGCATTATATTTGCACTTGTGGACTTGCACAACTACTTCTTTAAGTTATCTGCATATCATTTAACTATTATTTATTTTTGGCGGGGGGGGGGGGGGGGGGGGGGGGGGGGTAAAGTTGCAATGTAGGGCAACTTTTTCATTTGTATTAAAGGGGTCATGTTAATTATAATTTCCAATTTCCTCCCTTTTCAGAATGTGATTACAGTATTGTGTATAAATGCAAGTAATGAATGGGAGAGTGCCTGGATTATGTTAATGCAGTAAAATATTGAGATTTTTTTGTGTTATGTATAACCTGATTCAGGTTTATATATTAATAGACAATATTTGAAGATGTGGTACACATAGAATTTTTTTTTTTTTTGTTGTTTTAAAAATTGATATATGTAAACTTTTTTTTTTCTTTGTATAGTTAACTTTGACTTTCACAAAACACTTCTGATAATTAAGATTTGTATTAGTGCTAATTGATTTGGAAAACTTACAATGAATGAATTGTACACGATGTATCTGCAGTTTTAACAATGAGCATAGTATGATCTCATTTAGTTAGCATAGAACTATCTTATTTGTTGAAGTGAATGAGAAATTGGACAGATAGTTGTTCCTTTCTCTCTCTCTCTCTCTTAATTATATGCCGGTGTATATCTATATTTTGTTGGTTGGTGTGTTAATGGGAGAAGGATTCTAGCAGCATAAGAATTGATATACATTGTGTAGCAAAAAAAACCCAAAAAAACATAACATGTTTTCCTACCTGTATAAATAATATTTGAGAAATGGAGAAGCTGTTAAGGTTTCTAATGAGAAAAGTTTTCCGAAGAAAAAAAAATAGATATTGAATGGTGGGAAGTTTTTTTTTCTGTTCATCTATGTTAAACATTTTTGTTTTCTCCTCATCTTTGTTATTATTTTTAGTACATGTATGAATTTAAAAATAATAAAAAAACCACCTATAAATTTTGACAATACAGGTTCTGTGTTAAAATCTGCAAAACAAAGAGGAAAAAATAATACTTGTTATAACATATAATTATGCATTTTTTGTGTAACTGTAAAATGAAATTTGTTTTGTGATTGACAAAACAGGAATGCGACTGTGAACTCCATTGTATTTATCCTACTTATATTTATCAAGAAATGGGAAGGATCAACTGTGATTTGTTTTAATACTATATCTCTCTACCTATAGTCTGATCAGGAACAAAACAAAAAAGAGAAAGGAGTGTGTGTGTATGGGGATCAGTCAGAGAGTAGCATTGTCTGACTGCTATGTGTAACTGTTGTCCACAAAAAAAAATCAATCTTCAATTTTTTTTCCTTTCTTAAAAAAATAATAAAATAAACAAAAAATAACCTTCCTGTTGTTTTGATTTTGTATGCTAGTAGTATTCAATTGTTATTTAATTAATACTAGGAAAGTGTATGATAATGATTATATTTATGTTGATAAGCTGGCACTGTAAAATCAAAGCAGGATAAAACAAGAAATGTTCTATTTGTATACACAAAGTTCCAGCGATTTTCTTAGTTATCTCCCTTATTGCGTACACTGTGCACCCTCACAATTACATGTAGATACCAACGTCCTTTAACATCCATTAGGTGTATAGGATATAATTGCAGAAAAACCTAACAAAATACCGAGACCAATCATAGTGTACCAGCTGTCCTTATACTTTTGTCTTATAGCATCAGGTGGCATGGACGATTAAGCATTGAAGCATTATATATTGTATCATTCTCTGCATAAGACAAGTTTTCCATATTCTTCTAAATCTGTCTGTTTCACTTTAAGTATTGCTGAGCTACAAAGAAAATTTCAAAAACAGTTTTATCAATGTTGTCTCAATTAGACAAATATGCAGCCATTTTTCTAATACCTAAATTTTTTCTATGACTTAGAATTCACTATATATCTCTCTTTAAGCGTAGTTCAATTTCGAAAAAAATGTCTTGCATACATATTCGTTGAGTGAATTACCTAGGTCATAGTTTGTACCCTAATTATCTCTACGTACAGATCAATACATTTAGATTTGTTCAAATTGTCATAATGGGTGAGAGCAGTTACGGCTTTCAACAATAAATTTCTGACCTTGACCTTTCCTATGACTGACTTTATTTTGACTCCACTGTGTTGGCGTCTTTTAGTGAGTAGTGCCTCAATCCATTCACTCGTTCGACCCCACTTTACCGAGCATATATAATAATTTTCATTACCTGAGACTAAGCTGGGCCATACTTCAGCTACATTCGTACCTTTTTTGTAAATGGGTGTGCAGTGACTACCAAGTTTTTGGGTGGGTCACGGTCACAAACTTCTGTGAAAAATTCTTGAAAGACTCTTTTATATGGTTCCTACTTTACAAAAAAGAATGATTAAGGGTTTATGAAATGACCGTGAAGTTTCTAGATTTTGGGTAAAAGTTATTTATTCAGACTTCACTCATAGAGGGATTGTAGGTACGGGTATGTCGTGATTGTAGGTACGGGTATGTCGTAATTCTAGACCGACTATCAAGGTCGTATCAAACTTCTTCGTAAGATAGTGGTCTGGACCAATTTGTCTCTTCTTTTCCTTTCCTTATTTACCCTAAACTTCAACCATAAAGTGTTCGATAAAGGGTAAGCAATGGTATTGATCTTGGATTCTTCTAAATCAGAGTTTAATTGAGGTTAAAGCAAAGTCCTCTTAAATACCATGCGTCCTTTGTCCGTTTAAAAAAGGGAGAAAACCACCTCTATTTTTATCAAACTTTAAACAAAGATAGACATGTATAAAACTATTGAACGGTGTAATTATTTTAACCCTGTCCTTTCCAATTATTTTGTTTTGAACTCCTTTTATATTTTGCACTCAATTCAATTTCAAAGCAACTGTTCTGGAATTTCCATCTAAATTACTAGTATATTTTCATGAATCTTTAAGGATACGTATTGGTAATTGCAAGTGATCTGTTTTAGATTAACTGACCTTGACCCTCTCTATTTAACCTTGACCTCACTATTCTTTAGTTTTCGTCCTGGTTGAAAGACTGTTTGCGATACTTTTTATAAAGCTTTATTCTTTAATATTTATTCATTTGTTTCATTATGCTTTCATGTGACATTGATTCATTATGTTTCTTGTTTTACACTCGCCTTTGTCTCAGATAAAACATGGAGTTGCAAAGATCCCAGATTTTTAAAAAAATGGACGAATGAAACCCGCACATTATATCAAAACCCCCATTAATTTCACCAGTATTAAATTACATGTTAACTAAGTGCATACGATTCATACAAAATAACATGGAGGTTCACATGGAGAGTTTCGGGGACGTCGTTCCCAGAAGCCCTAAGCTGCGACGCCCGCATTTTAGGAAGTACCTCTTGAATTTGTAAGAATTGTTTTGAATTCTTAATTGGTATCTGGAGACATACTAGTATCATATTTTGACATCGCTCTTATTGTTTAAGTGAACATTGGGATTGTCTTTCAGCGGGTAAGTAGTATATATGTTTCTCCTTCTTAAATTTCATGAGGGAAAACTGTAATGTTTTCAATATATAATTAAGCATTTATCAAATGTGATATAAAAGAAAGTGCTTCTTCTTCCAATCAGAGAGGTTAAAAAGATGCTTTGTATACATTAAGATGTTTTTTTTAATAACATAAATGTACAGTGAATCAAAATTAGAGAAATAAGAGCTAGTTCAAACTAAGGATATCAAGATCGTAGATCGTATATTGATGACTGGGACACGAACATAGAGATACTCCATATGTGTACCTGGTAATTGTTCACGTGTATCTGACATCTGGGAAGATGGTGAAGATATGTGTTAACATCCTACTATTCTTCTTAATTCGTTGCAAATGATTGATTCCTTGACATATCAAATATCGTATCTTTACCGGATAACTTCGATACCCTGTCATTGTGACTTGTCGCAAAATGGTTGCAAATGTTGAGTCTGTTTTGTTTTGACACACTCACTCTCTCTCTCTCTCTCTCTCTCTCTCTCTCTCTCTCTCTCTCTCTCTCTCTCTCTCTCTCGTTAGAATGTGTAAAGCATAATAACAATTATTGTTCCAGCTGATTGGAGTAATGGAAACATTTTCCTTCATTAATTTCTCATTTTTCATAATTTTGCTTGATGATTCTCTTAATAAACTTTTCCAGCGCTCGCCATATTTAATCGCAATTTATATGTGATTAGCCAATTTTCACATTAAGCTCAAAGTAATCAATTTGTACTGTATATTTCTCAGACTCGTAAATCAAATTGCTGGGACAAATCAACAATAAACAGAAGCAACTAATCAGCCGAGGTATAAATCAGTGAAAAAAAAAAATAAAAGTTAATGAATGAAAAATTTCTTTCTTTCTTTTACAAGTATGGTCTCAAATAACGCACGATTTACGCTGTTGGGGACAAATTTGACAGTGATATCTTGAAATTTACGACAACTGTTCGTGACGACATATTTTGTTTCAAACAATTCCAAGAGCAAAGCTCCTGAGAAATAAATAAATATTACACACAATTACACACGATGACTCTATAAAACAAAAAAAATTCTTATAGAAAAATCTCTGGAAATTGAATTATTAGAAATTTTTTATACAACTGTTATATCTAATGGGAATGCTTGTATGGCAAATAGAATGAAATAAATATAGAATCTAATGGGGATGAAACATTCTCTCTATCTCTTGCGGAATCAATGCCTCTTCTCTCTATCTCTTGTGGAATGAAGATGTATTGCAGCCACAATATATAATTGATGAAGCACTGTTTTATTTTGTGGTAAATTGCTTAATTCGTGACTGTATTCTTAACCCCTGGTTCCTCTCCGTGTTAATGATTGCCCATCAAATGCATTCGGCGCTGCTCGTTTGTCTGTCATCGCATCGCTCAATGAAGAATGAGGGCGGTGAATGAAGATGTCGTCTGCGTGGGCCGACTTGACCTTTGTCACGCGCGCCCGACCCGTCGACTGACGATGCTGTCTGACATTGCGCGTGCGAATGAAATTGATGATTGATTGAAATTGTATGTAAGTAGTATACGGGCCAACTAGTAAATCGCCAAAAAAACTTCCCACCCCCTTAAAGATGGAGTTACTGGAACTCTGAGCAACACGAGTTCATTTTGCATATGTATAAGTTTTAAAGTGTAAATTGATGGGTTCAGATCGAATGCCAAGGAAACCCCTTTTGTGTGAAAGTTTGTTCAAACCGTTGTAGTTCACAAACATATCACAGATCAGTATCGTGAAATCACCTTAAGGGATTTTAATTTGAAAAAGTTTGTATTTTTTTTCTGATTGGGGGGGGGGGGGTATGGGGGAAGGGGTGGTGATGGTGTCTCACAGTAGAATGAATTCAAACTCGACTCCTTATAAGTCAGGCACGTAGCATCGGGGGGGGGGGGGGGGCAGGGGGGCCTGGTCCCCCCACTTTTTCTCGCAGCAACTAATTTTTTTTAAATTTACATATAAAAAATTGAATTATCATGGAGTTGCCCCCCCCCCCCCCCACTTATTTGGGAGCATGTAAAAAATTAATATGAAAATAAGGAAATTAGGATTGAAATTGAAGTTATATACGACGCCAGCCCCCCCCCCCCCCCCCCCGGATTAGGATTTTGAAGATTTTGGGGAATTCATAATTTCCTTCTTTTTTTTTTTTGCTTGTCAAGATTTATTGGATGAGTCTGGCCCCCCACTTTCAGAAACGATGCTACGTGCCTGTAAGTCCAAGTAATTAAAAAAAATAGCGTTTACTTATTCACTATAGTATTCTTTCGATAACCCTCCAGTTTATGCGGCTACCGCTCCTTGCCTGGAAATAATAATGAAAAAGAAAAAAAAACCACTACTGGACCTATCGAAAGGGAAAAATGAATCAGCACATGAAACAATTAACCAGTAGGTGAAGAAAAGGCCGTAAAATATCACGCATGGTTTCTAAATACCTTGCCCCGTTTGAACACATTCATCTGGAAAATGGGAACTGTCCGTTATTTTGTAACATGCAATGGGCCCCCGCTGCCAAAGTTCAACTCTCTGTTTGTTTTCACTGCCCGTGGGGAGTGCTTCTATAAGTATCTACTCAGACGCTCACATTTAAGTTAATTCTCTCGTTTGCCCATCACCTGAGAACACTTGACCATCATACAAACACAATTAAAAACAGAAAATTGAATCGTGTCTTCGTCTATCGCAAAAAGAAAAGAGAAGATGAAACATACCAGAAGGTTGAATTGAGAAAGAAACATGCGCTTTGTCCAAATTCTTAAATTGCGAACGCTATGAATTCTTTAAAAATTGCGCACGTTGTGACTTTTTAATGAGTATTTCAAGGCTTCTTGGGCTTCAAGTACATGGCAACTAGTTATTCCGAAATAATAATGCGAAACACTGGTATATCAATAACTTGACAGGAGAAAAATATTTTCTTTGTTTTTGGTATACATGTATATACGCGCGATCGATATTTACCCGATGAACCTAACTGTATAAAATCTCATAAAGCTGAAACTGAGAGACATTCTATAGCTTAAGAATGAATTGCCAAAAGTTGTCTAGACTTTTTTTTTATGCTTGTTAAACGGTAACGAATAAACGTTTAGACTGAAACATCTTTACGGGAAAGAGATAGACTTAAAACTCATGGAAAGGATATTGGATGTTATTCACATTATCAATTAATCTGATCCCAGATTATAGTCGATGGATCCCAGCGAAAGTTAGCTAAGGATTACGAGATTAAGTACTAGCATCTGTTTTTTAAAGTAGCCTGCAGTTTGCAAGATCCAAGAATTCGCTCGATCGTCGCCACGAGAAAACCAGCCGCGAAGCGAACATGATAGCATTTTTCTCGTACAATTGCATGCAGTAATTGTTGTTATAAACCAGGAAATTTCCCTACATTTACGATAGAATTATCATTATGGGTGATTAGGTTTTTCATAACTATTATTTTGTAAAATAACAATTCCCCCAGATGTTGTTTCGCCGAGTCGTGTGGTTGTTACACGGCGAATAGGCTAAAGCTCACGCACTAAGTCGATCATTGGTCTCCCCTGTTAGTATCTGTAAGTATCTGACCAGACCAGCTTTCTTCTGTCCTAAACGATTCAATTCTTTATACTAGTTTGCAGTACAACTTCAAGATTCATAGAAGTAGCAAGCAGTCCCTTCAACTGAACATAACTGCAAAACTTTGAGTTTGCTTTGGTTGCGTTTCTAGAAAATAAAATACATGTAGGCGCAGATTTCATTGACCCCCCCCCCCCCCCCCAAAAAAAAAAAATCAAATGAATACAAAAGTTTATTGCAGGATATACTCAATTAACTTGTATCATTAAGATGTATCATATAATCCTTGGTATTATATCATTATTCTAGCTGAAAACAAATCTCATAAAACGAAATTTCAGAATATTTGTAGTTGTTAATCCTTTGACGTTGTATCACGCGCAGAAAAACAAAAAGGACGTTTCCATATCCGGGTGGTCAATCAGACATAGACCGGGTCACCTTGTAACATTTTGTAATTATTAGTATATTACTGTCTACGTGATCGCTCTCTACGTAAATTTTTGTCCCACTTTGTGTATCTCCTTTCTCTCTCTCATCCTTCTTAGATAATATAACAACAGCGCTGCATGTTTTGATGTAGATTTCCCCTTTATCTATACGTAATTATAACGAGGAACCCCGATTATCAACATCAAATGAAAACAGGTACTTCAGAGGTACTTCAGACGAGATTCCTAATTTGTGGTTAATTGCCTCCAAGCGATGTCTCGCTAGGATTTCCTCGTTCGACTTTGGTGATGTTCGAAGAGTTTTTCTCGAAGACCGCGGACTTGATCCTGGCATCTGTTCTTGTAACATTAAGTGGGATTGTCCCTGTCTAAGAGGTGATTAAGTGAATCATGACTTTCATAACAATTATTAGATTTTTTTCCCCTTTTCAAAAGCTTTTAAGATCTCAAAGCTATATTTACCAGTGATAACCGAAGCACCTTTTGGGTTTTTTTCTTTAAAGTTAAGTATATACGTTTATGAATCTTTTTTTCTTCAGTATGCATCTTTTGTAAGGTAATTGTGAGTTCGTTTCAACTTTTAGTACAGAAATTGTTATCAAAATATTCATATAAAGATACAAAATCAAATTCAATTTATATAACCTTTTTTCTATTTACCTTAGAATCCAACATTTAGTTTGAGATTTCCAACCAAAAACTTCTTGTATGATCGATATCGATTAGAGAATCACCGATCATCTGCTGATTAAAATATGAATGGCTCATTCCCACCAAAAATTGCAGCTTTATATACATGCATTTGGTGTCCATCTTTTAGTCGGTGACACGGCAATTAGCTCGTTCAACTGTTGGCAAAGAGTCCTGGATTACGAAGTCTCTTGGCAATTAATCTATTGGATTATCAAAGCTTCCAAAGAAACTGCCATCGATATATTCACATGGAGCTAAGGTTATATCTCTGAAAGAGCCTAATGACATCTTGTTTCAAGTGAAGACATTTTTGTATGAAAAACTGTTGATTGCTGTTGTTTCAGCGACTGAGCAACTATTTGCGTTTGAATCCCCACTTTTAGATGGAGTTATTAAATGGAGTTATTTAATCAACGCACGACCAGTTTAGAACAAACATTTTTTTTTTGGTCAATTTAGCAAGTTTATAGATCTATAAATCATTATCGTCCTACAAAAAAATCAAAACAGGTTTGTTTAAACACTAAACAGAACAGCTTATTTTCTGCTGCGACAGATGCGCAAATATAAAACACCCCCCTGCTTGCATGCAAACAACAAAGATAAACAAAAACATGTATACACGGTAGTGAGAGGGGGGAAAATTAAACACCGGGACGATTAACTCCTTTACTCTCCGGGGCAGATGGTTCCTCGTAAGATAGTGTATGTTTTGCATTGTACCTATAGCCATTGACGGAAAGACCAAGTGATGATGCTGAAAACGTCCGAAGTGTTCCGAACTCATCGGTAGCAGCAGATGATTTGATACATTGTATTGGATTCTATCGATAGTATATACATGCATCTCTTTGATTGAGGGATATATTTTACTCCAGTTCTAGCTCTCTGTACATTCATAAAGGAAATTAATTATTACTTAGGAAGTTTTTATATCACAAAGGTGAGTGAACTGCGTTTGCTATTTTGAAATATTTTGTTAGAATAAATGTTTTTGCACACTCGCCATGAGACAATTTATCATGTATATGATTAAAATGAAACTTGGATTTGCAGAAAATTAATATGCATCTAAAACTTAGGGTACTCTTTGATAGAAGGAGGCTAAAATATTTTTTAGAGAAAAATTGAATTCCAAATATCAGATATGAAAGTTTTTTTTTATTAATTTAATGGTGGATACAAAGTTGGATTATTCGGTTATAAAATATAGCTTTAAGTGGTACTCATTCTTTTTATTCTTTCAAGTACATAGTCATTTTCTTAATCAAATTTCATTAGCCTCGCTAATCAGTGAAAAAGACAACATTTATCGCCTGCTGATTCCATGTTCACTTTCATCGCTAATCGCCCAATTTACCATTATCGCAAAGCAGACGGCCCGGAAACGCCATCATCTTCAAAAGCAACGACCGTTATGACATTTGAAATGTATCCCCTGAACAAGTTGGGTTTGTTTCGTTCTGGGCATTTGTCCGGCTAAAACATCGTGACGTCTCATTATTTCATTATTTGTCATTAAGAAGACCCCCTGATTCTCTCTCTCTCTCTCTCTCTCAAATCATGAAAAAAATAGACAAAGTTCTTAATGTTTTTATGAAGGATTTACGTCTACTGCCATTTTTACGACAGTTCAGCTAAGAATAGACATTCTTCGTGTGATTTTTTTCTCTCTTTCTAGCTATACGCTAAGAAACATTCTACCCTTTTTTACAGGTTGAAAAAATATTTATAACAGCCACCATGAAGAAATCTGCGTTTGTATATTTTTCAGACTAAAACACATGAACCCCAAAATTGATACAGACAAGAAGTCTTAATTTGTTTGATTATTTGGCTCCCAACGAAGAAAAGGAAAAAAGGGTCAAAGGCCATTAAGTCAATTTAGAGATTAAATAAATTACATGTGAAATGGTTGCTTTCTTGGAGAGGATTCTGTGTACCTTTTGCTTCTCTGGATAGTTTTAGAGATAGGCATCTTTGAAGGGATCGAGATGGAGAAAGTACGCTTGCTAAATGAATTGCTCCTAGATTTTAAATTTAGATTTGAATTATTTGCATTGTTCACTCTTGAGTCTTGAGTACAGGGAAACGAGAACAGAAACGGCATTTACAACATCGCATCTGAAACAAAGCGACATTTACCACATAGAAAAAAAAAATCTGTCTAAAATAAGAAAAAAAATATTCCGTCTGATATCAGAGTTATGTTATTTTTGTCTTCACTGAAATTGTGTACATTCAACATTCTTCATTGATTGTTGAATTTCGCGGGTGTTTTTTTTCTCCCTCAAAATAATTAAAATAAGTTCCTTTCATTATATATTTACGATAACATCATGAATTTACGAAAACTTTTTATTTCTAAACTAGTAATACTGTCCCAAACTTTACTATGTTTTTCGCATCAACTTAAATATTTTTTTTAAAAATAAGATGTACATACTACAGCAAAAATCTATAATTTCAAACTGATTGATTGGCAATTCACGTCTGTGTTAGAACTTTTCATCGATTAATGAAAAACCTTGTCGTATTTTGTGAATACAGTGTAGAGATGGCCGGATAGTGCAACAGCTGGACATTTGTCTAATTTAGCTCGTTTATGACCCTGTGTTCATTGAGTGAATATGAGGATCAATTTGGTCACTTACTTTATGACACATACTGTAAAATCGACCCAGTATTTGGACGGATGTCGTCCCATAAACTCTTATTCATGGGTTGTTAGGCTTGGGCATAAAATATGGGTGGGGGTAAAAGTGTGGAGAGATGCAAGAGTTTATATTGTATAGTTGTCACTCTTCATGTTTTCTACTACACAACTCTACTGTAGTATGTGTTAAAATATATACGAACAGAAGCTAAAATTGTGCTAACATCTCTCTCTCTCTCTCTCTCTCTCTCTCTCTCTCTCTCTCTCTCTCTCTCTCTCTCTCTCTCTCTCTCTCTCTCTCTCTCTCTCTCTCTCTCTCTCTCCAGCAAATGAGATTTGCCACACACTATATAAGATTGGTTAAAGCCTCAATAATTTGTTCAGATCAGTAACTACCTAATGAGTGTAAGTAATAGGCCCCGAGTTCATTATCAGCAAAACATTTTTGCTTTCAATTAACTCTTTTTATAGATATATATATATATATATATATGTGCCATTTTCTTTATACAAACTACCGCTAGTACTGAATAGTAAATTTCGATTTTTCTCGTGTAAATACTCTTAAATGAGCAAATGCATTATACGCCCCCTTTTATAAGTCCCTTCTAAATTGAAAGTCGCGTTCTGTTTGTCCTTACATCAAAAATCGCCAATAGAACTTCGCCGTTGAGAGCTGATGTCTGTAAAGTGGCTTAGGCATATCGTAAAGTCCAAGAGAGAGAGAGAGAGAGAGAGAGAGAGAGAGAGAGAGAGAGAGAGAGAGAGAGAGAGAGAGAGACGGAGAGAGAGAGAGAGAGAAGAGAGCGAGAAGGGGGGTATTAACGATCGGGCTTCCCTAATATAGAATCAATGGAGGATATGTCTCCGTGTTACGATGAGTAAATTATAGAGTCCCGCGACCTATTAGTGGTCATTAAGCTAATTGTGAATTATATATCACAATACATATTTATCTTGATTCATGCACACACCAGGGAGGGATCGATGAAATATTTACATACTCTTATCCAATGTATTTTTGTGTGATGTTCCCCGAGACGGGAAAATGTCAGACGAAGGCTAAGCGAATCCCCTGATAATATATACGGGACACCCGTCAGATATAGGTAATGTATGATGTATAATTCACATATAGTGTGATATAAATATTTCATATTTTGAGTAGGTCTATAATGTTTATGTGCAGTATAACTTCAAAAGAAAAAAATATTGTGGAGGGTGTTTTGTTCCTTCGCATCAAGGCTTGTTGGAGAAATTGGATAGTTATCGTGTGTTTCTGTGCGTGACGCAATCAAGATATAAATACGATGTAGTGTGCATATATAATATATATACACTTGATTGAGCATCAATTTTCGAAACCCTAGCACTTAAAGTGCACGATCAAACAATGAATGGCTATTCAACCTGATATACACTCGATCTAGTTGTACATAGATTTTCACCATTCTGGGTGGTTTAAATTATAAAATTACAATATGACTTAGGCTGAGAACTTTATTAAATAGATTTGCAGTTCAATTAGTCTGGAAGTTGAAATCGATTACTTATGTTTGTGTTAAAATGGCCCGTGTAATGGTTGGTCTCAAAACTTACACTTTTATTTCAAATCACGAATCTGAAATCGATGACTTAAAGTTTGTCTATTTTACAACTTTAATGGAAGTTTATTATAAGTTTTAATTTGATGTTGGAAACGAGGATATAGAAGTGATTGAAACCTTCTGAGCATTATAAATATTGAATCAATTAGAATTTGATACTTTGAAATTCATTCGTGACCTCCGCCACCTACATATTGAAGAACGAGGGTTCACCCCTCACCCCTCCCATTTTAAAAAACACCTTAACACTTTGTTAATTAGAAAATAACGCGCCGCTTAATTATTTTGTCTTTTTCACTGTAGGTTACTCAATTAACACATGCTCGTTTCGCGAGAGAGATATCTAGTACACTGCGCATCGTCATCTTTTTTTCACAGCATCAGCGAATCGTAATTAACCTTTCATCGGGACCGCTTAGATCCACAGCAACGCGGTGTTAGATAATTATCGCGTATAGGTGATGTATATGCAACAAAAGGCCGCTAAAGTTATCTTTCTGCCTCTTCATCCTCTTATAATCGCCATTAACATAACTTTCTAGAAATGAGGCATATCTTCTGAGTGGAAAATGTCCATCAACAACTCCGAGAAATATGCATGGCGAGGAAAGATATGTTCATTTACCTTCGGATTTTTTTTAATACTAATTCCTCATGGCTGTTGATAGGGAAATCAACGTGTTCTCTTTCAAATAATATCGCGATTCCAACCATTGGAAATGGCCACCGTTTAAATCTTTCGTCTTTTGGTGGGTTTTTTTAAACTTCATTTTTCTGGTACATGTAATACAAAATGGAATTAAACAGTCTATGATTTTGAGACGTTCCTCTTTAGAGGACTAATGTCATCGGGTACGCTAATCTAAAGAACAAGAAAAAATGGTTTAATCCCTCTCAATTGGAATAAATTGTCATCAGGCATAACAAAGTTAGAGAAACAAAATTTGATTATGTAACATTTTGATCGTAAGCGAATGCATCTAATCTAATACAAAATGCGAATATCGTGAGAACCGATCATCATTGCTATAGACTATATAGTGAGGTAACTTGAATTTAAGATTCTAATTACAAAATGTTGGTCAAGGTCATTGTCAAGGTCACAATGTTATATATTTATAGATCTATTGAATGAAACATCCACTACTGAATTGGACGCAGCTTTATTTAATCAAAGTACTGAAGTACTGACGGGAGTTGATTTTATCAATTATCATATATTTTAAAATCAACTTATCTTGCATGGCAATTAGTTTCTAGTCTGTATTTGAATTACGCACTTTTTTTAATATGAATTTTTAGACTTTTCCGACAGGAATTTCGAGAAGTCCCCATATGAATCATGTTGTGTAATATTTAAAGATAGATTTCAAACTATGTATTAGTTATCGAAACAATTCTAAAAATTGTATGGATCCAGGTACTATTGATATCGAACTCTAGTCTCGATCAGCCAGACTCTCGGCTGTCTCCGTTTATCTTCCACAAGCAAGAGAGCCTCTCTGCTTGTCGGAGATTTACAGAGATAGCCGAGCATTTGGTTGAACGAGACTATATTAAACTCTGGCGTAGGAACACATGAGACTACAAAAATGTCTAAATTGTTCGTATTATATAAAATCTGGCTATTTTCAAAGTGTTTATAAATAAGTTTCCTTGAAAAGCAATGCTTCAGCATACATTACATCGAATTTTTCTATTATTTTCAAGAACTAATTCTTGTCAGCGGTGATGATTTGTGCTTAGGTCCAAACACTGTTTCACTTTCGGTTTGCCAGAGTAACTGCATGGGAGAGTTAATTAAAATCAACTCCCAAAAACGTACCTTGATCATTTCTTAAATTTGAATTTGAATATGCACTGATTTTGAATAATCTCAGTATGGACATTAATCTCAGGGATATAAAAAGGTAACAAAAGGTAATAAAAGTGAACAAAGATATCGACGACATCAACTGATGCAAATTCTGGCGTGTATATCTTGCAAGTTAAATATACGTGAAAATATCCTTTTCATTTGGCGGGAAACTCACGAAAATTTCGAGGGAAACTCACGAAAAGAATTTATGACAAATATTGGTGTGTACATTCTTACTAAGAAACCACCTCTCTTAGCCATGAAGGAATGTGATTCTGGGAATTAAGGAGGATAAAAGAATAGCTCTCTCCCGCCAAAGTTTTAATACATACATAAACGTCAGTATTTAATGCAGTATCACCATATCTTTGATGCTAATATTGCCGAATCGTTCACCCACAGTGAAGTCATGGCCGACCCTTTAATATAAAGTTATCCTTTACGGCGGTAGTGAACTTGGCGATGCTATACGTTTTTATGTGTACTAAAATCACATTCGATTCGATCAGAGAGAGAGAGAGAGAGAGAGAGAGAGAGAGAGAGAGAGAGAGCGCCAATCTCTCTCTCTCTTTCTCTCTCTTTTATATATTTTTACATGGATTAATTTTTACAGAAATATTCTTATTCCATAATACTTAAAAATGCCCAAGTTTTTATGTGGGGGATCGCTAGCAAAATATAAATAGTATTTGGGTGTACAAGTATACATGTGTATATATACGGACGCAGTATACGCGCGATTTGTATTTTGACATGCATATCCCATCGATAGACCCTACTTATCGCACGCCCCTTTCGCTAGATTAATTTATTAAAACAAACATAGCGTGCCAGAAAATATTTGATTACGCGATAATTAATGTCGGACTCTGTTATATCGCTGTGTGGCTTAAAAATACACTTCCCTCTCTTTTTTCGCTTTCATTTCAGATAAAAACATATGTTCAGGCAGAAAGTGCAGTTTGTTTTTTCTCTCGGAGACACTGGGTAAAATCAAGCGCGAAAACAAAGTAAGTATTCTTTGCTTTTTTTAACTATTGAAAAAAAAAACGGTTTCAATTTTTTGAAAACATTTGGTAAACTGCTACATATATAAAATACAAAACGTTATGTATCGTATATATAGATTCTGGATACTAGCTTTTTTGCTGACGACTTTCAAAGAGAGATTTTTTTTTGTAAAATGTTGCGCAATGCATTGTATTAATTTGTAGATTGCCAGTTTAATCCTTCACAATATATGCTATAAAGAACATGCTCACAATAAGAACCTAAATATCATCAAAAATAATGTAAACTAGGCAGTACAAAACGAAACTAACAAAACAAAAAATAGACCCACAGCTTGTACTATGTGTCACCTATAATGAAATAAAAAAGGTTTGGAATTCATTTTTTAAAATTTTTTCAAAGGGGCCATATGTCTATTATGCTATCTTTCGATTTAGACATATGCTGAGCAGATATTTGAGTGGCGGAAAGTGGAAGGGGGGGGGGGGGGGGGGTTGTAGGAAAATTGGGAACATTCTCTTTGTCGTTGCATGGTATAAAGCCATCATTTTCCACTTTTTTTTATGATGTGCATTTCATTTTTACTTTATGTTTTGATTTAATTAAATGACTTTCGCTCGGGTCGGGTCGTTTTAATTAAGCAACCAGTCTTAATTCATTAAAATGGCGCATAGAACAGAGTGCATGCATTTTACAATGTATAAGCGTTTGAAGTCTTTGGATCAGACCTGCTGAGAATATCAATCTAGACGCTGGTTGCTTCGTTAGCTATTGCGTTTTATGCATTGATCGAACCTGGTCTTTTAGACTCGATATACATGAGCTAAGTGACAAAATCAAGATGCTTATAAAGCCTCTTAAATGCATATTGATCTGGTGTAAGACAAGTCTTTTGAAAAAACCTCACGAGCGAAAGATTGATACATGGAAATGAAGAGATATATTATTTGCTCAACAAAATGCAAAGGATTTTGTATCGATAGTATTACTGTTAGTTTTATTCATTAATGAAAAAAAAAGAAGATAAAACGATTGAACGAGTAAAAAAAAAACTATCTTTGATCTAAAAGCACACCCAAAACACATTATATACGGTTAAATAAGTGATCGATTCGAAGACTTGAAGATTTATCTACAAATACATTTTTTTTAAAAACAAATATTTGATATCTTAAAGCAAGATTAAAAACCCTTTGAACTAGAGGAAAATGAAATCTTTAGATTAAAATTTCAGCTTTAATGTGAAAAAAACCCACCTTTTCACCCAAGATGGATTATATGATAATCTATTCTCGTAAGCATCTCTTCTGCAAAGAATAGATATACAGTAAAAACTACCATCCCGAGGGTTTTCGGAAGTACAGTGTAAATTTCACTACCAGCTATTATACCGCTTTATGACCCATCTAATCTCAAGTGTGTTTTTTGGTTCATCGCATCGGGGCGGAATAAAGACAATGATCATGCATAAAAGCTAATTTGCGTGCATATGTTTATCTTAATCATCAGGAAAAGTGAAGAAAATAGGAGCTTTGCACGTATGAAATGGGTATTCTTTACATTTACAACTGTACGTTTCGAATTCCATGATCCGTTTCAGCACGGTAGGATCAATATGTATGTATCTTTCTGAAAGTGTCTGATATTAAAACACGTGTTTCTAAGTTATTTTAAATTTGATTAAATATCGTTGTATCACCTCAAAAAATGCATGGCTAAACGTTTCTTGACACTTTATCAATTGAATAACGAATATCCTCCAACAATTTTAGCATATTAGATAAGAATGCATTCCTAACGATTGCCTTTAGATAGTAAATTGTGTTTGTTTCTATAATAGATTCGTAGTTCACCTGTGATACTCAGGTGACCAGTTGCAATGACTGCGTTGCCACACTGCTTGCCCATCATGCCAACATATAAACTACTTCCTTGTGGAAACCATTTAAAAAAATGATTATAAATGAATATAAACCAAAGATTTTTAAACAGAAATAAACCACGATCACAAGTCTTCAGCGTTCTTTTCATCATCATCATCATCATCATCATCATCATCATCATCATCATCATCATCATCATCATCATCATCATCATCATCATCATCATCATCATCAGCATCATCATCAGCATCTTTCAAAAACTTCTTAGTTTGAATACTGTCAAGCACCTCTAAATTCCAGTGCATAAAGACATGGAATTAGTTTCATCAAAGAAGTCACAATTAAAGCTAGATGAAAGCCATACTGTCAGATGATAGAAATATCTCAACGACACATTAATAGTCCCCTTGTCTACAAGAAGAAAGTAAGCGATGGCTCCTCTTCTTAATTCGCAACTCGTGTGGCACAGACGGCGCTAATGCGCCAGGCACGGTCCAGGGAATTATGAACGCTCTTATTGCAGAAGAAGAAAGTTAAGATCAAAAGGTGTGAAATTTGCTGCAGACTGCAGGCTTTTGTCTGTTTCACAGCCATCTCACTGGGACTGAGCTTTGCCTGCTGGGAGGTTCAAAAGTATCGTCGTCACTTGAGTATAAGTTTGTCTGTAAGTTGGCTCTTGCGGTTGCAAAGACACGCAGGCACACGCAGTTGCTCTAGATTATGTAATTAACCGGTGGAGCTCTAGAACTCAACGTCAGGTTTCTTTCATGAATAAACAGAGGGTGATATTAATCGTAAAACGTTCTAAAAATAAGCATTCATTGTGCTTTTTTCCCCATAGAAATTAGGGGACAGATTATCTGAAATGTCATGATTATGAGGGGGATGAGAAGCAAGTGGAGACTAAACTACAGTAGCATGTTGAAATTGTTAATAGACATTTTAGAACACGACTGAAATCTAAATAGTAATAATCAATGGATTTTTGAAAATAAACACCATTGAAGTTTTAAATTTCAAATTGTATTTATATATATACAATTCATAAAAAAGCAGCTATAAATCTCAGTGCAGTATGAAGAAAAAAAATTACTTTCCAAAAAAAATGATTCTAGGCATGCAAAACAAAAAGGTTACGGGAAAGCCCCATAAAACATAGATGTTCTAGTTTTTGCAGATCGTTACATCAAAACATCTATCCTATGACACTTCATTAGTACTGTAAACTTCTGAACCCCCCGAAAACAATTCAAACGCCGACCTCATCAATCAGAAGTAGGAATTATTGGCCGGAAATGAAGTTTTGTTATACATCCGCTAATGTCAAATAGGTCCAACTCTTTCAGTTTCCGTTGTGCTCAGCCATTTGGTTATTTTTGTCTTCGGACAGTTGCTACAGCTGTAACTATATGTATATGGAATTTTTACTCTTGTTTTCACTGTTAACGTGAGGGACGTATGAGAGATTTACTTTAAAAAAAAAGGAAGAGCATAAGAATGTAGGAAGCGACATTTTTTGGCATTGCCAATGATGTATAATTTATCAAATGAAGATAACAGCAGACAAAAGTTTGTAAAATGTTCGCTAAATGTATGTAACAGTTTTTGTATTTTTCATGAATTTATCTCGATTTTATATGATAACAATTACATGGAAATGTTTCTGTAATATTTACGTAGTTTGCCTGTTCTTCGTCTGTTTAAATGGCATTTTTTTCTGATAATTAAGTATCATCAACTAAATTGATTGACAAGAAATATTTGTTTTGTGGTAGATGTTACGTAATGATGCTACGTCTCAAAAATCTGCCTGATGAATGCATATTCATTATCAAAGAGAATGAATCTAAGAACTTTCTAAAATATCCGTTTTTTGCAATTTTATTCTTCCCTCGTTTCTATTGTTAGAACGCATTATGTAATATAAGTTAAATTCGTCTTGTACTCTTACAAAAGAAAGAACAAAAAAAACACTACGATATGAAAAAATAGCAGAAATGAGAAAAAAAAACCCTGTATTGTTTGATATTGATTTTGCGGACATGGAATACATTTCTGATTTATGATAATGGCGGACCGAGTCAACCATCTGAATTCTATTTTACAATCGTTTACCCAGATAATTTTCCTGAACGCCAAGAGTCTTTGATGAAATTAAAACACAGGTGTACCTTATTAACCCAGTGAATCTACAGGTTAGAAATAGATAGGATAGACCCATGTCTTTCCTAAACGAGCAATTAGAGTTATTCTTATATCTCATTAGTACAGTTCAGTCGAGAAATTGTAGTTAAATTGTAAACTAATATTCATTCTTCTGTCCATTCATGTATCCATGCAACTCTCTCTCTCTCTCTCTCTCTCTCTTTCTCTCTCTCTCTCTCTCTCTCTCTCTCTCGATCATTCATTATTTTCTGTGTACTCTTTGTAAGTACTTTATGCTTTCCATATGATATTGTTAATTTCATAATAAGGGGATCACACATCGACCGTTTTCATTTATCCTCGTTATCAAAAAGTCCGTACAGTAAACATCGTTTGATCTCCGTATCCAAAAGACTCTCCCTTTGTTAGAATCTGTCGGGATAATGAGGATATGTCTCATGGAATTCATTAGCTTTGCGTTTTATCTGAGCTTAGAACTGAACTTTTATGAATTCTGTCATAGCGCTACGTTGTGTAATTTGTTTTGTTAGGCCTCTTTTTTTGTTTCGCTCCCAAAGCAGTGTCTGCATAAAGACACGAACTCCCCATAACAAAGCCCATTTAATGTTGCATGTTTTTTAAAATCTTTTTTGTTTTATATATGTAGAATCAAGCAGTAAACGAATTATATTGTTTTTGGTGGTTTCATCAAGATCTTAAGCAAGAGTTAATCTTATATCGAAGTGGCCACTTGAAATTTTAAATTTGGTCCTCAATGTATGATTGCACCAATCTTTCGGAAGCAATTGAAGAGATATATGTGGGGTTTATTTTTTAGTTTGCATGCCTGCCTGCAATGCTACGAAATTGTTATTAACATATGTTTTGGAGGAAATAAAAAACAATATGCTCTCTCTCTCTCTCTCTCTCTCTCTCTCTCTCTCTCTCTCGAACTCATATAAAGCCTTGTTATCTTGATATCAGTGTCCCGACAAAAACTCTAAATACATGTACATTTTAACATTCCCATGTTACGTACCTACCCTACAATGGCTGATCTCACCCTGATGATAATAGTGAAGTCGACATAGGAAGCTTCTATTGTACTTTCTTCAATTGTATGATTAAAAAGTATCCTACTGTGCTTGTTGTGAAAAGTGTTTTATGGATAATGAAAGAGTTTTAAGGAGAGAAACACATTTCTGGAGCATAGGGATTTTTCTTCAACATTGGTGAACATATTGTTCGTTGTAATTGATCACTAGTTTGCAAATATTGTGAATTCAGAGAAAAGTTCGATAAATTGTGCCCTGCAATATAAGCATGATTTCAGCAAGAGTTACTGCTCTTGGCATAATTTGTTACTCGCAATTTTTTGGGCACAAGATTATTTTTTTTTAAGAACTTTAATTTTTCTTTTAAAATTTCAGGTGGATTCCATTCTGAATTTTGTGAATGATGAATAATGTCTGCAAAGTCAAAGACAAATTGCAGTGCGACATATTGGAAGATCCATATTCCTTTTGGGACAAAATTCCTTGCCCACCGCCCTCGAACCCTCAAATTCTGTTTCAAGTGGATTACAGGCAACTTCTAGGTGAAGATGACGGGTTGAGAATAGTATTTAGGATAGCGAGGCGCTGTGACATTCCTGTACCGGAAATGCTGACGTCGCCTGCTCGTCTTGGCGGGAACGCCATCTTTACTCACTGTGATTCTAACTGTGTGAACGCGATCGTATTTTCTTGTTTAATATTCTTTATTGTGATGGTGATTGTAGTTATATACATAGCAAGGTTAGTATCATCAATGTTTGAACAAAATTTGATAATTGATTGGATTAAGCGTAGCCATTTTTAGACTGTATTGATCTCCTTTAGAAGAAGAACTCTATATAGAAATATAGGATTATATCCAAAGTTAAAAGGTGAAATACATTGGGATTTTCTTTACTTAATAATAGTTTATAGCCAAACAAATCATATCTTAAATAAGTATAAACATTATAAATTGATAATAATAAAATATGACATACAATGTAAAACATCCCCAGTAAAAAAAAACCCAAACCCAAACCGTTATGTCGCTAGATGAAGGAAATTACTTCTCTTTTTGTCCGAAAATAAAGAAATGTTTAAAAAAATGTCAAATTTTACTCTGACAGGAACCAGAGTCGATTCAAGTCTTTATCCATGGTGCCAAACAGATCACGAATGCGATGCAATTGTATCCAGCTCGACGGGGAGAAGAAATATAGTGGTTGTAATGTAAGTACAAATCTCAGGAGACGGAAATGGCACCTTAACGTATAAGAGGTTCGGCCGAAATTTTTTGATACAATCAATAATATTAAAAAAAGCAGCAGAATTTTATGTTTCTGACTATACGAGGATGTTTTCAGTTTGTAGAATGTACCTTCTACTTACATGTACTATTATAGTAAATACAATGCATTATGAAATGCTCCAATTATATTGATTTATCAAGCAATCTAAAATAATAAATTAATTCAGCCGTGCTGTGCATGTTGGGTTGAAGCCACATTATTTTGTCATTAATCGCTGCAAGAGTTATCCCTCTTATCAAAGGGCCGAAGAATTTGAATCCATTAAATTTCCATGGCGTATTGAGTTTATTTATCATAATTTCTTTCAACATTAGGAACATACCATTAGTCAAAATGCAATTTTGGATTAAAACTAATGATTTTCAAAATTCTAATATTGTCATCGTAAACACAAAAACCGAAAAAGTGTTAAAATCGGTTCACAAGCCCTGAACTATGATGATGTTCAACCAAAGCGATTGATATCAGGGACGTATATATAAACAAGTAAAATCGCCATCTTGTGACATAGTGTTTTAAAAAGTATAAGTCTTGATGTAGAGAGCTACCTTAATTGATTCAAAATTGACTTAACTTAGAACCATTTTAACAAGAGCTTGGACTTTTGGTAGTTGTGTCAATCGGCAATGTCGGTTTCATTGCTGGCCACTCAGTAATGGCTCTTTGAAATCAACAAGATGTGTCTGGCTTTTGAGCGAAGGCTACGCAATCGGCGTATATTTCGCTTGAAATCAGCGTCATTTTAACTTGTTTTGACGCAAGAAATAGATGTTTACATCCTGCTTAAAGTCCAAGGCCTTGTTAAAATGGTTCTAATTGAATGGTGTCACCTTCCCTCCCCCCGAAAATGCATGAAAATTTAGTTTTAGATACTTTATCTTGATCTTATTTAAAGTTCCAAAGGCTTTAATTCATTAAAAAATATGAAAAACACTGTAAATAGCAGATATTTAATTGATTGATAATCTTGTATTGATTAACAATTTTGAAATTGACGATATTTTCATAGTTTCTTCTTCTCTCCCTCAGGGAAACTGTCAGTTTAGTTCCGGTAAATATACAAAGACTGGATCAATGGCGAGACAAAGCAAAAAAAGTCTGGAACATTCCGAGCCATTAGAGAGCACTTACCGAAAATTTCCATGTGTGGATGTGTTCGACTCACAAATCTCGGCGGTGCGGTGTGAAAAAACGGGAAGTGAACATTATGAGGACCTTGAGAAATATAATTCTCGAATCAACGAATTCACGTTGTTAAGGAAAGCATTCAAAAAGTACTACGGTAAAGATATTGATTTCACGGAGTCACCGTATTCTCGGAAAACGGAAGAGACGTATGCTTGCGGAAGTGACGACATAGAAATGACGTCGATGAATTCTGAAGAAAGTCCGAAAAGTGCCGGAAAACGTTCGGATTCTGATTTCGACGAAAATGCTGAAAATCATTATAACGATATAGATTGTGATTTGATGATCAATGAAGTCAATCTATCCAACTCTACATACAGCTTTAGCAGCTCGACGAACCACATATACGCAACGATAAGAAAAAGTGTGTTCGATGCGAATTGTAGACCTTGTTTACTGAAGGAACCGTTTACAAGTAGTACGTTAAAATCGATTTATTCGGATGATTCTGATTGTGAAGGGAGTTTAATTCGCGATAAAGACCGGTCGTCTGGAATAGATTTTCAAAGACTGCACACAAAGCACGTGTTCGAACGATTGACTTCAACAGGATCGAATCGAACCGATCTCTCGTTTCTCAGCGACGACTCGGTCGAACTCTTGGTTCCTGATAGAAATTCGCGTTGTTCGACATTCAAGTGAATTCGATCAATTAAAATACATGTATCCCTGTTTATTGCCTTAAAAAGAAAATATTAACGTTACTTTGTCGGCGTAAGCGGAACATCAAGTGATTCAAACAACAGTCATTCTACCATTGTGCCATATTCGTGGTTTTATATTTTTAGAATCATCTTGATTCATAAAGATGAAATATATTCTATACAAAAACAAAAACAAACGTCGGTTTGTGTTTTCATTTTTAACAGAAACTGAGAAAGAGAGGTTAAATATTTCTTGTTTACATGAATCAAACATTCAATCTATAATCAATCTCAGCTTTTTGTGACCCACAAGCCTACATCTGTTCTCCTTAAGCGCTCTGATTTTCTCAGATAATCCAGAACAAATGTTCTTAAAATCATCTCTCAGTTCTGAAACAAATTATTGACCTGATTTTCTAAGATAATCCAGAACAAACGTTCTTAAGACCATCTCTCAGTTCTGAAACAAATTACACGTACTTATGTTTTAATTTAAGTCTGTATAAGAAAGCAATGTTCGTGTCCAATTGAATGAAAATGAACTTCCATCACAACATGTTTCGTGTGTTTTACATTCCGTCGGTTCGTTAATCACCCTCTTAGTCTCCCGTGTGTTACGTCTGACAACACATCATTCTTACGCAAAATCCATTTGCCAATATATCAATAATTGTATCTTAATAACTTCAGGGCCCTGTCTCAATATAGACCCGAATACCGTCAGTTTGACAAAACTGTTTAGGAAAGGATTTATTTTTTATTTTATGTAATCAATTTTTTGGGGTTATTAATTAATGTAGGCTTTTAACCCTATTAATTTTGTAGTAACAAAAATGTTTGATTTTTTAAGTTTAATTAATATCGAATCAACAAAGCACACTGAATTCAAGCAATTTTATGAGTATGCTTCACATGGCTAGGTCAGATGACATATTTCCCTATCAGGATCATTCATTTAGAGCAATTTTTGGACATAGTCAGCATGTTTTACGGTTGTCCTCCTGAACATCTGCTTCCTTGCTCCTTATCGTCTGCTTCCTTGCTCCCTATCGTCTGCTTCTCAAGGCTTGAACATGGAGTCGCGTGCCTCTGTTTATGATGGTCAATAAAAGACATCTGGAAACTCGGATGGAAAATAACCATATAACCGGTGCAGGGAGGAACATGTAGTTCTCTGCTAATCTTGAGACACTCTGTCGTCACGATAATTCATGGGATTTTTTTTATTGGAAACGGAAACATAGCATGCGTTCATGAAGATACAAAGCTCGGTTTGACCACAAACTCTACAATATACTTATTTTTTTTTAGTTTGTAACCATGGCTAGAAAGTGAATGGGCTCAAAGTGGGCTTTACCCCATGTGTCATGTTCTTTGCATAATTATGCACACTGAACACTTTTTAAAATATATGTATTGGTTAGCACCTGTCGGTTGATAGGTTTGTCAAAATCTGTCTAAATTTTAAATTTTGTGCACTGAAGTAGGTGACCCCTATCGATTTTGAGATCACAAGGTCAAAAAGCGATTAAAGGCGATACTACTCTGGACATATAAACAAAATATATATACAAAATATCGTTGAGACGGACATTCAGTTATGTTTTCTGGTTACCCTACTAGCATCATCTGATTTGTAAGATTATAAGGTCAAAAAATCAAATTACTAGGCTTGCCATAAAAAAATATTTTCTTCTCAATACTAGTATTATGCAAAATGCAATTTTCTTGGCAGACGATAAATTGAGTACATTTGTACCCCATCCCTTAAAATTGATATCATAAGGTCAGAAGGTCAAACTTCTCAAGTCCTGGGGGGAAAAAATCAATATTCCCCCGGAGCAACAGAGGACACCCGTTGAATCTTAAAGGTCATTAATTAAATGGTTTTATTTGGTGTTGACACTGACCACAAAACACCACATACCGGTATATTCTCACTATCGTTGTAAACTTGAGGCGGTGAGATGGTCAACAAATTTACCATCAGATCTTCCTTAAGGTATTTCACTCCTCATGTTTTGATTTCATTGCGCAGATGATCATTATATTTAAAATGAATATGATCTTATTTATTTAATCATCACAGATAGATTATTATTTCATAATTACACAACATTCATAAAGAAAATCCATTTGAATTCAAGAAACAAACAAGTTTTTTGGGGAACTATTTTTTCGTGCGGAAGGTTTTTTAGACGAAAATGACAGAAACAAGCAATTTTATGAATTTTCAATATACTTTTCTTTTTATTACACTTTATTCATTATTCACATTTTTAACATTTGATAGGTTTGTAACATATTTTATAGGTTCTCTGTGACATGTACAAAATCCAATCTTGAGAATGTGATAGCCGTTTAGCATAAAATCATGCATATATATAGAACGTCTGAATTTTTTAAAGCCAAATTTTGCGAGAATTTTACCTTTGAAGCCCTATATCTAAAATTTGACATCACTGACCACCATGTTATATAATGTCAAAATGATACTGAATACATATTTAGGCAAACTGGATTAATCTTATAAAATTCTTGATATTCAAAAAGTTTTTATTTCAAATCAAATTGTAACTATTATAGAAATTGTCTATTTTAAGTGCAAAAAGGTCACAAAGAAATTTATGCAGCTTTGTACAAATTTTTTTCGTAATCCCTCTATTCAGTGTGACCATTGTGCATAATTAAAAACAATATTTGAAGAAATAAGTTTGCTTAATCAAAAATACTGACAACAAATCCTAATCAGGATGAAATTGCATTTTAGGTGCAAAAAGGTCAAATTAAATGGGCCATAACTCAGAGGGATGGATACTGATCCCCCATTATCTTTGTATTTTTTAAGTTTGTTTTGTCTACAGATTTCAATGATATACTTCTCAAGAAAATCTTGATACAACAACATTAAGGAGTGGGATACCTTAAAACATTTTTATGACTTTTTATGCCATAATCACTTGTTTAGTAATGAGAAATTCCTAATATTTTAGCTTTAGAATTTGAACACTTTCCTTTATCTTTATACAAAGCTCTTCTACCAAAAGAGACGAATATGACCACGACCTTCCACTTATAATTAATTTTTTCATTGTTCCCTCCTCGAGGGGTATTTCTTGTTTCCAAATTAATTCAAATATCTTTAATATGTGTCGATACATACTGTGGTTTCATCAACATTCAAGGGTATCAATTTTCGTGGATAAAGTGAAAATCACAGTTTCAAGGATACTTAAATTCGTGGCCAATGACCCTATCAATACAAAATGTTAATAAAAATTGCCTTTCAATGAACATTTAATTTCGTTGATCAACTAAACAACGAAATCCACGAGAATTGGTATTCAACGAATATTGATGAAACCACAATAGTTTTGTTCAAGCCTAATTTTGAAATTGCGCTACATACTCCCCAATCTTCGTGGTGAACTTCCAATTTCTCGACCAATCAGATTGTCCCCTCATTCCAATTTCATTCCAATTCCTATTCCAATTTTTTTGAATAAAAGAAAAATATGGAACGCTTCACGAATTTGCGTGTCATCCTTGCGCGAAGTTTTTGTCTCTCTCTACGCTTGTGTCTGCTAGAAAAAAAATCCTCTATAATAAAATATAGAAACATTGTCAAAAGAGACTGAATATCAAATCATTTGTCAATATTCTTTTATTTCACGTAAAGCGCTATAGCTTTAAAGTTGATTTCACTCCCTGAGATCGATAGCAAGAGACAATCATCTGATATGGTCCTGAATAAAATGTCCATTCCCACACAAAACAATTCCGTATGATTGATAAATGTAAATATCCCGTGTGACCAGACTCCATTGCAGTTAATGCCCTCGTCGTGACATCTGGTAAAAGACCAAAAGTAGAAGTCATTATGGAGGGAAATAGCACCATCAACGGTTTGGGATGTGTTAGGGCGGTAATTAAGGAGTATAAGCATTTATCATAAAAGAGTTTCGCATGATCCCCAGAGCCATCCTTATATTGCCTATTCCTCTTTCTTTACTCCAAAATGTACTGATGGTTTGGGAAAGTATATTTTTCTTGGTCGTATGTGTAAAAACCCATTAGCAAGGTTATTAATGCGGGTTATAAGAACGTGTGCATGTAAAATGCGACAAAGCAAGAGAGAGAGAGAGAGAGAGAGAGAGAGAGAGAGAGAGAGAGAGAGAGAGAGAGAGAGAGAGAGAGAGAGAGAGAGAGACTTATTTTATTTATCGAACATTCGTCAAGGATTCTGATTAAGGACAGAATTTCTAAGTTACACTTGCACAGAGATGGCCTTGTCAACTTATTGGCTTCCGTTTCAACATTGAATGAAACTGATGATTGAATTTGAATATAAAAGAGGAACCACACTAGTGATCCTTAATCTGTTATTCACATTTCGCTAAATATTCTGGCTCACAAATTATTTGATTAGGATATTCTTTGCCTTTATTTCAAACAAGCTTTTGCAGTTGCGATATTCTTGTATTGTGATTTATATAATGAAATACATTTGTTTTCTTTGCTAATGTAAAAAATATCAAAAAGGTGGAATTCTTAGAAAAATTCTCTTGATCAACACCTCCATCAACATCTTTAAATGAATGCACTTTTAGGAAAGATAGAAAAAAATCAGAAAAAATTATTTTCTTTGTGCGTTTAGTAGATAAATCAATCTGATTATCACGTTATTTTTTTGTTGTTGCAGAGAAAGAAGAAAACGGTTTCCGTGTAGAATCGTGTAGTTGAAATTCCGCCAAGCTGTACTTCAAATGTTTTATTATTGATTATAGTCCCATGCAGTAAAGAATCCATAACACACTTGAGTCTGAATTTAGGGTTTGAGAAGCTTAAGAAAAACCAGATCATTGTATTTTCTTTAGAGGTTGAATTGTGGGAAAAAAATCACTGAAAAATAATGAAATCTCCCGTTTACTTAGTCCTGCAATAAATGTTCAGGAATTAGAACGGTTAGAATAGTACTATATCTGCATCAAGTAATCCTAAAAGAGGAAGATCTCTGCAGCCTGACCTCAGCAGGACATCTTTATCACACTTATTGCGGATAAGGTCAAATAGGGTCGACTTTCAGGGAATGAGATTTTTATCTTAAAAGAAACGTTAAATTTAAAGAAATATCCTCTAATTTGTGGTTCTCGATACAAAAAACAAGTTAGATGATAAGTTAATCGTTTTAAGCGATAAACCAGCAAGGGTTACACCCAAACAGTTTCCGATACAAGTAAAATTCAAACCGTGTTGCTCGTTTTCAGACCGAAAGCTCCTCTTTGAGTTGAGCAAATTGACCTTGCACGTTCAATTGTCTAGACAAATTGTTGTAGCAATTAAAAAAATCAATTCATTTCGGTATCGCGTCCAGAGAATCCTCATTATTTGGTCCGGTTTTTGCTATTTTCTTTCGAAATCACTTGTGGTAATTGGGTTTGAATATATTTGTTTTAAAGATTAAATTAAATAAGAGAAAATTCGATAATCTGTTCATCACTTTGAGTTTTCTTGGCAACATACTTTGGCAGAATTTTGTTTGTTCAGCCAGATTATTGATATTACATTTTCACATGGAATTTTGGCAGTAAATACTTTTCTATAGGAAACTTAAATATCCGGTGCAAATCTGACCATATGTTTACGTCATATCATTAAAGCATGCTGTGGTAATCATTATTGTTTGCATTGCCTCTTGGCTAGCCATGCAATGATAATATTACTCATTCACAGGCAGCAAAACCTGTCTTATCCGACACCTGTGTAATCCGGAACATTACAGAAGTGATATGTTTCAGGTAAAAAAGTGCAACCTTCAATGTGTTCAGAACATTACTAGTATATAATAAAGTGAGTGACAAGAATATAGATCTCATTAGTACATCAAAAATACAATTAACCAAGAACTTCAATTACTCACTAAAGTCTTAAGTAAAATACACTTTATGTAGATGAGTGAATGTCACTGCTAAAAACAACCAGTCGTATGCTAAACACAAGTGCAAATGTTACTTTTAAACTGCATAAATGTATACAAGAGATAGCAAAATATAGGCATTTTGTATTTTAAAATTTATTACATGTACATACATAATGACTTTCAGCTGGAAAAATACAACGAAAGCCCAATACACGTAGCAATAATTTAAACTGTAAGATTTAAATGTTTGATTGCACTTTCCCCGAAATAGAACACCGCTTTAAGGCAGATAAGCAGACATTAATAAAGGAAGCGGGTTCCCATCGTTTGTCTTAGTTTGTCTGGTAATTTCTATGGATGCATCGCGCCTGATCCATGAGATATACACCGTCATTTAGCATGATCTAATGTCTATCACTATTAGCGACATTATCTGTTGATTAACTTTGAATTGAAAAGGGAACCGTTTGTTTTTAGTTTTCCACTTCTAAACGACTTCTCACTTCCCGTGTTATCTGACGAGGAAGCTGTCGACGATATAGGTGGTCTTGGTTTACTGCGCTTGCGCTTTCTGTGTTCCGGTCCATCGGTATTGATGTCTTCTGCCGGCATGATTTCCATATCTGTTTCGTCCCTTGTATATTCCCCAGTCCTTGAAAGTCGTTTGGTATAAGCAGCTATGGGAATCATCCGCATACATTGTCGACAACTACATTGTATATCTTTGGGATAATTCATGGCGGTTTTCGGGACGCCATAGACGTCACTTCCTGTAGAATACGTCGAATGATCTTCATCGGACGCCATCATTTTCTGCTGAACACATTGTTTACAATTACAAGCGCTATTTACGCGGAAAGAAGCATTTTCTTGATCCATATAAGCTGTGGAATGATTCTGAACACCTGAATTTATTCTGTCATCTGCGTACGGAAATTTCTCGAAATCATAATATTCCGATCGACAATAGCCGATAACATTTTCAGAATTGCATTGCTGACAAGACGAAGGATATGCACTAACACTATTTTGTCTTGCATCCACAAACTGTCCTCTAAATGGAATGGAGGAATTTGATTGGCTACAAATATTGCACGGACAACTACGCGGGATTTGATTTGGTGACTGGAGAAAACAAGACCCACATTGACAGTTACTTTGGTACATGGCGTTACTGACAGAAGGGTTGGGACTGCGGATGTCATACAACATATTACTCACTGGAGAACTAACTTTCTTGGTTTGATAACCATTAGATGTTTCAGAATTTCGAAGCCCGTACTTTTCCTTGAATTCTAACATTATATCTTCACCAAAACGTAGGTTTCTGGAGGTCAAATCTGACAACGGATAAGAAAAGCTGTTTGCACTATCTTTAACAGAACTGTAAGTGTTCGATGTGTCTGCTCCACTGTAGGTCAGAGACTCGTTTTCGGATCTATCTTTCACGTGACCATTTGGTTCATTAGACTCATAAATATTAGACTTCCGCCAAAAACGAGAAAAGCCCATAGTCCATTTCTCGCTCTGATCAGGCGGACTGGTTTCTCCGTCTATCAATTTCGTTTGAACACCGCCAGTTGTAAGAAACACCTACGTATACAAAAAAAAATATTCATTAAAAGAATGGGTACATTGTCATTTGTTACAATGATCATAAATTAATACTATGCTTACATGTAATTTGAAATCGGGATACATTTTACAAAGACGATTCTTACGGTTCATTTCCTACAAGTACACTACTATAATTATTTTCAGTCTTATATTAAACTTCCTTTTTGGTATACTTTTTTGTGTGGACCCAATTACAATTTTCTTATTTTTGTTCTTCAAGAAAATCATATTTCAAATTGGATTAACGTTATGTAATATACGTATTTAGAATTTATTCTCAAAGAAAAAAAGGCCGCAAGACATTAATATTTGGAACACAACAGTTTATTTTCAATACGTACCCTAGTCTCTTTTCTACTATCTGCTTTTTTGGAGGATTTCTTTCTTCTGCAAAGATACACAACAAGTTGACAAAATGAGGTTCATTTTCAAATATAATATTGCCTGTTTATATCATTTACAGTAACCTTTGCAGTTTTCATCAGTCAGATGACATTAAGGTACGCTTTTAGCAAAAGACAAAGTCGTTTAAAAGTGCATCATCAATTAATTTATAATACGTTATAAAACAGGTTCACTTTGATGTAAGCATAATATGGGAATTAAACTTGCTCGTTTGAAGCTGTTTTTTGTTGATGTTGTTGTTACATGTACATGCATATTTACAAGAAGAATTAAACTAGATAAGTATTTAGGATGCAAAAACCAAATGTGGCATCTGTTTTGTCGGATATTTTATCTTTGTACATACAAACCTACATGTACAACAACAATAGAACAAAACTTTATACATGAACATACGAACGATTCACATTTAATATTACGTCTTATAAAGAAAAAGCTGAATATTACCTTCGTATGATGACAGTTACCATGGCAATGGATACACATACTGTCAATATTCCAATAAGGATTCCTATAAAACAATAGATATCACAATCCCTGAAGATGAGAGAGTCCTGTAGCGCCACTGCCTGTAGTTTGACTAGGTCAAGGCCACACCGGCTGGCCAGTCTCTGACGGAGCCTGTCGCCATCTTCCTCACCCAGGCGATCTTTCCATGGCAACTCCAGAATCAGCTCTGGTTTCCATGGAGGCGGGCAAGGAAACGTATCCCATAATGCACCTGGATTTGAATATAGATGTGTGACAAACTCGCCGTCGCTGCATTCTCGATCTGTACTTTTATTACACTGTGTAAAAAATGAAAATAAAATCGATAAATTCAAAAAATTTATTGCAGAACTTAAAATGCATATCATAATCCGTCCTTTATACATGGTGCTTAATCACCCGGAGAGCAATAACATTTACGGAGCCATACTTTGCCTTCTGACATCCAATTGCAATTTGATAAATGAAACGACATGGTTGTTTTGCTGTTCATACAACAACGAACGTACTACAATAGTGAAATGAAAATCAATGTTTAACAGGGATCTTTGGGGAGGGGGTCTGATAAAAACCTTAATTGTATTAATTTCCAAAATTTACATTCCCGCCCTGTAAAATTCAAGTTATTACAAGTGGAGGGTGCTCGAATTGAATGCTGTGTTGTTTCTCGCTCACTGGCCTTTATCTCCGAGCAGAACAGCTACTGGGCAAGATTTGTAGGATATCGCCTCGATTTCATTCAATCATTAAGATTACAGTGCTCTGCAACATGTTAACAAATTCACACACGCGTACTCCAAAATGCAGTCCAAATTTCATAATCTCAAGGGTGTTAAACTCTGCTGTGAGAATTACAATGTTTACCGCCAATTATTGATGTTGTAAAGGGGGGAAACTAATGCACCCACTGATTAAAAGTGACCACAAGGATCGATGGACCCCCCCGATACCCCATCGCACACTTCTTGTCATGGAGACCGAAGAAAATGGACTATAATGTCGATAATTGCATCCATTTTCGCTCTGTGAGGCGTATGCTAAGCACGTGCTGGTAATCCATGACTCGCATGTCAATGGGAAAAAAAAGATATGTTTCCCCGAATTCCCTTGATAATATTTGAACGATTTTGATCGCTTTCGCCTAGGAATTAAGAGATTTTTCCAAAGCATAGACAAAAGCCGAAAGGGATATGAAAGCAGAATCATCGGGGATTTGTGTAGATTATAGGCGCTAGTGTTTCGATAAATTTTTGCATATAACAAGAAAAAATCTTTTTCCTTGAATGCATCGTCAATGTCAGTAATGGAAAATACATTACAAAATCAATGCGTATCGTCTTCTGAAGAGATTTATTTCCCTGAAATTTAACGAATACTGTCTGAGTCAGCCGCAATATCAGTCGTATCTTTGGGTTAAAAAAGGGCCGATAAGAGAAATCACTGTATCAATAGGAGAAAAGAGAAGAAAGGAGAAGAAAAATTATGAATATCTAAGGAAAACCAACAAATTGACTTCATAAAAGTGCCTATTCTAAATTCTATACGGAAATATTCTCCTAAATCAGAAAAAAAAAATAATTAGTGCATGATTTCATTCAGAACAATACTGTAACAGTTACATGTACAGATAAACCATCTTCCAATTAAAATCATATCCTTAATTTCCACCAAATAAATAAAAATCCCCCAAAATGGAATGACTTGGAAGCTTTCAATATGTTGCAGACAATTTCAATACACAAATTAAATATCCTAATGAACGTTAGTTATTCAAAATACATAAACGAAGGCATGAAACTAGCATGAAAAATAATTAAGCTTTACAAATGAACTTACGTCACCCAAAGATTGCGATGTGCTTTTCATTACAAGTCCCACTCCAAAACAACGAAGAGAACTAAGTAGAGAAGATCTCAATAGTAGCAGGAAGTTAACGAGAAACTCATTTAAACATAGTTACTTTGATGAAAATACAAATTATGCAAATGTAAGAAGCAGCGTGCAATATAATGAACAATGAATCCCCCGCACACAACAATATAATCGATATACCTCCTCGACACCATTTCCTTCTTAAATTTGGGAAGCGGAAGTCAAGGTCGCCATTAATAACGCTCTCAACAAGCAGGTGCACTTTATACATCGTTGTAGTTCGTGGTCTACTGCTCGAAACAGAAGAGACGTGCTATTATCTAGAATGTCTTTATTTGACGTCGATTATTCTAATGTGACTCAACTGTTTCTATTTGTATCATATTTCTAAAAAGTTTGCTGACCCTAGTTTTTTTTTCGCTCCCCCCCTCTCTATCTCTCTCTCTCTCTTAAAGACGGGGATTGGCTTTAATCTAAATTCATTTTAAATAATTCATATGTTTACTCTAAACCAGCAATTTCACTTAACTGCAATTGAGTAAACTACATAATGTTTCATAAGTCACAAAACCCCTCTTAAACACATACATATGAAATACATCATGTGTTATTTTTATAGATCAATATTTCAGACAGATGTACGAATTTTTTTGTATCGTAAAAAAAGAAGAAATACAATAGATGAATCTTTGTCGTCTTCCTACATACGTGCAACCAGAAAATTTAAGGTGTTAATCTGTAAAAATCATCTTCTATTGATTACCAGCACCTTAAATATTCATAATCAATAGATTATGAAAAGTTTGAATGGACTGTTAATACGAGTCGAATTCGATTTGTCAATGCTCTTAGATTTCCCCTGTGCTCATATAACACTCCTATTATCGCACTTCAATGAAAATGTATATGACTTATTAATATTTTTTCATATCATTGACATTCGTGCGTGAATTAAAATCTATACTCCGAGATTCGTCGCTAACGTTAACATACAAGCCAAACCCTAATGTCAATTATTTTGCCTCAGCCGTGTTTTGACGTGAACCTTCAGTGAAATACTGTTATGACACCTTAGTGTTGCTATAAATATCTTATCCGAATTTTCTCTGTATTACGATAACGGATTATCCTGTCTTGACACGTATGTTATGCGGGGGCACGGATGTACTCGGCACACGATCATAACGTGAGGTTTGTGTAAATATTTACAGAGGCTGAGATGGAATCGTGCCCACCTGCTCGTCTTAATGACTTCTGCCAGTGATAAAGTAGGTCCAGTTCAATCCTTATCGCCGACTTGAAACCGGTCTATTTAGAATTACACGCTGGGAGAGATTCTTTAGATCTATCGTTAATTAGAACATAGATGCACAATCGTGATATGCAAAAAAAAGTACCGTGCATTTCAAGCCCATCTCTCTCTCTCTCTCTCTCTCTCTCTCTCTCTCTCTCTCTCTCTCTCTCTCTCTCTCTCTCTCTCAATAAAAGTAATATATTCCTATTTAGGCCTATAAAAAAATGTGTGTGTTTAGGGTAACACTGATGAAAAAATTGGGTTAGGTAGGTATGGATTTTTTTTTATCATATTTTTTTATGCATGAATCCTAAGATTGTTTGTTTGTGTCACGAATCCTAAGATTGTTTGTTTGTGTCATATTTAAAAATGGGTTTTTAATAGAAATAAATTCAAATAATATAAAAATCACAATATGATAAAAACAGACATCTAAAAATGGTAGGATCAGGGCATTTTTGTAGGTTAGGTCGGGTTACACACAACTTTTTTTTTTTAGGCCTTATTAAAAGATGTTAAACCATGCAGTTCGTGTTATCAATACAAAGTGGTTTCTGTAGGAGATATATACAGACTTGCACCGATTGCCAAAACCTAATCCGATATACGGCATTGATGATGACTACATTTCAAAAATCAACAGGTTTATGTTGTTTTTCAATTCCTTGGAATTCGATGAAATGAGATAAGTTCTCAAATAATGCAGGTTTCTTAAAGAAGATCATGCTGTGCACTGAGAAGCATATTGAGGTAAAGATAAAAGATAACTACTGCAGTATGATGAGAGAGAGAGAGAGAGAGAGAGAGAGAGAGAGAGAGAGAGAGAGAGAGAGAGAGAGAGCAACCGTCTGACTACAAAGGCTGTCAAAACAAAAGCAATTCTACAGAGCATGCCAACGGACACCTCGGCTGTTACATTTCACCAGAATTTCCTCTATGTTTCACTCAGTTGATGGATAGGGACAGACGGCAGAAGCTTTAACATTTCACTTAGACCGTGTCTAATCCCAGGGAATCTCAATAACACGCGTATATACGTCATGATAAGAAGATTACGTCTTGACGCTTATCGTCTGTCAAACCTAACGTTAACGAGCCTGTAATGAGTTCACGTAGGGGATGCAAAGTGTACTATAGTCGCCATTATATAAACATGTACTTGGCAGCAAAAATTGAAGAAGCACCCAACAGTTGATTATTTGGACCAGTCATTGACCGTTAAAGACAATCCGTCAAAAAGAAGATTACGTTTTTCCCAGGAAGCTTCAAATGGCTCTTTACAAATATCTTCACAGTTTTTTTAATTACCATAGTTTTTTTTTTAAAGGTACTCCTCTTCAACGTATTAAAAAACCCTTACTTCCGGCATCCTAGGTACATATCCTCTTCATTTCCATGAGAAAATAGTAAAAACCATTGTTATTACATGTATCACAAGAAGAGCGCAATGCTGACAAGATTCAAGTGTATCATCACAGATCAAAAAGAGCTGATCTTTCGTAGTTCAATGACGACATGAAAGCAAAAATTTCTACAATGTTTCATCGCCGGTAACAGATGTTCTTCGCTGAATTTAAGCCTTAGGGATTGGCGGCCAAGAAACGTTTTGATTCAGGTGTAGTGGCTGTCGGGGATTCATGAGGACTAACAAACGACAGGACGTCGTCCTAACATCTAGACACATGTCGTCTGCCGCCTGTGTCTGTTGTAGTGTACATGTCGTCTGCATTTCGGCGGACATCAATTACAATCATTTTCAACAAAATTAACATTTATAATTGTGTTAATATTAAGAGGAAAATAGATCAGATAATTTGAATTGCTTCTCTTTTACCATGAATTCCCTCAGCTCCACTTATTAGAAAATTGTGAAATATATATTGAATCTATAGGATATAAGATCAAGAACAAGAGAGAATATTCATAGTTCGTTCGATATTGAGATGGTTCTTTTTGATAATATGCATCATTGCAACACGGATCAAAAGCAGTGATGTCATTTCATATACACGAAATGCTATCTCGGAAAAATCCTTTATCATCACTGCGGCAGACAACATCCAATCAATAATCATACTATCATCATACAGACCAAACTAGCGTACAGACAGAATTCGTGGTAGAAAAACCCAAAAAATTCCATGAAGAAAGTCCATTCAAACATGATTTTGCATCAATCGAGAAGCACAGATTTAGAACAATCTATGTCTTTATGACATTAAAATCCTTTGGACGTTTTCATCGTTGGCATTTAGACATGCCTAGTACTCTCTCCCTCTTATCCTGAATTTAATTTATAATTGTCCCCTAAATATTGATTGAGCTGGATGGAGATTCTTAAATTTTTGGGTACGTATTCAGTAAGAACTAACCACATGCTCCAAAAAATCGTATAGAAATTCAAAGCCAAACGTGGAAAATGGGAAATTATAAGGAGACGTTTTCGTAAAGCTTGTCTGGAGAAACGAGGTACATGTAAGATATTGAGCGTTGAGGAGTTATCAATTATACAGCTCTTCTAACCCCAGACTTAAATACTAAGTATATTATCTCTGTACTAATAACTTTAAGCAAGTGCTAGATATACAAAGATAAAACGGAACACGTGTGGAAAAAGCATCGTTATTAAGTCAAACCTGATCCGAAGCTACTTTTACCCTTGATCGTGTTTCCGACACACTGAATCAATAAAATAGACATGTATATATTCATAAAAGACAATTCCTTCGACATGTTATCTTGGCAAATTATGGCAAGACGAGGTTGTACCTTCTGGAAAACTGGCTGCAACACCCCCCCCCCCCCCCCCCTCTGTTCATTCGCATTCATTGTATTCTTGCAATCTAACATGTGGGTCATATCAAACACATTCTGCATTAGTGGTGCACTGCATGCATACATAAAAATGCACGTGCGACGATAAGATTGAAGCTTCTATGCATAAACCGTTTCGTTGTCGATTAACAAAGCATGTCTAATGAGATTGTCAATAGACAATTCTCTTCTGGAAGTTTTGTTACAACTATTTTTTTTAAGGGTGGAGGGGGTTGAGACTGTCAAAAGACAAACCTTGATTTTGGTGTATACATATTTTTTGGTGGTGGTGGTGGTGGTGGTGGTGGGGGGGGGGGGTGTTGGGGTGTTGGAAGGGGAGTTGGGGGTTTTGTATTGTATTCAGGCACAAATCGACAGACGTATCTAGCTGGCCTTTTAAATAAACAAAAGAAACGATAACAGAGAACAGGAACGGAATGCCAATTTTATACATCAGACTTGGAGGAAATCGGCCCATATCCATGAAGGGCAGCCCCTATGGCTGGGAGCAATAAATAAGTTACTGGGTAACAAAATATTTAATTAGTTTTCCCCATGCGATCCAGTTACTACGCTGATTCCACTGCTCGTCGTACCGGGAATGATCATTTCGGGATCAAAACGAAAAAAGAGAGAAACGGCGATGTCATTGGGTCAAGATAACTTCTTTAAAAAAAAATGTACATGAACAACTGAGATTCGACTATGAATGGCGCATTATCAAACACTTGACATACATGTATTTCAAATCACAATGTTTGTCTCCTAAAAGAAACCGTAAACATGACCAAAATTCTGATATATTGTGTATAAAAAAATCAACCCCCTCCCCTTCCATTCGCAGATTCAAGGAATGATTTTGTTTGCCTGTAGGGGAGGGGTCTTTTCATCTTGAAGTGAATTTAATAGGTTTTATTTTTCCGCTGGATCCGGACCCCCCCCCCCCCTCCTTATTTTTTTTTTTTTACAAGGATCTTATATTGTCCTCTTGCCTAATGTTAAAATTTTCCTTTATTGTTCTGGACAATTATGAGAGACGTGACCTGGCAAAACAAGCGTTGTCTAGCGATGGGGGAGGGTTAGGTTTATAACTCTATCTAGGCTACTTACTGGCATTCGGCGGCTCGGTCACTCGGGGCTTCGTACGCTGCCAACGGGGTCAGACAAGGTGTGTATGTGTATATGGCTGTACAGTATGGCGCATTATTGTGACCTTGGCAACCGAATTGAGGCCATCACTATGTCGCCAGAACTTGATAAGAAAAGTTATGGATGCAAGAAAGATTTGTTGGAGAGAGAGAGAGAGAGAGAGAGAGAGAGAGAGAGAGAGAGAGAGAGAGGGGGCGCAAAGCCATGGAGCATTTCGGTTTACATACTTAAAGAACATCTATATTCCAATAAAAATCAAATAAATTGGTTGGTCCATCTATGAGTTCTGGCCAATACTTAGGATATATGTATAAGGATTTTCGCCATATAAATTGATACTCCCATCTTTTTATTTTCCTTTAGCCTCGAAATTTGGGTACACAATTGAAAAATGGTAAGACAAATTTACTTATTAAACCTTTCGATAAACGTCAGGGTGGGGGTTGGGATTAACCTGGTTACAATTAAAATAAAACCTATTCGCCGTTATCTGCAACTGTAGTATCTTTTTATGACCCCTGTAACAAGTCAAACACAAAAGGTTAATCTTTTCAAACGAGGAAGATAAGATGGGGATTTTGACAAAGTATGTGCGTAGAATGATTGCTATCTTCAACAACAGCACGTAGCCATTCATTTTAGAGTCCGGCTGTGAAACTTCGTCTTAAAAAGTTCGCAGAACTGTGTCCATTGTAATTAAACCCCAAGATGAACTCTTCAAAAGCTATGCTTCATGCACACACATATTAATATCCGCATTTGTCGAGGTCTGGGTTTACCGACTACAATATTAGGTGTGTGTGTGTGTGTGAAGAAAAAATAGAACCCACTATCCTATCTGTTTGTAAACGTACACAATATTATAAAAGTTTGAAAGTGTGAGAAAAATTGCATTTCTATTCTTGAGCAGAAAAAATTAAATTGACATGCTCGTCAGAATGAAAATAAAATGCCGTGGAAGATTTGACTTTCTTTCTCTAGATATGAATGTTTTTGGGAAAGAGATTTCATCGCCTGCTGTCAGTGTTTGACGAGACTTTTCTGCAGAATTTCAAATCCTCCGACTGACTTAATATAATAGACGATGCCAGTTTCCACTTGGGGGTCTATCCTATCTAGTCAATCAAATGACTTCAGCATAGATACCCTGCTTCGCCCAACAAAGACAGGTGAAATTTAATGAGCCATGGTTAATTACAATTAACGATCGAGCAATTTTTTTCTTCACCAGAGCAATTTCTGCATGTCATCGTTACGACATCGTGTCTTCGTGTGTTCATCGAGATAACTAAGCTGGATGGGTCGGATGTCAAATAATTGCAGAACGACATAAAATTGCTTGAGGAAAATTGAAAGTCCTTTTCTAGCCATTAAGTTGCTAAAAATAAACATTTACGACATGAAAGCTTTCTTTCAGAGAACAAGGGTTTTTCTCTCAACCACGATAAAATTCTACCTATTAATAATATTGCATAATTAACATAGGATCACGGGGTCAAATTACAAAATAAAAAACCTACATTGATTTTTTTACTCAAACCATGGTATCATATGACTAAAAGTGGATGTGAATTTAACACCTTAATTTCACAGCAAAAGGAAGCGTGTGTGTACGAATATTATAAACTTTGGTAGCACCATCATTTAATCTCGATAACAATGAAAGCTCAAATGCAAACAAATTCCCCAAATGGCCTCCAATGTAAACAGAGGTTTTTGGAGTGAATGATAACATACCCTGTTTTGTGTGCATTCCACGATTTGAACGAAATATCCAACGGTTAATAACGTCCATATGGAACAAATGAAGTCATCGAATCCCATCAGATCACTGTTTGAAATGCATGTAAATAAAGGTCCCGCGTTCACGAGCTGTACGCACGCTCCCCGGGTTTTTTTCATTCACAGATTTTCTTGGCGGGAGGCGCAGGTTCTCTAAGCTAACAAAATATTAGTCCTCCATTCTCCCCAATTCCTGCTTTGAACGCTTAATCCAAACAAAAACTTGCTAATGTTATGTTTCCCATTAACGCTTCTCTGCTGGATTTATTGAACAAGCCAACACATACCCGCTTTGTGAAAGAGTAACCTCCCTCCGCCAATCACAGAACACGCGACACTCCTAACTTGAAGCGGGCGAAAAAAAAATCATATAAATTAGTTTTTTTCCAAATCGGATCGATAATGCACAGATTGTTCTAGGCTGGGTACAAATTCCAATTTCATCCGGACGCTGTCATTTGCACCCTGTCTTCTGCGATGCTCTCTGCAAGCGCGTATGTTGCAACTGCAGCGAAAGAACGCTATCTACTACCGATTATCGAACTAATTTCCTATCGGCCGTGGAACACTCAAAACAGCGCAATAACTGGGGCGTGGTAAGATAATTCATATCTAATCCCAGATTTGATATTAAAAACATATTCTTCAAAGCAAAATATGTTACTGTTCTTAATTTGATCAAAGATGAGGACAGAAATGTAGCGATTTAAAAAATCCTACAGTGTGTGAAGCGAGAAAATCCTAGGAAACGAGGCTCACTCCCGAATCTGTATAATGATATATATATTTAAGCATTACATTACGACAAGAGATGCGATTAATTAAGGTAAGAGCTGTAATGTGGTCGGTTTTTTTTTGATCTTGACAATCTATAAGTTGGTACAAGCTCCCCAAGGGCATTTACCTGCATTCTCACACACACACGACCTTTTCATCAAAATCGATACAACGAACGTTTGTCGTCTGTCTCGGAGAAGAACAGGTGCCCCCGGAAGTTCAAGGTGTGAATGGGATGTGAATTTTTTAAATTATCAACGACGAACATGTGCACAGTTTAAAGATTTGCACTTTATGACTCTTACACGTTGTAAATGACATTTTTCAATGAAATGTAACAATAGCTGAAATCGATGTAAAGGGTTGGGTTTCCGCTTGTAAGGAGCGACATTATGAGATCGTACGATATTATATTTGTCATGGGTTTTTATTATCTCTATTTTAAGGAACTAGTCAAGAATGTATGGTCTCGGAATTGGGTTTCATCATGGGGATAGAAGGGGTATCCGGTGCAAAAGATTAAACAACACATGCCCCCTTTTTCTATTAATCCTGACTCCGACAGTTGCTTTTCTATCTCTGAATGAACAGCAAAATCATTAATGCTTGGTCAAGCGTATGAGGTTAAAAATCAAAATAGCAAATACACGTGAAAAGCTTCAGTCGAAAATATCTTCATCTCGCTCGGTCATTAAAAGAATAAAACTTTGTGGAGCCGGAGATAAAAATGGTTTAGTTGACCATAATATAAATTTCATATTGAAGAACATGTGTTTTTAGTGATATTCTTCATTCTGACCTGACGCTCTTGCTTGTCAATTGACCTACATGGGGGTGGGGTGATGTCGGGGGGGGGGGGGGGGGGTAAGGTGTTAAGCATAATGACCCTTTGATCCGCCGTTGTCGTGCATTTTACATTAATTAAAAACTGGATATTGGAATTACTTTTTCTTAGTGGGGAAAATGCCCTTGGTTAAGATTTAAAACAAAAAACGATTCTCAAGCTTTTATATAATTATAAGTATTGAAAATAAATACTGAAGAAAATTACTCTGTACACTGAAACATTCATAATTCAGAGCCCCACAATTTTTATGTCTTATGTGCTTGTATTTTTAACCTTCATAATCTAATATAATTGATATTTGCCATCTGTGGTAACTGATACACGAATCATATTTATATTCGTCCATTGCAATAATACTCCATCTTGATATTGGAACCTACAATTTGTACATATATCCTGACTCCGGAGTCACGCGTTCCAATTCTAACGGGAAATGAATTCTTTTGATATTTTATTCACCATCAAACAAAATCTAATCACCATCGATGTTAGTAACATATATAAGCCTAGGATACAGTATGCATTCACGTATACCGAAACAGAAAGATCGATATTTATACTGTATGCATATACACATTTTCCTAGTAATGAAAAAAAATCCCAATTTTTTTTATGGACCGACGCAAAATGATATTAAAAAGGTTCAGTGAAATGAAATGCAACACCTGCATGTTCTTCCCTTTTATCCTGAGAAAGTTTTCTTGATCTTTATTATTCTTTTTTTTTTTTATCGATTTCTAATTTGTAAAAGACGAGTTTCTTTATTTTTCCCTTTAGAGATGAAAATTCCGATTTTTCTTCGATCCCAAGTTTAAGTATTAAGACAGACAAGAGAATCAATATTCGTCTGACCCTGCAGACAGACAGATAATCCGTTTTAATATCTAATGAGGCAAATCGCATGTATAGTCACAAGCCTCTTGTGTCTGTGACATTTTTTAACTGTTGAGAAATTTAACGTCATAACCCCTGAACGACCTTCACAAACTCTGGAATACCTCGGACGTTTATAACGAAAATACAATGTACTGGAGAAAACCTGAAGGTGTTTCGAATGCCTTCACACACCCTAATTACATCCCTTTCTTTCACCGACACCTAGTTTTATATAGGTGTATTGCAGCAACGAATTGTGTATTACTAGCGTAGTTATGGACATGAATGATTAATTAATGGACGCATTTATCCATTTATTGGCGGAGTAATATAATTAGCAATACAGTAAATGTATAGCATATTTTACTACTGGGAATCGTCTGACACGGTGTATACTCAATAACACGACCCATGTAGGGCGCAGTGAATGTTCTCCTGACCCAAGAAATTCCGATTGTATTAGCATATGTCACACCCCATCCCACCCACAGAAAGGACACTGATGACCTACCTATACATTTTGCAGTGTGTCACTGTGACGTCAGAAAATATCAAAGTTAAAAAGAGTCTATAATTCAGTGTATTATGTATTACAGATACACAGAATACGAGCTACGGCGGCGATCCCAATATGGATTATAGACGTTTAGAAATATGATTACTTATTTATTATATTTTTTGTTGAATAGAAATGTTGTCGCTTTTTTAACGTTGGGGGAGCGGGGGGGGGGGGGGGGGGAGCAGACTTTCCCAAGAAATCTCGTATCTCACAGTTCTTTTTTAATTCTATCTTTATTTTAACTTTGATTCTGTTATGTTCACTTCCCTATAGTTTTTTTTATACACTTGCCCTCCCCCCCCCCCCCCAGGATTTTATGTCCCAGTGCTTTATGTTCTTCCATTTTTTATTACTAATATATATGACCCGCTGTCATCTTGCGGAGACAATGCTAAGGACCATTAGTAACGATTGGCTTCAAAATCTGTTAATGTTAGACTCACAATTTTAGGAATAAAAAAAAAATTTAAAAAAAATTAGTAAGCACGAAATATACTTAGGTTACAAAATCTTACTGTCACACTGTGTATAGCAAGCCATTTGAAGATATAGGAATCATATTAAGAAAATAATTTCGAAATGGCCCAGATTTTTTTTTTACATTCCTCCCTTAACTAGACGCATCGGTTCTTAAATTTCAATTCCAAAATTTTTGACATGCACATAATTCTACTTGGGTATTTCAGCTTGGAGTGTAATTTAATCGTAAGAATGTATCTTATGTATAGATAGAATAATGTTAAATCCCATCTATTGACGTGTTCATGCTAGATATATGATATGATATCTATTATTAATCGCAAATTAAAAATGACCTTTTTCAGGTTAACCCAATATCTGGTTCTAATTATTATAGTTAAACACCGAGGCAAAGTATATTTAAGTTTTTTTTTTCCGTACTGATTAACTGCGCAATGGCAATTCAAGGCATTTTTTCAGGATATATAATAATACATATGTGTTATATATATATATATATATATATATATATATATATATATATATATATATATATATATATATATATATATTCTACATGGGAATGGATTTTTTTTTTGTTTTTAAAGTTTTGCTTTGCACCTTAAAAACTGCTCTCAACCCGTTTTATTAACCGAGTTTACGCATTCAACGCATGTACCTGTTCTATATATCTAAAAATGATCTACATGTAGCTTTAAAATTTCTTTTGTAATCTAATCAATTAAACAAATCTAAGTTGTAAAGTAAGTTTGTTTCGAAAACATAAAAATTGTATTTTTGAAACTTCTTCATTCACATCAACACAATTTTTAACGGTGAAAAACTCTTTTTATCATTTTACGATTTTATCCTTTTAAGATACGATTTATAATCAGCCTTGATGATAAAATTTGAAAGAGAACAAGAAAATATCTGAACTATTCTAAAACACATATTCATGTGCGTTAAGCAATTTGTTCTAAATAAATTGTATATAATTTTTTCATAAACAAAATGTCCAAAGTATTTATACTCTTTTTTATTAACGGTTTAGTTTGTTTTTATTGGCAGCAGAGTCTATGTAAAATAAAAACCAAGAGGTTTGTTCCGGACATCACCCTCAATTTGATGTCAAATATGTTTGCTTGTTTCAGAAATACCGCCTTAAAAAATCAAAACAAGTCGATTAAAGGTGCGATCTGGGTCATATTGTATATTTTTAATTTACTGGGTGGGTGTAAATACAAAATTATAATAATACGACAACTATACAGTAAAGATGAATTATTCAAATATGAAAATCAAATTTTAGCTAGAAATATAAACCTGAAATATTCTGTTTTCAGAGGAACTTTTTGTAATGAAATTACTGTAAAACTTAATTTACATAACGAACTGTTCAATAAGTTATACAAGTATCAAAATACAGACTTGGCAACTTATCAAAAAACTCACTTTAAAATCTGTTTACCTCCAAGAGATAACTTGACTAGTGTTGGAGGGAGGGTGACCATTATTACAGAACATAAGTCTGGAAGAAACGTCGTCGTTGTGGTAACTTGTAATTTGTCAAGAGATCTGACAAAGCGATGAGTCGCTCTCACTAGCCAAGCGACGCAAGAACACATAATTATATAAAAATCTTCGGGTTTTTTTCTGTCCGCCTATCTTAAAATGCATTTGAAGTGAATTAAAGAAAGACAACTGTAAACATTTTTAATATTTTCTTTTTTCTATTAGGTTCATGCTCGAGTTAACCTTCTTGAGCAATAGAAAGAACGTTGTTTATTTCCAAAAACATGGCAAATACTGTAGAGAATAAGGACAATTCACAAAGAACATAACGGTCTTGGACCAGATTCCAAAATATTAAACTCAAAATATTAAGTAAATGAAAAGTTTTAGAATTCAAATCCACCTCCGCAACCCAACTGGCATTCAAAGAATGTTGCAAAATTGTTCATGTTTCCTCCGCAACCATAGTACTCAAACTCCGAGCAAAATCGCCACATGCTGTTGTAGGCGTATCGGATCACAGGAAAAGTAAAATTGGTGCAGTGACCAGGATCTTGCTGTTGCCTGCAACCGCACCTGCGCAGACAATGTATTGGGGTCCGGAAGCGATTGCCGTTACCTCCTCTTCCGAAGTATTCGAACGGTTCGCATTGTTTGGAAGTCATATTGAAGAACCACTTGGTCTCTCCTTGTTGGAATTTTAGTTTAGAATACCCTGGTCGCATTGGCAGCCTACAGTCGCCTTAAAAAGAATAAGAAAACAAAATTTCATTTTTTTCATTTTTTTGTCTAGGAATTTATGAAGATTGTGAATTTTCTTCTTTTTTTATTTTTGATTCAAAAAGATAAAATAAAATGATCAATAGTAGATGTCTAGCTAAAATAGTGCTATATAAGTATTTTGCAACCAAAAATAATCTTTTGAATATTCATTTTGAATTACATAATAAGAGTAATGCAACTTTATTCGTGCTAAAAAAAGGTTTAGAAAATTAGCAAAGCTGTTTATTTTCTATTACATTAATTTTGAAATTTTAAAAAAAAGTTAAGTAACATCTTTAATTTCAGCATTTTAAAAGCACTATTATCATACAGCATCGAAAAAAATCCAATGAAAAAGAGTACTATGGATGTAACAATTAACTTCTTTTTGTCAAGACTTAATTTTATAACAGCTTTTTTTCAAGTCTTTTACAAAATAAACATGTAAAATCAGGGTTAGGTGCTTTTGCCATTAGTGACCCCGAATTAATCTTAAAAGTGACACTAATATGTACCACAACAATAGCCCCAAACCTCCGCCCAAAAACATAAGACCCCCCTCCGTAGAAAAATCAATAATGCAGACAATTTTTTGAGATGTTTACTTGCATCTGAACGCCAAAAAATAAATTCAACATTCCTAGGTATCTCCTGATTAGTTCAAATATTTTTAGATGAAATTTGTATTCTTTCAATCAAAAGTAATTTGTAATTCGCTTCTTTTATTTCAATCAAATGGGAAAACTTTATTTACAATCATGTAAAAATTGAATTGAAATTTTCCATTGATATCAACATTTGATCGTTTTATTTTATTTTCCACTTCTGTGTAATCATATTAACATTTATCGTAATCATTCAGCTTCTACCTCCTTATGAAATTATTACTAAAACATCTATGTTATTTTTAATAAATTATCCTCTCACAAAACGCACATTTTACATTTGTACTTGCTAAAAAACCCTTATTAAACAAGCTTTTTAAAGAAACCCTTAGAGAATCATATACATATAAAGGTAATATTTCGTAATATATATATTTTACCTGGTAGTAGATTATATCCTTGAATCCATCCGAAAATATCCGTTTGGGCCCAGACCGTTAGAACCAATCCGGATAAAATAAACAGGAATTTCATAATCTTCTTCTGTCAACCTCGCACCAAATAGACTGCTAAACATATGACGATTTTTATTAGAAAACAAGGATTTTGTAATTAACGATTTTTTTTTTCTTCAAAATTTTTGTTTTTATTTAAAAATGTTGTTTGATGAAAAATTACAGCTATCAAACACAAATCCTGTTCTTGTTACAACATTTGTAAAAACTAATTAATTAGTAAACTGTCCCCTTTGGTAATAAATATACAAAGCCAGGGATAAGACAAATGTTTTTAACATTACTGCGCAAATGTGTTTCATCGGTGATTAAGAATTTTCGCGCGGTGTCGGAAAAATTAATTCACCGTAAATTTTGTCTTAAGTTTCTTCTGCATACCTACCTCCGTCGTCCTGTGTCGAGAAGTCCGAACCCGAGAGATTTGTCACATCATGGCCAAGCGTAAAACACGATACATGTTTCCTCCATTAGGGATTACAAGAACATTGTCACGAGTTCTGATAATAATGTACTTATACCATATATTTCTAGCCCATTGCTTTTTTCTACACTATGGTAGAGAGTTTGTTGCATTGGTGAACCCACGCTCTTTCCAACGCGAACGCATTAAAAAAACGATTTCCGATCCTCCTCCGGCAAAAACTATATATATATATATATATATATATATATATATATATATATATATATATATATATATATATATATATATATATATATATATATGAAAAAAAATCACAACACCGAAATAAACTCAACTAGTTTCATTTTAAATCAAACTCCTGATGATTTAAAATGAAAATAGTTGAGTTTATTTCGGTGTTGAGATTTTTTTCATATAATACTACGTGTGTGGATTTATACTATTTATTTTTGGAATATATATATATATATATATATATATATATATATATATATATATATATATATATATATATATATATATATATATATATATATATATATACACACACACGTGTGTGTGTGTGTGTGTGTGTGTAATGAAATTAAAAAAAGGCAATACAGACGATACAGAGTAAAACGTTTGCGTTTTCATTTAATCTACAGACGTCTTATTAATGTTTATATAATGCATACACAGCATCAACTATTTATTTGTTGATCTCCCTATAAATCCAAATATGTGAAAAAAAATTATTCAAGAAAAAAATTATGCAAAGGTTTTGAAAAATCATCAACGTGGTTTGTCATTGAATGGCATACATGGACAAAGTATACAAAAAATGTAGGATGTCAAAATAATGTTGTTTATTCCATTTAATTTGTTTTAAAAATCCCACACTTTAAAAAAAGGAAAGTATCCTATAGCAGGAAAAATAGGGTTTGTAAAATTTAGAAAATTCGATTGTGTGATTTCAAACTCGTTTTTACAATTCATAAAGTCGTGTGTAAAACGAAGACAATCACTCGTAATTTTTTTAAAGAATAGAATCGAACTTTAAATCGTTTGTATAGGTTTTAAAATCCATTGTAAAACTTTATTTTTTTAAAGGTTTTACAGGTAAGAATATTTTTTTTATTCTTTTTTTTAACAAATACTAATTATAAATGATTTGTAATTTCTTCCTCAATTTAGTCTGGGTCTGGCAAATACTCATGGGTTCACCAACCCTTTAAAGGGGCATGGTTACGATTTTGGTCAAAAATTATATTTCCGATTTTAATATTTACAATGCTTCAGAAAGGCATTTTAAATAGGCAACCGAAATTTGAGTGTCATTTGTTGAGTTATAAGCGAGTTACAGAGATTGAAATTCTTCGCTATGTAAACAAAGCGCTTGTTTACATTTTGAATGTTAAAAGTAAAAATTTCAGTTTTAAACCGTGTTAAACGTAAGGAACTGTTTATCTATGCTTAAAATAAATAAAAAGATAGATAAATAAGCTGGAAAAAGATTTTTACTGGTATATTGAACCTATGTAAACAAAAACAGGACCGAGCCTTGTTTACATGACAAAGAATTGTGAGCCCTGTAAAACAAAAATATTTCACCAAAATCGTGACCATGCCCCTTTAATATATTATAATATACACATGCCACTTGGGAAATCCTCACCTCTAAATCGTAGACGTGAACAAAAAATCAATAATAGTAAAAACTACGAAAGCGTGTTTGAGCAAAATTTATAGATTAATGTGCAAAATGTGGTATTCTAGACTACACATTAAAGTGTGAAATCAAAAAAGTGTCAATGTGACACTGTAAGCGTACTGCTTCCATAACAAGCGATTTAAAAGTAAACTAAATTGTACAATGAATTAAAATATAAAAGAATTTATTTAAAAAAAATTCGGCACGGAAATGCTGTCGTACTAGTTGCAGCATTTTCAATGACGTGGAACTATTTTTGATTTTCGGAAAACCCAGATTAAAAATAGCCGATTTGAAAATGGCTGGAATGGAAGGCGTGTGCAGGGAGTTCGATATCCCTGACTGTATGGATAAAACAATCACCGAAATTAATAGAAAATTGTCAAATGAAATAACTGCATTCAGAGGACAAATGAAGGAGATAAATTTCCCGAGAACTTTACCTGAGAGATGTTGGAAGATACAATCGAAAATGAAACTGTTTATTGTTTCAAAAAGTGACGAAGACATTGATGCCTTTTTAGAGTGGAGTTTGCCAGAATCCTATGGAGAAGGAACTAGACTTCATATTTCGGATGCAGAGGAGGCTTTAAAACAGGCCAGAGTGGAAGATCATTTTATTCTTCCAATCGTTTTAGTTTCAAGGGCAGACTGGCTGGAAAAACCACAGGTATAATATAAATTCGAATCCTTGAAAATCATAGTAAACTATTTTAATTCTTAATAGTTTATTATCTTTCATAACCAATTCGTTGATTTAATACTGAAGATTGCGTATTAATGCAACAAAATTATACTACAGACCAGGCTTGGGGTAATGCTAAATGTAATGGTAATGCATTGCAATGCATTACATGTTTTCAAAGTAATGCTTGTAATGTGTAATGCCACAAATCTAGCATTACAAGTAATGCTAATGTAATGCATTACTTTCCAAAATCTAGGGTCATGCTGGCATTACATGGCATTACTTTGCATTACTATGCTTTTCTATGCATGTTCATTTTTAAAATTGTGATGAATTGAATAATTGAAATTGTATTTAATTAAAAATTGTTTTAGAGAAGAAGAAAGTCATTCTTGAGATAAAGATATGTTGGTTGTATGATTAAAAAAAAAATTAACAATCCATTCTCTAATTGTCAATATAACTAGCTGTAACAAGACAATTTCAAAACATTTTAAGAGTTGTTATTAAGAATTAATTTTATATCATTATTGAAAAATTTACTTACTAATACAGTCAGGTCGCCGATAACGAATCACTTAGTAAACTGGCTTTGATAGTTCGTACCCAAGACCGAGTTCAATTAAGAATAAAACATTGTTCCATGCACAGGCACCTGACGTTATATTTTAAACATATATATATACCCTCTACCTAATAGTACACTTGCGTATTATTAGATTGAGAATACTAGTATATATTTCTTAATATGAGAAAAATATATAACATCAGGTGCCTGTGGTGTCATGGTACCCTGTTTGACTTATAACAGCATGTGTAAAAATTTCTTTTCCCAGCAATCGCCGATTAAAAAAAAAATCGATGTACTTTGATGAATGATGCTTCCATTTCGAATCACGTGACATACAGCTGATTATTTTTTGTTAGGTAGTGTCGAAATATCTTAATACATAAACAAGAAAAAATAGAAAGGCTAAGATTTTTTTTTGTAAAGTGTTCATTTTATTGAAACCGACAATGAGAAGAAGAAAAAATAACAATAATTCAATGTTTTCCTATAACTACAAAGAAAGATACATATAAATGGATACAACCCCCCCCCCCCCAAAAAAAAACAACCCCAACCCATCGAAATATAACCCATAGTTAATCGAAGACACAGAAAGATGAAGCTTGTGCCACAACAATTTTGAGTTATTTGCATTGAAATTATGTGTCGATTTTAATTAAATATTGAATGAAGTTAAGTTATTAAAACACACTACATCGTAGATTTGACATACCGCGCAATAACAATAACAAAGAAAAAATAAAAATGAAAAAAAAAAAAGAATTAGCACATAAAACGAATATCGCGAGGAAAAGTACACTTCGAATAAAAAGTAAAGAAAAAAAGGTATTTAAATTTCTGCATTGTTCTTTTATTTACCTTATAAACATTTTACCTATAGCCCATTTTTAAAAAGTTTTTTTAAGCACACTTTAAGACAAGTTGAAGTTTGAATATGCAGTGAATGGCGATTTCATCGTTTTTGGCGGCGCAACAGTAACTAAAAAAATGTAAAGATCAAGAAACAGATCCTTAGGTGATTTTACAGTAAATAAAATATACAAAATCGCTTAGAAATGCATTCTATTGGCGCACGTTAAATCGTCCGAACATCTGGTCATTCATACGATCCTATCGCATTATTAAGGCCCCATTTACAATTGGCGCACGAGCACTTTACAACAATTAGCGATCGAAATTTTTTGGCTTCGTGCGAGCTATCGCATACGTTGCACGAGCCTTTGCATTCGTTGCATGCGTTTTTGTGGTTGCATCAAGTCTTCTAAAAATACTGGATATGCACACGATTCAGACGCGACCAAATGCGATCTAAATTTCTGCAATGCAACGCACGAACATTACTACGAACGTTTAACAACGTTTTGTGTACTCGCAAAGAGCGATGCACAACTTTTGAAGATCGTATGATAAATTGCAACTGTTTATGGATGACGTTTACTCAAAATGAAAAAAAATTCCACTGATGATAATGAAAAGCCAACTATTGTGTGTTATGGACCTTTTATTGTAGTGTTATTTTTCATTTTCAAAAAAGTAGGTCAATGACCTACTTTTTGAGTTAATGGCCATTGTATATTTTTGGAAAATTAAAGGAAAATCACTTAAAATTTTACACTATGATTGAGATTTTCTTACTTGTGAAAATAATACAAATTGCTCAACACTTTTGAAAATGAAATACAATTTATGAATGGCAGTGACACTAAATACATACAAAGCATTAAGTTTTCCTTCACAATTTTTATAAATATTCAAGTCCGAATTTCCTCTATCACTTTTCAAATTCCTACCCATTTTTGATCCAATTTTACAAAAAATTGAATGATGATAATACAAAAACATTTATAGTATTAAACTACTTATATTGATCTTATTCTGTTCGCATATAATTTATTTGAGGTCAATGATCAAAATTTTGAGATATGGTGTCTTTTCTTGTTTTTAAGCATATTTCAATATTTTTTAAATTCATGCGATAAGGTTATAATAATGAACAAATGAGGTAAAACTACCTGAAAATATGCAAAATTATATAGACTAAAATATAAAATCTTAACTTTTAATATTAGAGTACTTCCAAAATTGTTTTAGCAGAAAACAAAATGTGCAAAATTTAGTCCGAATTTTCTCTGTTTGGCTAAAAGTCTATTTTTGTTTTGGCATAATTCCATAATATAGTAGAAATATCGAATGTTATGTCAATAAGAATTCATTTCACAGATACCTTTTGTGTTTAGAACAAATTTTACTCATGACACTGAACTTTATAACAATCCGGATTCGAGAACTCAAACCCTGAGTAAACAACACCCTTATGCGAATGTTGTGCTCAACGTGTCTCATGTAATCTTGCAACGTTTTACGATCATTGCGAGATTTATCGGTTTCAGTTTCCATGCTTTGCCACTAGTATATAATGGGTACAGTGTTATTTTCGCCCCATAACATTTTTGCTTTTACTTACGGTTATGGCTCATCTTGAATTCCCCTCCAACACTGTTGTGGTAAAAGAGACATAATATAAGACATTGGAATTCCCCAAGTCTTAATCCTTTAACTGACAAAAAGAGCGAAATGAGCGAACATATAACGAAATTAGAATAATAATTAGAATAAGAATTAAATAATGCATAGATTCGAATTTTATAGGCATTGTTTGCACGAAACAAAGCATAAAAGTTTAATGTTATTGCAGTCAACAGAGGAAACCAAAATATGGTTTAAATTATAATGGAATGGAGACATTTTTCTAGAAAGTGGGAATGAAGTGTATTTTAAACATCTACTCTTTGTTGTTTTGTTTTTGTTTTGTTACAACGCACTTTAAAAATTACGTACTTTGAAAAACAATTTCAAAGTGCGATAATTTTGGGACCAAGTCTACGCACTTTGAAATTTTTTTTTTCAACGTGAGTTGATATCGTCGATATTAATAGCGCGCTTTGAAAAAAAATGTTCAGGGTTTAGTCGAAATAATATATAACTGTAGATACAATAAATAATTGTTTTAACCTTGACTTGCTTAATGGGATATATCTTAGAATGAACCCACTGCATTCTCGGCCATCTTGATAAACAGTTTCTCGATAAGATTTTTTCCCCTTTTCTCATAAGCTTACATTGTTTGACAATTTACATAAAGAATATCTCGGGAGATTTCAATTATCCAAATATGACATAAACTGCATCGCTTAGCAACTGCATTTTCTTTTTTTTTTTTTTTTTGTATGTCGCAAACTTACTAATTATCAGGTACATTGTGTTGTGTGCCAGAAACGAAAATTATTTAATCTTATCATTTATTGATAAAGGAGATAATGTATATAATAACATATTTCAACTGTCTTCAATTGCGTGTGCTCATAAACAAACATGATGTGAAAAAATGATACGTCAGTTAAGGTTATCAAAAACAAAATGATCTTTTAGAGGATCAGTGCGAGAAAAAAAACTCACACCCTAATGCTTATTTTTAATAGTAATTTCATGTTTGTCAATGTACATGTACTTTTTTTTGTAATGAAGGATTTATTTGATTAGAATTTGAAAAGAGGGACTATGTTGAAACACTTATAGATTCTTTTACATACCATTGGAGAAATTATTGGTTGACCAGCTCGTTTTTTTTCTCAATATTATTGTACTTTACTTGTACAATTTACAACAAGTAGCGTACCCCCCCCCCCCCCCCCCCCCCCCGATTTTATACATTTACTCTTAAATTGCTGAATATCATCAACGTTTTGGAAGAAAAAAAGAGGGGTAGGGGACCATCGTCCTGTAATCAATGAAATGAAATACTGGTAATTGACCTGTATCTTTGGTTAACCTCCACCCCCACCCCTATCCCCGTTTTTAAAGATGGTAAATTAGATTCATTAGTGTTAACAAATCATTATACTATCAACAAATTAGGGATTTAATTCCAGAATTTATGATTTATACATATTTTTTCAAAGTGCGTTAAGTGTCTCGATACTAAAAATGTTGATGCACATTCATAACTCACTTTGAAAAAATGTTTCATAGTGCGTAATTTTTTCAAAGTGCGTTGCCACATTGCATGCAGTTGTGCAAAAACCACAAGCGAAGCAATAAATTTTGACAGGATTCCTGCATCTTATAATTCTTTGAACAGTGATTTGTTATTGGAAACCTAACTACTTCATAGCTTATACAATTATTCTCTGATTTAAAAAATGTGAGTACGCTTTCAGTGCTTGTAGACAGATAATTCTGTTAAACATCTGTACCAAATATGCTTACATACAATGTATCGTTCACTCAGAGCTCAACCTAAAAGTAAAAGTAGCTAGTCAGCTGCACGCATGCTTTTGTTTCATTTTTGTTAAAAATTACGACTTGTAAAATTCTAATAACTCCATCGTAAAAAATTAAAGCAAGAATAACTCTGCATGACAGAATAGTTAAGCTAAGTACTAGTATTGGACATTTATCAGAAAGATACAGAATTATTTTATCTGAAAAGTGATTCGCTAACGGGGACGATTCGTTATTGACAACCTCACTGTACGAGACAGGTCCCTACACAGGATCGCCAATTTTATCGATATGTTGTAAATGAATGAGAACAGGCGAAATTCAATTGCACGCTAAATTCACAAGAATGAGCTAAATATAGCTTCACAGTCGATAGACTAGGTTAATCGGTTGTTAACTGTAGTTAACTGACAGAAAACTATAATTAACGACGTTAATCTATATTAGACATTTGTTATCCATAGTTAACGCGATTATCTATATTTCAAAAGGAACTATAATTAACATTAAAAACAACCATTTGCGATTGTAAAACATAGTTAATCTGATAAATATAGTTTCACGACTGTGAAACCATGATAGTATGATTTAATAACATCTCTTAACTATAGTTAACGAATGTAAATAAAATTTACAGACGTGAATCGATATTACTTTTATCAGCAAAATATATTGTTAATATTAATATACAGACATAAAAGTTAGATTAGCATTCGTAAGCTACCAGTATATATGTAGTTTACAACTGTTAAATATAGTTATACAGATGAAAACTATAGTTAACGAATCGTTAACAGTACTTTACAGTTTGTAAAGTATACCTGTAGTTAACAGTTAATTATAGTTAACGCGATCGTGTTCATTTGGTAAACTTTGTACTAATATACATGTATGGTCTACATAATTTATCAAATGAATATTATCAAAAATACCTTATATATATTACATTAATTAAATTGACAAAAATAAAGGTATTGATAAAACTTAAATTCAAAATGAGAATGCCCACTATTAACAAACGGATTTTATATTTTCCTTTATAGATGTGTATGGAAAACATCAAGAAAAACTATCTGAGCGATAGTGTTATCGTGTTGACATTTACACCGAGGTCAAAGAATGAAATGCAAACGGTGATTGATTCACTTGAAGCAAACCAATCTCAACCAATGCCAGTAGTATTTTCTGAAAAAGACGCGATGTTTCGAGGTTTTCTCACGAGGAAAATAAAAGATTGGATGCACAAGCAATGCAAAAATATGTTAAGATCTGCTGAGAAATGGTTACAAGGCCTAAAAAAAGTACCAACTTGTGACAATGTCGATAATTGTTTAAACCGCATTTTACACGACAAAATTAATGCGTTATTGAAAGAGCGCACATTCTTTGAGCGTACTCACTTTATCAAGGATAGTCAGTTAAATCAACGCCATATAAGAGATCGAGCTGTTAATGAGTTGTGCAAAATGACTATTAATGCGTGTTTTAAGGAGCTAGCAGACGGTGGTGGATGTTTACGAACATTGGTAGACTACTTTCAATGTTTTATGAATGGAATGATGGTTTGCATTGTTCGTCAATCAGACACACTGACATATAAATATAGAAGTCATTCACGAGGTTGGAGGAATCGTGAGGTGATAACTGCTTGGAAACAAGTCAAATACAATTGGCCAAAGTGCATGAAAGAAAACTTCAACGATGAAATCAAGACAATAAGCAAACTCGTCGATATTATGCAGAAACAGTTCATTCCTAAACTCCGCAATATCACAAGTTCATGCAAAGTCAATGATGAAGTTTCCTATGATGTTCAAGTTCGTCTTTCGAGGTAACTTGTGTTTCAATAAAAAAAATATAAATCATTACTTTGTAACTGTTTTATTCTTCAAGTTGGTTTCACTCCTTTGCAGGATACCCGGGATAAGATCATTTGGAATAGAGGACAAAGAATTCAAGGTGTACGTCGACACTGCTTTGTTAGATGATGAAAGTCTGCTCAAACGTGTTAAAGGGTCAGTAAAACCACATCATGATGTAGACAGATCCAGTCTCCAAGCGTGGCAAGAACCAATTTTTCACCACCGGATTGGAGATTTGATAGAAGGTAAAGATAATCGCCGTGGTATGATCACCACGTTTGCAGAGATGGTTGATAGCAATTGGAAAAACCCAAAAGCTTCTAAACAACTTTATTTTATCACATGTGAACACGTTGCCCCTGAAAAAGAAATGCGTGTATTCTTCTTAAAGTGTTCTAAATGTGAAAGTAAGCGCATAGATTGTACTTGTGATAGAGAAGAGTTGGGTATCAACATGTATCCATTTAGTAAGCAAATGGAAAACCCATTCAATGCAGTGGTCGACATAACTTGTGGGATCGTTAGCAATCAAACTTTCGCACACTGTGATACCACAATAGCTGTCCCTCATAGTAGACGCATAGAAATTGCTGATTTTAGCTCAACAATTGAAAGTCATACTGGGAAGTCCGTTTACAAGTGGGACTGTGATGGTAATCAACAGAAGGGTAAATACTGTGGAGTGCAATTCATGGTCATGGAATCTTCAGTGAGCAATATAAATCCTTTTGTAACTGCACCAAAACGAGTTGACCTAATTCAATCAGAAGAAGGCCACTCATTTGGAAGAGAGGGTCATAGTGGAGCCTTGATTTTTCTGATGCAGAATGATGTTGTGGAAGATATCATATCTCCAGCCTTTGTATATTTAGGCAGGTGGTCATCTGGGAACAAATACATGACTTTTCGGCTTCAAGAAGGTATTCAGTGCTTAGAAATGGAATATAAACTGAAATTAAGACTTTGTTTGGAAAATCAGAGGGAGACTAGCAGCTTGGTTGCAATCAGCTGATACAAAGTTCGTGCCACTGGCAAATAACTATTTCAAAATACTGCTGTTTCAACAAATTGGCGTTGCATCTTGAGGCGTTTGTAGATGTCAAGAACAAGTCTGTCTTTTTGGTACATGTGCATATTACATTTTTTTTTCACAACCCAAAAACAATAGACTAGTATCAAATTACATTAAAACTATAGAGAAAGGAATTAAAGAAATAAAAAGTACAATATTTGAACCCTGCAATACTACTAGTATTATCCAGACTTTTCACTTTTTTCTTTAATAACTCTTCGCAAATATTTCTAAGGTGATTTTGGTTGAAAATATAACAACAAAAGAGATAAATAAAACTTAAGTAGTAATAAAACACTCTGCAAATCTGATTTTAAGAAGATTCCCAGAATTATTTGTACACGTTTCTTACATGTCTGGTTCGTTTTTTAAAAGCTATTTTCAAAAGGAGAGAACCCGAATCAAAATTACGGTTTAGGAAGTAAAAACGCCGGTGTATGAATCGTATTCCGAATTAGAATAATTTATGCGCGGATGTAGAAAGAATTTTCTATCGTTAAAATGGACCTGGTTCAACGATAGAATTCCTCCAATATACTCGCTTTGTAGCAAATAAAAAAAATTATATCATGCTGTATCTCGCCTAAATTTTCACATGATTGGTCTCAAATACTTACAATAATCCCATGTTACCACATTAACTGATTTTGCAACGAAACCATTCATTTCAGTTTTAAATTTTTCCAACTTTAAACATCCAACATGTATTTTATACTTTGAAATCTATTTAAAGCATTTAAGAGTAGAAAAAGATTTACCGAGAGACATTTTAAAAAATATTATTAACTAAGCAGTTAGTCACTGTAATTAATTAATGAAGATTGTATTGAGGTCTATGGAGACAAGCACATTTTTAAGATAAAAAAGTAATTACTAGAAATATTAAAAAATGATGTGGTGGAAATGTGTATTTTATCATTAGGAATACAAAAGCTATTGAAAATAAATTTTATACCGTATAGATTTTTTTTTAGAATTAATTTTTACAGAATAAAAGCAAAGGGGGACAGCTCTTCAAAATAAAGGAAAAGGTCATTAATTAGGACACATTCCATACTTACATATTGATGCTTAAATAGGAAAATATGTCCAAGTATACTGAGTATTCAGACCATACATATCTGTTATGCATCCAGATTCATTGAATCTGAGGCTATTATGGATCGGATACCTTAAGCAAGAACCATCACAATTTAGTTAACACAAATATACATTGAGTAGCTTTTGGATGAATTTTTTTTTATATCAAATACATTTGTAAGCTTAGCAGGAAGAGATAACGGATTCTGATTCCCATTTAAATTAAACTTGCTTAAAAGAATAGTGACAAGTCTGGATAATTTCATGTTTGTATTTACATAACACCGTATTTATATGTTATGTTGCCAAATTTGCTCTAGGACTAAGACGTCTGTAGAATGACAGTATTAAATGTAAGGAATCTCTCGAAAAGTTTTACAGAACAGTGTCATCGTGGCTGGTGTGTTCTTTGCTTCAAATCGATCCTCTACGTACAGTATTAGGAATTCTCTACAGCATAAACAATTTGTTCATCAATGGAATAAAAAAGTGTACCCTGGTTATACTCGATTTAGTCTCTATGGAATCATTTCAGTTATATCTTCAAAACACAACAAAGTCAACAAAACATGCAAGACAGTTTTACTAATGAAATGAGAAACAAAGGAAATTGCTCATTGCCTAAATAACAAAGCAAACAATACGTTGATCGAACCAAACAAAAGTGTAGTTAATCGAATGAAATGGAAGAGATTGCTAATCAAATAGAAATGAAAGACAAAGACCACTCATCAACAAGAATCTCAAGATGAAACTCAAGATGAAGATTCTAGATGCCAATCTAAACCAGTAAAAGTGTGCAAATTATATCTTCTTTGAAATTTTTTAGCTAGAATTAGTGCGTGCATACTGTTAGAAGTAAGCATTTCATATAACCATCTTGCAATTGTTGATTAATTTTACAGTACATGTACAGGGTGTTTCAATAAACATGTCCCAACTTTCGATGTCTATACATTTGTACTAACATGACATATTTCTTTACAATAATACTGCATCTGACAGCGTTTATTTCGGCAAAATGTATTACAGTGCAAATACAATGTTCTATGATGTCATAATTAATATTTAATGACATCATCTAAAGTCAAGTATTCAGGTATTTGAAAATGGATGATAAAAATGATCTCTATATTGATATTGTAAAACTGTATTTTGAGAATGGAAAATCGCCGACCCTAGTGAAAAAGCACATTTCACTCTGAATGGACATGTCAACAAGCAGAACATGCGTTTCTGGGGGAATCTTCAAAACCAGACTTTTATGAAGAAAGACCACTTCATAGTCAGAAAGTTACAGTATAGGCAGCACTGTGTAGTGCTGGTATCATAGGTCCTTTTTTCTATGAAGAGGATGGTGAAACCACAACAGTTACGTCGCAACGTTATCTGACCATTCTAAAGACGAAATTTCTTCCTGAGCTAAGAAAAAGAGATAAAGAAATGAACAACGTATGGTTTCAGCAGGATGACGCCACCCCACACACTTCAAAAATTTTACTTGAATGGCTGTTTGAAAAGTTTGGAGAACATTTCATATCCTTACGTTCAAACATTGAATGGCAACCACATTCACCTGATCTCACACCTTCAGATTTCTTTTAATGGGATTATTTAAAGGACCGTGTTTATTCACCACCCCGCAAGACACGAGTGCTCTGAAAATGTCTATTCGAAGAGAAATCCGACGTATAACCGTAGACTCTTGTACAAATGTTATCAGGAACTTCAGAGATAGAATGAGACAAGTGACTTAGAAACAAGGCGGACATTTGGAACACGTACTGAAATGACGTTAAATCGAGTACTGTGCGTGTAAGTTGACTTAGTTTTAAAATGCCTGTGGAAAATAAATGATTCAGGTTTATTAAAACTTTTGATTTGATAAAATTGTATGCAATTGCTCATAACATTTTTGCAAAATTTCAGTTCATACATGAAGCATAACTTTTATTCTAAAACTGTAAATTTGGGACACGTTTGCTGAAAAACCCTTTACATGTATACAGTTAATAACTCAAAGGTATTCTCTGTTCATGGTTTCACGGATTAATTTTAGGTATACTTATACAATGATGTACTTAATATTAAGATTTGTCATTCCATATTAACAATAATGTTTAATAGACATATATACAAATCGACAAAGTCGATTTCCACGGAAAGGAATTTTTGATTTATATAAACTTAAGCACAAAAATTCAAAGTGGGACGAAAGCGTAAAGAAAGTGAAAAAGTAAAAAAAAACTTCAAAAACCCCTTTACAGAAATTCAAAAAAAAATGAAAAATAAAAAAACTATCACAAAAAAATCCTCAAAAATGTGAAAAAATCGTGGGATATTCAACGTCCATCATCTACATATACAACAGAGTTAATCTTTGTCTAAATATGTTTTGTATAATATATTTTGTAATAATATTTTGTATACATGCCAGTAATGCCGTCGCATTTGCACGGAATAGTTTAACTATACAGTTAATATTGTACAGTTGTGAAATACTTTGCTGGCAATCTCTCTCTCTCTCTCTCTCTCTCTCTCTCTCTCTCTCTCCGTTTATTTGATATGAGTTTATTTATGAAATCAATTATAACTACATTATGTATCCAAGTTCTACTGATTGTTTTATTGTGAATTTGATATGATAAAGTATTACCTTCATAGTACCAATTGTTTTCTTTAAAATGTGTATACATCGGTTAGCAGACTTGTTGGTTGGTTATGACGAGGAACATATTTATTATTGGGTTATTCATTTTACATTTCACTTTTGTTAAATTGTTATATTGCAAATACATACTTTTTTTAATCATCACGTCTTATTTTTTTTTTATTTTTATTTTTTTTTTTATTTTTTCATCTGGAAAGTATATATTAGTATGGTTTGGATGCTGAAGTATTTCCTTTTATGATCTTTGATAAATGTATGTGTAATGTCCATAATGACAGATATGTTATATGCATCATACCTCAGACCATGTTAACCTCAAGTTGTTGAAACAGAAATATGTCAAGGTAGAGTGTCCTTGAGATGAATACGATGGTTTAACCCGTAAACAATCGGAAGCCATGGTTTGATGAGATCGGGACACTCCCTAGACTAAGTATGAACTTGTTTCATACATGACCAATGTATATAATACCAGTAATTTTGTTTTCAATACATTCATAATGTTAATTGTTTTGTATTGCTAATATTTGTCATTGGTTTTGAATTTTATGTTCATTATGGATATATGATAATTTGATAATTATACATTTTTACCTACAAAGTACAAATCAGTATTTTTATTATAGGTACAAGATGAATTCCTTGTATGTTTATTTTTCTTGCATGTAACATCGGAAAACTTTGACCAAAATAGCCAATGCATGCACTTTTTTTATTGCTAATATTTCGAACCAGTGTCTGATTACTATGGTAGTGATTTCTTGTTCTGGATGTTAAAAAGCTATGTGTGTGTATAAACTCAATGCCTCTCTGTATACAAATTTATTCTCTTAATGTCATCTCTTATCATAGATGGTGTTTTTTGGCGTGATGCAATTTGAGATTAAGACAGAATATAGCATGAATAGTTTTATCAACACACGGTTACCACTTCAAAACTGTCACATTCATTTGATTCTTCACTTACTTTACTTTTACAATATATGTTTACAATGAATGTTTTATTATTTTATTGTATTTGTAGTTTTAGCTTATACGTTATAAAATTACTTTACAAGTTTTACAAAGGTACTGCAGTGGTATCTATGAAGGTTCACTTTGTCATTATATTTTATACCTTTGGAACCATGTCAGAACAATTTTTGAATGTGTGTTTCCTGGAGTTGGAAATTTGAAAAATGAATAAATAAAGATCATTATACAAACCTTAAACAATTTGCGATTCTTTATTATAGATGAATTTATATGTACACTGTATGTCACTATTCATTCAACATGAACTATTTCTATACTCATTGGAGCAAGCGTATATTTTGTAGAAAGTTTTCATTAATTACATGCAATTTGTTCAATTAACCAAGAACGAAAAATATTGCATAGAATTAAAGTTTATTTTTCCACAAAAGTTCAATCAGCCACTCCTACCTTTCTTGGCTCTTTTTCTATTTTTGTGCTGCTTAAGGCAGATAAACCAGTAAACATTATGATCAAATTTTTTCCATTGAAAATAATTGCTGAAAAACCTCGTATCGTTTCAGAAACCTTGAACATATTTGCAATGAATCCGCAAACCTTTTAACGCTCGTTCTAGTTTGAAAATAGTTTCATTTCCTTTTCCACATGTGCATAATTCAAACTCGACACATCGGCTTGCTAATTGGTCAAAACCATCGCGACGAGTATTTCCGATTTTGCAAGGGACTCCAAAACGGCCACAGTTTCGAAGACATTTCGTATTATGCTACATATCTATTTGACATATACCTACACATATTTGATATGAAGACACACTAAACAACGTTGAACGTAAGAATTAGAATTATACCATTTTGTGATCTGGTGGGGGACAAAATTATCTTTGAAAAAGGTAAATTACAAGGAATTATATCTAAATTCTAAAATATAATGGAATGATGAAATGATAATGAAAGCGACGAGCTCTGATTAATTTGTATAATAAAATTGTAGAATCTAGTTGTAAGCTTGACACCCCGTGGTTTAAAAGAATGTTGTATACATGGATTTATTAGTCCCCTACCGGTTTCACTGTAGGGGACTATAGCTTTCCTCTGCGTCCGTCCGTCCGTCAGTCCGTCTGTCTGTCCCACTTCAGTTTTCCACACTTTTTTTCTTTATGCATTTGAGGAATAATATGAAATTTGCTGAACAGCTTCAAAATGTCAAACTACAGATCAAGTTTACACTTTTGTAGCGTCTGATTGACATATTTTCGAGAAAATTAATTTTTTATATTCCAATTTTTTAATGTTCGGGTTCGTTATCGGGTTCGGTGTGTACTGAATAAACGAGGAAAGTATGTAGTCAGTAAAAATATTGTGATTTACTTGTACCATTCCTTTTCCTGTACCATTCCTTTTATCATTTCTAACAAACAAATGAATTCTATAAAAGTGTCAAGCATTGTGTTGTAAATTTAATCGGCAGGTTTTTTTTTGGTATTATTATTAGTCCCCTATCGGTTTCACCGGAGGGGACTATAGCTTTCCTCTGCGTCCGTCAGTCCGTCCGTCCGTCTGTCTGTCCGTCCGTCCGTCAGTCCGTCTGTCTGTCCCACTTCAGTTTTCCACACTTTTTTTCTTTATGCATTTGAGGAATAATATGAAACTTGCTGAACAGCTTCAAAATGTCAAACTACAGATCAAGTTTACACTTTTGTAGCGTCTGATTGACATATTTTCGAGAAAATTAATTTTTTATATTCCAATTTTTTAATGTTCGGGTTCGTTATCGGGTTCGGTGTGTAACTGAATAAACGAGGTCAGTATATAGTCAGTAATAATATCGTGCGTTACTTGTACCATTCTTTTTCCTGTACCATTCCTTTTATCATTTCTAACAAACAAATAAATTCTATAAAATAGTGTCAAGCATTGTGTTGTAAATTTAATCGGCAGGTTTTTTTTTGCATTATTATTACAATCGGGTTCGTTGTCGGGTTGGGCTGTTTAACTGTTTGGTTTGATTCGGGGTACAGAAGACGGTAAGAAATGATATTGTGCATAACAGTGCATTGTTTTCACAAATTTTTACCAGCGAATACAGAATAGACTTGACGAAATTACAAGAGATGAAATAAAGAGTATTATTTTTAAGTTACCTATTTCCTATTTTTCTATATCAACTATATAGTTTTAATTTCCTCTGTTCTTTTATCTCTGATTAAAGCATGACATCTCGTTTACAATAGCTCTGAAATAGTTGTGTGCTCGGTAGCTTTCATAGAATAATACAAACCGGTAGGGGACGTGTATTGCTTATGCAATACTCTCAGAATGCTTGTTACAATCGGGTTCGTTGTCGGGTTGGGCTGTTTAACTGTTTGGTTTGATTCGGGGTACAGAAGACGGTAAGAAATGATATTGTGCATAACAGTTCATTGTTTTCACAAATTTTTACCAGCGAATACAGAGTAGACTTGGCGAAATTACAGGAGATGAAATAAAGAGTATTATTTTACCTATTTCCTATTTAATTTCTATATCAACTATAAAGTTTTAATTTCCTCTGTTCTTTTATCTCTGATTAAAGCATGACATCTCGTTTACAATAGCTCTAAAATAGTTGTGTGCTTGGAAGCTTTCATAGAATAATACAAACCGGTAGGGGACGTGTATTGCTTATGCAATACTCTCAGAATGCTTGTTAAAATCGGGTTCGTTATCAGGTTGGTCTGTTGATTCGAGGTACAGAAGACGTAGCTGCAGATCTGTAGCTCTCTGGTTGAAAAAATTCGGATAGACAAACCAGAGAGCTACAGTTCCAAGCGTTGTAAAAACCTCCGATTTACGCCGCCATTTTTGTGTCGCTCGCTTCGGGAATTATATCCGACTTTAAAAGCATTCAACCGCCTAAAAAATTGGATTTATTAATTAAACATATAGTTTACCCTAACTCTGCTAACTTTGTTTCACAACGGCCATCCTTCGCCTTGGAATGTCATCGTTTTAAAAAACTCGCCTTATGACAACCATGTTTACCTAGTAGCGAGATCTCGGGTGCGTCGATTTACCCAAATGGACCCAAATGGCGATTAAAGTGGAAAACAATTATAATAAAATCCTTATTACTAATATTATCACTTGTTTTAGTCATTTCATTGGGTTGTTAGCCGTTATTAAGAAAAATAAAGACCCAAATGGCGACCCAAATGGCGATTCAAGCAGAAAACAATTATAATAAAATCCTCATAATTTAGGGAAATTTGGAAAAATAAAAGCCGAAGGTCCAAAACAATAATTAAAATTATTTCAGTATATCTTTAAAAATTGTTTTTGAAAAATAAAGATGAGTATTTTATCTCGATTTGTAAAAGTATATAATGTATGTAATTACATGTATATTCAAATAATATAAATATATATATTATATAAAAATAAAACAACTTTTTAAAATAATTTTAGTTATTGTTATGGACCGTCGGCTTTTATTTTTCCAAATTTCCCTAAATTATGAGGATTTTATTATAATTGTTTTCCGCTTGAATTTGGGTCCATTTGGGTTCATTTGGGTCCATTTGGGTAAATCGACGCACCCGCTACCTAGTAGCGAGATCTCGCTACTAGGTAAACATGGTTGTCATAAGGCGAGTTTTTTAAAGCGATGACATTCCAAGGCGAAGGATGGCCGTTGTGAACCATTGAAAGGAAAACAAAGTTAGCAGAGTTAGGGTAAACTATATGTTTAATTAATAAATCCAATTTTTTAGGCAGTTGAATGCTTTTAAAGTCGGATATAATTCCCGAAGCGAGCGACACAAAAATGGCGGCGTAAATCGGAGGTTTTTACAACGCTTGGAACTGTAGCTCTCTGGTTTGTCTATCCGAATCTTTTCAACCAGAGAGCTACAGATCTGCAGCTACAGAAGACGGTAAGAAATGATATTCTGCATAACAGTGCATTGTTTTCACATTTCTACAAACCTGTAGGGGACTTGTATTGCTTATGCAATACTCTCAGAATGCTTGTTACAATCGGGTTCGCTATCGGGTTAGTCTGTTGATTCAGGGAACAGAAGACGGTAAGAAATGATATTCTGCATTACAGTGCATTGTTTTCACAAATTTTTACCAGAAAATACTTAATGGACTTTGCGAAATTACTGGAGATAAAATAAAGAGTATCATTTAACCCATTTTTTATTTAATTTCTATATCAACTATGTAGTTTGAATTCCCTCTGTTCATTTATCTCTGATTAAAGCATAATATCTCGTTTATAATAGTTTTGAAATAGATGTTTGCGTCGAAGCTTTCATAGAATTATACAAACCGGTAGGAGACGTGTATTGCTTATGCAATACTCTTAGAATGCTTGTTTGATTTCCAAAATACAAGAAAGATTTATCAGACACAATTTTTCTTAAATATTTTTTTTGGTATAACTCTTCACTTACCTTAAGTTTTGTGTCATGTTTTATGTGTTTGATGTTAAAAAGCTTTCTACATGTCTACATGTTCATAAATAAAATTATTACAATTTTAAAGAGCAACACCCAACTGACCGCCTTTTTTATATATACTTCACATTTTCCCTTCTACAATTCATACCTGTAGGAACAACAGAACTATAAAAAGGGATACTCTCAGCGCTGTGTTTTGTGCGTCTGCAACCAAATTAAAATGAAGAATTTCGATGAAACACGTGAAGGCTTGGAAGCATAATCTAACCATAAGGTTTCGGATGCTGGAAGAAGTTAAGGGTTTAAATTAGTTTGGTTTTGGGAAAAACTATATAGACTGGATTAAGATTTTAAACAGAAATTTTAAAGCATCCATTTTACAATGTGGACATCGACCAGATAAATCAGTATAGAGAGAGGTTGTAGACAGGGTGGTCCTATTGCCCCACATTTATTCCTGCTCTGCGCAAAAAATTTTTTTATTCTTATTAACCAAAACAATAATATTAAAGGCATTTTTGTTCATGACCAAGAACATAAAATTTCACATCATGCGGACGATACTTTGCTAACTCTTGATGACTCACCAAGTGCATTATTTGCTGTTCTTGATAACTTCAACAGTTTAATAGTAAACTGTTCAAAAATAAAATTGTTTGGATTGGCTCAAAAACATTCTCAAAACAGGTCTTCCATCATACTAGATGGAAACTAGACTAGGGTTCAAGTACTTTTGTTTTGCTTGGAATTCATATTTCAGTAAAATTAGAAAACATTACGGAATTAGATCATTATAATATTTTACTATAAATTAAATCACTGATACAACAATGGAATAGACGAATACTCACGCCAACTGGCCGGGTGAAAATTGTTAAAACTCCCATTTTGCCAAAACTTCATCATTTATTTATTTCTCTTTCCTCGCCAAAGTAAAAAAAAGAATTGTTGTATCTCAAGATTACTTATCCGGGGGCTTAAAAATGGTTAATATAGGCTTCTTTATCAGGTCATCTAAATGCTCTTGGATTAAAAAATAAACAAAAAAACCAAGCCATGGTTAGATATATTCTTAACAATTAATGGTAGAGACATTGTAAATTAAATATTTGATTTTGGTGATGCATTTATCTCAGATATTTTGATACCTTAACATAATGATTTTTGGAATGATGTTTTTACCTCATGGCTATATGTCATGAAGAATATTAAAAATGAAATGTATGCGAAAAACAATTTTTTTGATGTTCCAGTATGGTTTAATTCTAATATAAGTATAAATAACAACAGTGTTTTATAAAAACAATGGTATCAAAATGGTGTTAAAAATGTTGGTTATTTTTTTATCAAATGATGGTAACTTTTTATCGAAAAAACACGTTTCAGCAAAAGTTCAATATTTCAAGAATAAGTATTAAGCAGTACAGTAGTATTATAACTACAATTTCCAGTTTTTTGAAATGTATGTCTCTGAACAAAAATGTTGTGGAAAGTAGATGAGGTCCGTATCTACCATTTTATTTTGAAAATATTTTATTAAATGAGAAATGTACTGTAAAAAAGTGATTTATAATTGTATAAACAAGAACAATATTGTTCCCACTTCAGTATACAAATGGAATGAAGAGCTGTCTCCACATGGACTTAATAATACATGTATACAAGATGTGTTTAAAGTTTGTTTTAAAATTACTTTCACAATAGATTCCTCATTACAATGGTTACAATACAGAATCCTTCATAGGATTCTCCCTGTATAGATTCCTAATTACAATGGTTACAGTACAAAATCCTTCATAGGATTCTCCCTGTATAGATTCCTCATTACAATGGTTACAGTACAAAATCCTTCATATGATTCTCCCTGTATAGATTCCTCATTACAATGGTTACAGTACAAAATCCTTCATAGGATTCTCCCTGTATAGATTCCTCATTACAATGGTTACAGTACAAAATCCTTCATAGGATTCTCCCTGTATTTCACTACCTTTAAAAAATCAAAATTAAAACCAATGACTGTTGTAGATTTTGTGGCACTGAAATTGTAACTATACTGCATGTGTTTGTTATGTGCGAAAATATATTACTTCTGTGGAGAAATTTTAGCTTGCATATATACACATCAACCTCTAATAGAGTCGGTTTTAAATGTTATCAATATTATTTTAGGTGAGACACCATTAAAGGGTAATAACAAGGAAATGAATTTTATAATATTATGTTGCAAACAGTATATTTTTTCATGCTTGCTACAAAGTAGAATTCCAAATTTGTATAGCCTTCTATGTCATTTAAGAATGAAATATTACATTGGAAGTTGTGTAGCAATGCACAATTCAAAATTGTCAATTTTTGATAACCAGTGGTCGCTATGGAAAAATATTTTTGAACAAAACTAGTAGAGTAATATTTTATATTTTTTAGTATCAAGAGGAGTAATCGATTAACTTATTTTTTTTATCTTCCATTTACCCGTGCAAATTAAAGCATATTAATTTACTAAAGTGAATAGGTGTACATGACTGAATGGGTGGTGAAAGGAAAAGAAAGAAAAGATTCAATGTTTACACCTTTATTTACCTCAAAACTTTTTTATGAAAATACAATGAATAAATGTGAATAAAAAAAGGATTTCGATGAAACACGTGAAGGCTTGGAAGCATAATCTAAGCTTCAGGTTTCGGATGCTAAAAGAAGTTAAGGTTTTGAGGTAGGTTAAATGTTTTCGAGCATGTCGCATATCGAGGTACATGAAAACGTTATATCTAACCTTTTCAAAGTAATTCGTTTTGCGTGGTTTATATTTTAATCTGATTATGAAGTTCATATTTTGTGCTTAGTATTTTAATTATCCAGATGCTATGGCACGTGACAGTTTTTTGAGCTTTTCAAAGCAGGCGTTCCAATGTTGGATCCTGCTTTGAAAAGACTCTTTCTTTAAGCCGTGTATTGGAACCTGACAAGCTGGAAGGAGCGTATGAGATTTCATATTAATAATTATTAAACGAACATCGTATGAACCCCGAAATATTTATGGATATCAAATAATTTAAGAAAATGTGCTGCATAAACATGTTTGGACAGAGTATATTGGCGTTATATCGATAACTAAATTCCGTGAAAATTGATGCTAGTGTAAGCACTAGCGAACAATTCATATTCACATGTATGCAAAGGATGGCAGCAATGTACTTGTACTATTTACCTGCTTTCTAGGAACACTGTACAGAAAAATCGATTTGTGTAAGTGAAATGGTACGGTCTTTTATCCAAAACTAAAAAGGCCGCAGTAACAAGATGTACAACAGGCCTCTCGGCATCATTGTGGTCTTCATCGAATAGGTCAGTTATGTGTTTCAAAATTAGGAAACTAAATCCAGACCAGAGTATCCAATTCTCTATATTACATTAAACCACATGGATGGAGTCTTAATAAATGTAGAAACGAATTGAAAATGGTTATTTCACTGATTATTGGGGTGTGGGTTTTAAGGTCATACTAAGTTTGTAACGCTTATGTGCTACTTCAACTACCATAGATGAAATATTTCTATTAAATAGCGATTTTGCAAACATCAGAGATTTTTAATACATGTATTATACAATCTTTCAAGAGTTAGAATATATTCAAAGAAACGCAAACTACACAATTGCAATGTTGATAAAGGTCTTTATTATCTTACTATACATCATTTAAATAAGAGATATATAAGAAAATACAGAGTATGCAATAAAAAGTTGGATATTCAAGAGATTCAAACTTCATTGTTGATTCTCACCTACTAGTATTCCTCTAACCAGTTCTGGCTTCAATGCAGACCTGGTCGCCATTATTTTGAAACTTTGTAATTTTGGTCCGAGACCGAAGTGTTAGAGTAAAAGATCCCCATTTTTTTTTTTAATTTTTCGTGTACATCACCTTAAAACTAATGAAAAACTCTTGATTTTAGACCACGTTTTTTTTCACTAAGAAAAAATACAACAAACTTATTGGCCCAATCCGGTCGATGTAAATTTGGCAAAAGATATTTTAAATTATCATGTATTTAGAAATTAATACTAAGCGGTTTTTAAATTTTAACTCAGTGTAAAGACATTTCAGAATCTCATTTGTCAATTTTTTTTTAATGCAGAAAGAAAACACCGAAACAATTTTTTAAAACTTTTATTCAAAATTAGTTTTACACAATATTCTCTATTTTGATTGTTTTCCTCCGTTCGCTCTGCCGGCTGCCTGGTTTTGGGCGATGTTTCCCCGTGCTGATGCTGCAGCACCTAACGCCATATTGCCAATCCCGAATATAGGTCCAAAGGGCCGGTCATGGCTGGGTCCGCAAGTAGATTCGCACTCAAGATGAGACCTGAAGTTGTTGTCATTTCCGCCTCCGCATCCTCCAAATCTGATGCGGTCACAGGCGCCGGTGTATTTGTTGAAAACCCAACGAGTAGTATAAAAGGTATTGGGGCAAAAGTTTCCGTAGTCGATATTACTGAAGCAACCACAAGATCTGAGGCATTCCAAACGGCTGGAGTATCTATTCGGAGTTCCTCCACAGCCTCGGTAGTAGAAGGCTTCGCAGCGTTGGGAGTATGGTTCGTAGTACCATTGCACGCTAGGTCTTTCATAACCAAAAGGGCAGAAGTATCCCGAATCAGCAAACAAAGAGCATTCTGTAAAAAAAATCTATATTTTGTAAGGAAAAGGGATTTTATTGTTTAAATTTTTGCGATACATATATCGGCAGAAAGGCTATAAATATTGTGGCTGATTTATCCTTATTGATACTAAATACTAATGCTACATGTAGATGATGAAATCTGTACGCACTTTATAGAGAATTGACCAAAGTAAGAGATAAAAACAATTCCTAAAACAATTCCTAAAACAATTCCTAAAGTCTTCTCAACTGATGTCGTGTCATTAGCATCTCAATTTACTAGAAGCAGAATATATAATTATATTTACGGAATGGAATATTAGGGGGAGCGATGACCCGTGGACCGGGAAATGGAATTGCTTCATTCGGGGAGGAACCCGCGGCATTGTTTGGACTCTGTCCGCTCATCATCTCGCGCATCATCATCGCCATACCCGGGCTCCTGCCAATGTTTCCGGACGCCATTTGCGCCGCGCGGTTACCATTTCCTCCTGGGTTGCTGTTGGCGCCATTAACCACACAAACCACTGCTATTTGTAGCAGTAGCAAATACTGGAAGTACGCCATGTTTATGAACTGAAATAACAGGCAAACTTAATTTTAGGCACGGTTTTAAAATATGATTCATTTTCGTTTGAAAAAAAAAATGATGTTTTTAATAAAAAGTATAGGCGGTCAAAACAGCTGTCAGATTGACCTTAAATCTGAATAGTGATTTTTTAAGCTACAAACTTATATTTGGTAAAGAAACATTTTCATATATATTTAATTTAACTTTAATAACTTTAGATTTAATTTTTTTTAATTTTTATACATCATTCTTCTTCTTTATGAGCTTACTAAAGTCTAAAACTGGCCACAGCCATAAAGTTTTTTTTTTAAATTAAGGAAATGCATGTAATATTAGATTAAAAAAATATATAATTAATTCACTTGCAAAAAAATATATCAACTTGGATTTCTAATCGTTACCTTCAACCTCGATGGAACCAGCTTTGCCCCAAGGACCGGTTTACTTCAAGCCAGGAAAAGTCTTCATATTTATAGAGATTTTCAATGTGTATCATCAACTAATTAACAACTCGCTTGTTAAGATTTACACTATTTTTCATCCATGTCACAAGGTTTCCATGTTATTGAGACTATGTTGACCGCTTTGTATCGCGATAATTTACATGAAATTTGGAGCTTATTGACATCGGTGGTTTGATAGAACCTTCCAGTAATTGAATGTTTCTGAGAAATGCCAACCTAGCTACTTCAATCTTCATGCTGCTAGCGAGAAACGGCAACACGAAAACTGAGTGACTTAATGGACGACTCTCTCTCTCTCTCTCTCTCTCTCTCTCTCTCTCGCTCTCTCTTTGACTTTATACATGTACATGTATAAAGCTTAAGAGTATCTCAGTCATCTTACATTTTTAAAAAAAGTTATATGTTTGTAATTTGCGGGATTTAGTGATTTGACAAATAATTAATTTATTCAAGAAAGTGTTTATAAATAAACATTTTATGTTCAATTCATGGAAAATAATATCTCTCTCTCTCTCTCTCTCTCTCTCTCTCTCTCTCTGATAAATGAATCTAAACTCTCTCTCTCTCTCTCTCTCTCTCTCTCTCTCTCTCTCTCTGTAAATTAATACATGTCATACCATCTTAACAGAGACTGCAATTCGCTTTACATATCAAGTTCATCTAAGCGATCATTTCGACAAAGGTAATGTCTTTTTAATCTATTCCCTAGCACATAAAAGCGCAACGGCAACTAAAGAATTTATTTGTTTTACTCAAGTGAAAGGTTCATTGAACTTGTAGTTTTCTGTGTCTTTCTGACCTAGATAAAAACCAAGGACTTTCTTTTGTCACCTTCAAAAGACACAAACTGCAATGAAGTCAACGATAACTCGTAAAAATAAGGAAAATTAATTTGTTTTTGAACATTTTGCAAATGTAGTTTTTAAAATATTTATTATAATTTATATTTAAAATAAAGTATAAAATTTTGATTGAACGGTTAAGATTTTTATTGCATTTAACAAAACAACTTAATACGTTTGGGAATTCTTTTTTTTTTAATAATAAAAATGCCTTCTTGAATGCATAAATTGGCGGCCGTTCTTTCAAATACATGTATAGAAAAAGCAGTTTTCTTTATTAATTGATATTTATCTATAGATCATTAGGACTGCATATTAAACAGTATTCCTGCATTTTGCTTTGAATCTGAAAATTTGTCCTAAACTTTTTTATTGGCATATCGCGGGCTGGTCACATGGGGTTCATATTAAAGGTGGGGGTGAGGGTGGCGTTTGAAGGGTGGGTGACGGAGGCTTATCCAACGACATGTATCTACTTAATTTTTCTATCCATATTCTATTAAAAGGTTATAGATGAATTCAAAAATCTATTGTAAGCAAAGAATATCAGCAGCTGTTCGAAGACATATGAAATACAGCATTTGCAAATAAGAAAGTTTCGGTTTCTACATTGATCTTTTTTTATAACCTCTGGAAAAATTATCAGAATCTCATTAAGGTGGAATAACATATTATCACAAAATGACCTCTGATCGAAACGATATTTCGTTTCATTAAAAGAATTTTTTGATGGCAATATTTAACTTACTCTAAAGCCGAGTGGATAAGTTGTCAGTTTTGAGATCCGCACATCTCGAGTTCGAATCCCGCAGGGGCTTTTTGTAGTTACTTACTGAATTAATTTTTTGAGATAATCATTTTTTATGATCCCAAACTGCAAATTGTTCGCTTATTTGACATATGTATAGTTTATTTATCATTATATCTTTCATAATAAAAAATTACTGCAAATATAAGTGATTTTTCTAGGTGTGTTATTCCACCCTAAGATACATTCACAAATTCAACTGGGCAATACAGTCCATCAGTTTACAATAATCCTCACATTATGATATAATGTTTAACATCAGAGTCCAAAATGGGGGTGGGGGGGGGGGGGGGGGGGGGGGGGGCTGAAACCCCTTGAGTGCATGTATTATGAATTGGAATTGTATAAGGTTGTTCACATCTTTTATCATTTATAAAAGTAGTTATACATGTAAGTAATACTAACCAAATTATTGTTTCCGTCGGGTCGGTGTGTACGCTACATGTATGATAATGCCAGTTATTCAATAATTATAGAAGTTGCTACAAATTATTTGGAAATCTGATTCCGTACATGTACATAACATAGTAAAATTAACAAGAATAATGTCCGCACATTCTTCTTTGTAATTAAAAAAATTGTCATAGTTTTAAAGAACGTAATTTTTGGTATAAAATACAATAAAGACCCCCCCCCCCCCCCGGAAAAAAAATCTGGATCAGCACATACAGAATATGTGAACACATATGAAACATGAAACATGTGTTTATCCACTCCCCTGTCAAAAAAAGTGCCGAATGGGAAGACTTTACTCAACACAATATCATCATTGTTATCATTAACACCCCCCCCCCCCCCATGTGCACCCAGATTCCTGATATTTGCAACGAACCAAATAACAGTTATCTCTCTTGTATTGACATTTACTTTGTGTAACATCGTATCTTAACTTTATAAAAATTAGTGAGCATGCTTTCGACAAAATTTTATTTTGCTACAGATAATGGTTCCCATTCGTGACGACCTTATGATCATACGAAGAAAGGAGGATGTTGACAGACAAAAGTAAAAGAAAATACTCCACAGACCAATTCCATTCTCATATCAAACGACATATAGTAATTTATAAATTATTATTTGATTTCGATTAACATATATTTCATGTAAAATAAACCTACGTTCAAGTTTTCATGTGACCTTTTATCAAATGAATTGATTCATCGCTAATATGAAAATATTCTTGTTTCTTATAGTAAAGCAATATGAGCTGCAAATTCATGTTGAAATTTTTTTATACGAAAATGTTGTTTTCTACTAAAATGACAAAAAAATATCATGGTTTATAAATTTCTGTTTGCCATATTTTTGTGGGAAAAGCCGTTGAGAAGCCTTAATTGGAGAAAAATTGAATTATTGTCGTCCTGTACAAAAATTTATCAACTATATATTCCCTAGAAGAGAAATCTTTCTTCTGACAAACATCAATGTTTTTTTCAAGTCTTATTTATCATAAAAATTTAGGCTATATGCAGACTTATCATACTAGCAGATTTTTGCAGCAAAATAAAATTCTAAATAATACAGTTCATATTACTTTTAAAAAAATTGGTAGACGAAATTGTGTTTTTTTTTCAAAAATTGTTTTTCACGTAAGTAATTATACAAATACATTGAATTTAGTTACTGGGTTAGAGTGAAAAAAATAATATTATTGTCATATAATAAGCAGTGTATTTCTTCTGCAATGGTCGCTACATTGTAACTTCATAGCCCGCAAAAATCATCACATAGATCGTTTTCTTGTTTATATCTTCCCTCTTTCTTGCAATAAGTTACTGAATTAATCATAAAGAGTAGATAAAAGTAACTCAGTTGGAGCTAAGTTAAAACTGGATCGTGTAGATTTCAGCCCTATTAGTTTCTATAGAGCTGCGAATTACAATCGGTTTGCTATAGACATAGAGGGACGTGGAAATACTCAGTGAATGTGAATATCTAAACAATAAAATGTTTTCTTTGGTGAATCATTCGGGATATGAAGGTAGCGACACTGCAGAAAAAATACATAACCCGCGTTAGCGGGTTATGTAATTTTTTCCTGCAATGATCGATACCTTTATAACCCGCATGAATCATCAAAGAGAGCATTTTATTGTTTATATTAACATCTCTCTTTTAACTAATTAAAAATTGATTATGAAAAATAAGTAAAATCACTAAATTACTGTTAATGTACATAAGTACGTTAGCTAGAAGAAACAGCCAAATCTTTGAGTCTGACATCATCATGATTACTTCGTGCAGTCCGTGTTATGTTGTAGGTCACTGAAGGTTTCGACCAATCGATAAACAGGGCGTGTCAAGTTCAAACCTGTCAATATCTTCTCAGTTTCAGCCGCTGTAGATTTCGACCAATCGATAAACGGGGCATGTACATGTATATTTCAGTCTGGCTGTTTCTATAGAGCTATGAATTAACTATAAGTTTTCGTAAGAAACACTGCACGAAAAATGGCGTTTAATAATATTAAATTCCCTTAAATTTACATTATACGCGGAGTTTCAAATATAATACGAATTTAACATAGAATTATACTCATACATATAATGATGTATAATTCTAAATTAAATGTGACATTTAATTTAAATTAAATTCCCTTAAACTACATTATACGCGGAGTTTCAAATATAATACGAGTTTAACATAGAATTATACTCATACATATAATGATGTATAATTCTGAATTAAATGTGAACTTTAATTCAAATTAAATTCCCTTAAACTACATTATACGCGGAGTTTCAAATATAATACGAGTTTAAAATAGAATTATACTCATACATATAATAATGTAAAAGTTTAAATTATATGTGACATTTAATTTGAATTAAATTCCCTTAAATAACATTTATACGCAGAGTTTCAAATATAATACGATTTTAAAATAGAATTATACTCATACATATAATGATGTATAATTTAAAATTAAAGATGACATTTAGTTAAAATTAAATTCTCTTAAACTCGACATTTCAAATTCAATAGGAGTTTACAAAGAAAATAAACAAGTAAAAGAATATATTGTAAATTATATGCCAGCAAAATCATTGCTTAGAATATAATAAGCAGATAAACATCAAGTCCATGAAGAGTTATAAGTATTACACTCATTCGCGCAGTGGGTGAAATACTTTTTTTTAAATTTTAAAATGCGGTTCATCTTACATTCTACTATGATGCTCTTGAAATTTTGATGTCCATATTGAATTGCGCATTTCGTTCGTTTTTTTTAATGTAATAAACAAAATTGTATCCAATATATTAGCTGAATGTGTGGTCTCCTGTCGTTTTGAAACTGTTATGAATGTAGTTAATTACTAGTACTTCTACGCTGCAAGGTAAATTAAAATTTTGCATTTACCGGTACTTAATTCATTTTCCAATATTTACTTCTGCAAATATGTTTCCTTATATGAACCTTTAATATAGCGAAAACTATCAATTCTATGTAAACTTTCCTGGCGTCAAAATGATCATAGCACGCGCTTACCGGGTGGATTTTTGTAAACATAAAAACTAGGTAATTTTAACAATTCTGAATGATTTTCATTTTTCAAATGTAACTATAAGTAATAAACAGCAATGCTATAAAGTTCACCAGGATATGAACTTGGTTGGTACGTGATCAAATATTCTGATGATACCTTCATGCTACAAAGGATTTGATCACGTGACTAACCAAGTTCAAATCCAGAGGAACTGTTTACCTTGCTGTTTATTTCTTAATAATCAGCAACAGAAACAAATGAGTTAAGAAACTATAAATAGCAACTTTTAATCGAAAAGGAACAGATACTAACTATCTATAAATAAGAACAAAGAATAGAACACTACTGTGTAGTGAATACATGTATTGTGACCTGATCTTTTAAAATTCGTGCATGTCTTTTTAACAAAAGGTTCTTCCAAATATTACAATCATTCATGAATTTGCATAATGCTTGCAAAACTTTAAAGTCTGCCTCATGAATTCACATTCAAAAATTTCAAATTAAAAACAACAAATAACTGATACCAAAACGTCACTTTTTTTACATCAAGGCAGATAATATAGCTTCATTTATAAACTCACTATTGGTTCAATCATTTAAAACTGGCAATGATAGGGTATATTAAGAGATAAATCGATGCGAGAGAAACAGAGCAAATTTCCCTTCCACAAAGGATGGTGCTAATTAACACATGGAAAAAATCCCTTAAAAATGACTTATACCAACTGGCACAGGAGGAAATATCCTTCCAAGAAGGCTGATGCCAACCGGCACAGGACGAAACATCCTTCCAAGAAGGCTGATGCCAACTGGCACAGGACGAAACATCCTTCCAAGATGGCTGATGCCAACTGGCACAGGACGAAACATCCTTCCAAGAAGGCCGATGCCAACTGGCACAGGACGAAACATCCTTCCAAGATGGCCGATGCCAACTGGCACAGGACGAAACATCCTTCCAAGATGGCCGATGCCAACTGGAACAGGACGAAACATCCTTCCAAGAAGGCCGATGCCAACTGGCACAGGACGAAACATCCTTCCAAGAAGGCCGATGCCGACTGGCACAGGACGAAACATCCTTCTATTTGGCTTGTGCTTAATAGAAGAGGGTTTAATTTTTTTTTAATAATGATCTATTCCAATTAGAACAGGGCAAAACCAAAGAAAAAAAAATTCGCAGATCACATTTCATCCACCCATTTTCAAACCTTCATGGCTAGATCAAAATTTGTTTTTACAAAGCTTAAAATTATCGCTTTATTAAATCAAAAAGATGTAAAACACTTCACATCATAGAAATGACTCTGCTATTCAACAATATAAAAACATTTTGAATCATATTTGTTGCCCAGTAGTCCATTTGCACAACTTATCTACAAAAAATTCTTTGTAAAGTGCTAAACATAATAACTCCATAAACGTTCACAGTCTCAATTCATACTGAATATGATGGATATTAAGAGCTTCAACAATATTACCTAGTGGCTACACATTCATACCCTTCATAATAGGACAAATATATGAAACGCTCTTGTTGTACAGTTTTCCTTCTGCACAAATATATCTACAAAAGATTCTCTGTACAGGAATAAAAGCAGACGGTCCAAAGGTGTCGTAAATATTTTTTTTCCAAATCTCAACTGGCTTGCCACAATGAAATCTGTAAACATTTGGAAATGGCATAAGCCAGAAAACTTTTGCAAACAAATGGACTCTACTTTCATTACCCATTAGGAGATTGTGTTGAACAAAATACTGAATGATTCCTGGTTGAAGGTCACCTGAGCCTATGTCACTGATAATTTTCCCATCATTATCATGCCAGTATGCCATAATATAAGAGGAGCGCTTGTGACGAGACTTATAGGATCCAAACACTTCTCCCCCAAAAGTAATTGAAGAACATTTTCTAAAAGACTTGGGCATACAATCAATGTGTTCATTATCACTGGGATACAAATGACAATATGTTTTTTTCAGCATAGCATAATCTTCTGAACAAAAAACATGGCATGATGACTTGTTACATTCAAATACAGAGCTAATTTGCCAATCTTGTCCAATTATGAGAGCACTTCTCTTTGACATGTACATGATCTTTAAAATTTCTACATCAGAATGAACTGTTTCAGATACTACAGTTGGAAAATGTTTTTTAAACTCATCATTGTAAAGAGATGGAAATTCCAATGAATGAACAAATGAATCTCTTAAAAATCTTCTCATTAGTTGCATTTCAATGGCTCTACTATTATTTGGCATATTCCCTAAATGACCGTTATATCTCTCAAAACTAAACAGCCAAAAAGAGTAAATAGGGCCATAATCTGAAACACATTGTGATAGGTGACAATGCATGTGCATATTGGGTGTCACAACTGAAGAGCCATATAACCTCTCAATGCCTTTACAAAAATCAATGATATATCTATCAAATTGTGAAATGTCAGCAAAAGAAATACATTTTGTTGTCAAGATTCTACATGCCATTACAAATTTTCTCCAAACATCAAGATCAGTTTTAGGCAAAATATCAACAAGAGCAAAAATTGAAAAAAAATTTGTCCAATTCTTCCATTGTTCAGCTGTAAAGCCTCCGAAGGAAGATGCAATTTTCCGAGGAATTGCCCCAATATTACTTGCTGCATCAACAGAGTCAACTCTTTCTTGAATTGTGACTAGCTGTTCTGGGTGTATAACTTTTAATCCTAGCCACAATTTCATCATTTTTTTGGCAGTTCCTTGAAATAAATTATGCATCGGATCGACAATAGACATTCGAACAGGATCAAAATAATCAATTTCACATAGTTTCGAAAATCTAACCCCCAAAGAAGATTCAAGTCTATCTCTTTCTGTCTGAGTTTTAGCCTTTTTCAGTTCTCTGATTGAAGACATGTAATTTTCTAATGTGCGTGTTGGCCAACTATTTACATCAAAACCAGAGTAATCTCTCTTGCCAAAATCTCCAGGAAATTTTTTAGAACATTTTGAGCACCCTAAACATGCTGAGTGACCTAAAAATCCACAAAGTTTTCGAGTTGCTGGTATATCACAACCAACACAGAGAAGTGCTATTTTGAATGTTTTTTTAACATTAGGACTTTTGGATGACAAAAGTTGAAATCCTTTTGACCAACCTAACTTTAGTTCATCTACTAATGGAGAAATGAAACTATTTACAGAAGGTTCATGATTGAGATCTGGTATTACTCCTATCAACAGCACATTCTTTAATTTGAATCTTTCTTGTCTTGGTAGATTTAAAATAACAGCATAAATTACTCCAATAGAGTATTTCACATGCTCAAATGGCTGGAACCAATCTAAGTTTAACATTAGTGCATAGTTATTTCTATGATTTAAAAATGAACTTTTTTCGGTTGTCATAAATTCCTTCCAAATTTTCCCATCATACACATCAGTCATGAATCCTGGCTGTTGTTTTCTTGATCTCCATATTTCACATTTATCTTCAAATCCAGGCCTCCTGACCAAATTTTGAAGAGATTGTTGTAATGGCTTATAGCAATAAGATTTAAATGGATAAAGTTTTGTTGTACCATCTGACAGTGTAACATGCTTTAGCAACAATTCTCCACACTGTTTTCTTCTCGCAAGTTGCGTATGGTTTGGAAATTCCTTGTAAGAACATTTACCAGAAATAGTTTGCCCTTCAACATTCAAAAAGCATTCCTCATATTTGTATATAGAAAAACATTTTCTGCATACAACAAATTTTAAAAAATTGTCTTTTTTAAGACCTAACTTTTTCCATAACAAATAGACTGATCCAGGAAAAACTGCAGCAAAACTTGAAAAAATGACAGATTCTTCACCCAGCTGACTAAAAAATGTCCACAAAAATGATAACAAATGATTCATAGCAGAATCGGGAAGTGCAGATACAGCTTGCCATGTACACAAAAACATACAAAACCATATCAAAAGTGTTCCTAACTTTACATTCTTATTTGGAACATTCTCCACATGCGTATTGTTATCTGTGGTATCACCTGTCTGTAAGTCTAAATCTATATCATCGATGGATATGTTATTCCAAACTTCCTCATCACTGTCCATATCATTGTCATGAAAATCTTGTGAAACATTTTTCTTAACATAAGAAGCAAAAACATCAGATAATCTATATGATGCAAGATTATCATCTGACGAAGATTGGTTATCTATATGCTCACACATTTGTACATCTGGTTCATTTTCAAAATCTGTTTTCGAACACTTCCAAAGTCTAGAACTACTCTCAAAATTTTCTTTTGTGTGCTGTTCAAAATACCTAATAGAAAAAGATTGTTTACAGCCAGGACATTCCTTTCTAGACAATTTCTTTCTATGAGCAATGTGAAAAAATGAGAGTTTACGTTTCTCTGACATTTTTTATAGCTATCAACACTTAAAAGAATACAGAGTTCTTAGTAAAAATAATTGAAACATCCATGGATACACTATGGCCTGCAAAATTTACAGTTTCTACATTTTTTGACTAAAAAAATACAATGATCAGTAAATCTTAACAATTTGTCTCTTTTGTGTTGCTCATCCTCTAGGATCTTCTTAAGTTTAACCACTTCTCTGTCCTCTGCTCCAAACAGTTCTTGAGCTGTTCTGTTTCTTTTTGCCACAAATGTATCGTCAATTCTGATTCCCCTTTCTTTGATTTCCAGTTCAATCTCCTTTTCTGTGGTATCAAAGGTGTCATCTACGATGTCCACTATAATTAAAATGTGAAGGATTGCAAAATGTGTATTGTGCTAAAATATATTGTTATACTTTCATGTTAAATACTGAAATCTGATTGGTTAAGACACAGTTAATAATATTTTCTATTACCCTCAGCGTTAGCAACGGGTAACATTAAAAAATGTTACATGCGCGAAAATTATACGCGTACGGTTCGCTGTAGAATTCACGTTATTCCTATATAAAAGCAGTAAAATTTCTTAAAAATTTAGACATTCAGTATAACAAAATAAATAGTGCCTGTTTGGGAGGATAACAGTTGAAATTGACACCCCTCAAAAACCATTGTCAACCACCGCTTCGCGTTGGTTGACAATGGTTTTCTCTGGGTGTCAATTTCAACTGTTACCCTCCCAAACAGGCACTATTTATATAATGTAAATGTCCCTAATGTAACCAAATTGTAAATAAAGGTCACATTCAAAAATTAACATACATATTTTACTGCTCATCAAAAGTTTAAGTATTCATATTTTTAACTGTAGGGTATCAATATAAATCTGCACAGAAAATATGAATTTAAGCCAAATCATACCAAAAAACTATGGAAGACAAATACAAATGGGGATAGAAGAATTGGAAAAAAATTAACGCCAATAAAGGCATTCGTACCCGTTTGGGTGCAACCCAAACGTTATTAGCAATATACTTAAAATTCTTAGTATGATTCAACCTTATCCCATTGTGCTACTGAAATCTGAAAAAAATTACTTTTCACATGTCAAAATAATAATTTAATAAAGTTAGCAATTAACTTTATTATACTTTCATGTTAAATACTGAAATCTGATTGGTTTAGACGCAGTTGATAATCCGTTCTATTACCCTCAGCGTTAGCAACACACTTGGCAACGGGTAACACAACGAATTGTTACATGCGCGTAAATTATGCGCGTTCGGTTCGCCGTAGAATTCACTTCATTTCTATATAGAAAAAGTAATTTCTTTTTTTAAAAATAAGACATTCAGTATAATAAAATAAATAGTGCCTGTTTGGAAGGGTAACTTTTGAAATTGACACCCCTCGAAAACCATTGTCAACCTCCACTTCGCGTTGGTTGACAATAGTTTTCTCGGGGTGTCAATTTCAACAGTTACCCTCCCAAACAGGCACTATTTATATATTATAATTTAAAATTTATATTTACAGTTCATAGGAGAGACAGTTTCAAACTTTTCTGGTTTGCTACTTTCTTTCCTTGCCTTTTCCAGTCTTTTATTACGTCTTTTTTCCCTTCTTTTCTGCCTTTTTTCATTGGTGGAATGTCGACCCATTTTATCTATAAAAAATAATGTTCACATTAGATAACTATAGACTAGTTAGAAATTTTATCTCTTTAAGGACATAGCTATTATTCTCAGTTCTTACTGCACACTAAAAAGTTTTGATTTCATGACAATGTATGCAGTCACTCTGAAAGATCTGCTCTTTGCTGGTCTGCATGATCTTCCCTTTGATGGCAAATAAATATGAAATAAAACTAAACAACCTACTGGAAATTATTACAAGGTTAGCTTTTTAAAAAGCTAAGAAATTCAGCCAGCTGAATATCAATTTTTAGGTCAAAAGAGAATATGCAATCTATTTAATATACCAAATACATGTATAGTCTCCAGAACAATTATGATATGCAAATTTACATTTATAAAATGCAGGTGTACTTAGTTTGCACATTTTTTTATGACTGAAGAAGCGCATAACATCGGGGGTAAGGGGAGGCCTGATCCCCCCCCCCCCCCCCTATTAGTTCCTCACAAAAAAAAACATTTTTCATGATTTTTAAAGAGGTTTCCCTATTATTTAAGGTGGTATGGGACACCTGTTGCTATTAATGTGAATCAAAGTACATTAAAACTGAAATTCTTTCACTAGTGTAGAACTTTCCAATTTTACAATATTTAACCTAAAAAGGTTTTAAAAATTTATGGAAAGGGAAATTTTTTTAAATCCCCATGGCAGCGGTATTGGAACTCATGATTTACAGATCCGCAGTGAACCCTACGCTGTTATAAAGTTGTATTTCGATTTTGGAAAATAAACTGTTGATAACATTATACTTGATTTTATTGTTTATTTCAATAATTAATATGTCACAGCATGGACTTTACCACCTTAAAGGAACTTCACGCTACCAGCACCCCTCCCCCTCCCACACACTGATATATTGGACGGTTGAGTATTGCAAATGATTGCTCTCTGTAATTCGTGGTCCCTTGTCGCAAACAACTATATCAATATCAGGTATTCCAAACCGTGGCTCCAGACGATGACAGCGGACACAAAATACATGATACAAAAGTGTAACTGCGAAGTTTGACCAAAAGAAACTGACCATTTTCATAACTTATGCGAATTTCTTTAATAGTAACAACTGACTGTTTAATTTCTTCCCAGAATATCAATTTACGCAAGTGCATTTAAAGTTTCATTCTAATATCTTAATTACATGTAGCTAACTAATAATCAAAAATGTACAAAAGATCCTAATAACAAAATTCCAAGCTTTTCATACAGTTCTCCAGACTTGTTAATGACAATTTCATCTGGTCACCACACAGCATAATTGTTTACAGTGTCTACAGACTCTCTAACCTCCCTGACCTAATTCGCTGCTTCTGCTAACATTAATGATGCAACATCCCTTGACTTGATGAACTCTTTACAACCATTGATTAGCAGCTAGTAACCTCCATGCAGTTCATAGACCTAATTTCATGAGATAACATTCTGGCTACCACATTTAATTGACCACAAAGCTGTAGCCCCAATTTTTACATTTACACACTCTCTCTCTCTTTCTCTCTCTCTCTCTCTCTCAATTTTAAATTGTGAACTGAATATAATATAACAATGTTTACTTTAATGACCGCAGCATGACTTTAGTGAAATTAATAATAAAAATTATAACAGAACCAACAATCATTTATACACTATGACTGGAATTTTATTTGTTATTAATTTTCAAGGCATCATGGTATTGTCAGCAGTCAATAAAAATATATGTAGGGCCAGAGGGCTATAATAAGCTGTGCCTGCTGCCTAATCCCCGCCAATATATTATATTGAATAAATTATTGTTTATTTATATGTTTACTGGAGACTGTGAGAGAGAGAGAGAGAGAGAGAGAGAGAGAGAGAGAGAGAGAGAGAGAGATATCTTCAGAAGGGGGTGGGCTGAACCCCCCGCCCCTTACAATAAAAAATGAATTTGGAAGGAGTTCTCCCCACTTTTTGGTTAGAGAGAGAGAGAGAGAGAGAGAGAGAGAGAGAGAGAGAGAGCGTGTGGAGCAGCTCAATGCTTGTTAAGAGTTCATCAGGTCAAGGGATGTTGTGTCAGAGGCAGCTAATTAGGTCATGGGGTAAGAGAGTCTGCAGACTCTATAAATAATTATGCTGTGTGGTGACCAAATGAAAATGTCATTAACAAGTCTGGAGAACTGTATGAGGGTGCTATGGTTAGAAAGGCATTTTTATGAGGTTAGGGAAGGTGAAAATAACGAAGTGGATAAGTTATTTTGAATAGCGGACATAACCATGATCATCAACAATTCATTTGTAGTTTTTCTAAAAGGACTTTTAAACTGCTTAATAAAGAATAATTTAACGTTGTTACAAATGTTTAAATAATTATAAAGTGAAATAATAAATAAAATATTACTTACCACCTAGAACTTCACTCAGTATAGGCCTACATGTACGACTGCTGTTTCACCTATAGGCCTATTACAAAAAACAAAAATGCATAGTATTCGATCGAGAGTATCATAGTTTTTGAAGGATTTTTAAACACATGCACACACACACTCATGATCATATCTACAAATATTTCGACCCATAATTCATTATTTTAATACTGTACCAGTAATCTAATTAATTGTTCCTAGAGAGAGAGAGAGAGAGAGAGAGAGAGAGAGAGAGAGAGAGATCCTACCTCTTCAAATCTGTTGACGCTTCGGAACTGTTGATTACATCGTTTTGATGTGCGATGTGCAGACAATGCATTGGGCGCGGTCTGATTTTTCCGCCAAAATATTGATGAAGCTGGTGATGCATATTTAGTTTCGTATAGTCAAAGTTAGTAAAAGAATAAGGGGAGTCGAGAGAGAAAAATACGCTGTCAATATATATAACGTTTATTCCAGTACGCATAAACTGAAAATGAAGTAAAAAATGATCGAAATATGGATGTATTTTAATTATTAATAGTTATACGAAAATGATAGTCATTAATATTTGGCGCAAAGTCTTTGGCGCAAAGTCTAAGTTGCGGCAAAAGTGTTCCCAAAGTGTTAACATCTCGTGGTTTTCACAGTAGTTGAAATTCGTTATGTCTAATTCCGAAGCCGTAGCATTCTCCTCAGGAGATAGTTTCCATCCGTCGGATGCATCGGAAAGCGACAGCAGTCAGGAAGAGGATTCTGTGTATTCAGAATTCCTCAGGAAACGAAAACCAAGGACAAGCACACCATCAGCTTCAAAAACTTCTAAACAGAGACGCAGCAGAGTAGTGAGTATTTTGTCTGGTCATTGACTTATTACATCTTAATTGTAAGATACTTTGACTGACTTTAAGAAGAAGGAGGGGGGGGGTCATGGAACCCCCCTCTTCCCACTACTCATAGTCATACATTTGTTTACTTTCAACTTTGTTTATATTAATTTATAATGCATGCTGCATGCTAATCACTCTCTCATGCCTTAATTAAAAACACAGGTGTTTATGTCTTTTATTTATTTATTTGTTTTTGAACTTTTCTTTTTCTGCATACTATTAACTAGTCTCTCTCTCTCTCTCTCTCTCTCTCTCTCTCTCTCTCTCTCTCTCTCTCTCTCTCTCTCTCTCTCTCTCTCGCCTTAGTCTGTTTCTTAATACAGTAAGATGCATCCTGTACAAATCAAGCAGTTGTGCTTATAAATCCATTTTCTCTGGCAGTAATATTGAATCAGAATATGCATGGAATTTATTGAATGAAAAAAAAAAAGCAGAATGTGATCTATTTCTGAAATGTACACCTTTGTACCTGTAACATCTTCATTTGTTTATCTTTTATGTTCAAGCTTACACCAATGACTCCAGCTTCTCAAGAATTACATGTACCTGAAACACCAACAACTAGTGGAACTAATTTATCCCTTGGTCAAGAGGCATGTCTTTTAAATTACATTTTTATTAAGAATTACAACTACAATGAAGGCAGTATCTGTCATGGGCATGGCAATATCTTTCATGGACCCCTGACTTTATTGTAAATTTATATACAGCGATAAATTCAATTATTTACAATACTTAATTAAGTAAATAATAACTGAGTCGACCAAAAAAAAAACCCATTAAGTGTAGATTTTCAAAATGCTTTGAACAATTTTTACAACTTTTCATTTTTTTTGTAGAATCGGATAATTGACTACCTCAGGTCAATAGATCGGAAGATTGACTGTTTGTCGACAGAAGTAAAAAACCTCAGGGAGGAGATTTCCTCAAGCAAAGACTGTAGAAGGAAGGAAGACCCGAAACCTACCATACCTCCAAGAATCAGAGTAAGCTTATATGTAAATGTGATTTATTTATGCAGTAAAAAGATAAACTTTAAAGAGGTAAAGCACTCTTTTCATTTGATATTGCACCATTCTACCTACTTTTGGCTCTGTCAACATGAGAAGCAATTTTCAGAGACAGATAATTCTTATTTTTAAAAAAAATTAGATATGATAACATGACTTACATGTAAATTACATGCATGTGAAAACTTCAAATGTTGAGTCCTTATACCTGTCACAATTTTTCCCAACAGACAGCAGTTCATGATGCATACAAGCATGCTATAGAGGATGGTTCTGAAGAATGGGTGACCAAAATGGCAGACAAAAAAATGAAGTAAAAAGCATTTTTTGTTCATATCTACATTTATAAGTTCTTAAAAATTCAAATCATCCATGTCAGTGCTTACTATTTTACAAGCAATGCCATTTAAATGTAAAGAATGTTAAAGACTGTTTTCTATTATAATGATTTTAAGCTACTAAGTTCTCAAATCTCTTTGTTATATATAATTTCTTATTTACATGTATAATTATATCTATAACAAAGCTTTAGTCATTTTTATTTTTAATTGTTGGAGCATTACATTGGGAAAATCATGAGTTAACACAATTATATAAATTCTTAAAGAGTCTCATCTGATGAAAATAAGGAGACAACTGAAGCGGTAAGGCGCTTTGTGAAGGGACTTTACCCTGAGGTTCAGGATGGTGTAATCCAAGGTATGATGTTCAAGTACATGTAATATATACATACAAGATACATTAATTTTGACAACACTTTAAACTATTTGTTTTTTAATGAATTGCTTCTGCATACTTTTAGTATTGAGATGGTTTCTTATTCATCCAAAATTACTCTATACAGATTTATTTCACATAATGTTATGCTTATACTCATTCTAATTACATGTATTAATTCATCATGGAAACCCATTGCTCTCTCTCCTACACACTGCCCATTGGTTGAAAGCAGTGTAACGGAGAGAAAACCTGTGGGTTTTGATGATGATCTTAATTATGATTAGTGATAAATGTATTTATATTATGTTTCCTTTCAATATACATTGTGTGTATGTACCCTTTATTTCAATTTTTAGCTGCTGTGGGGAGGTACTTTGACTCCATATCTCAAAAAAACCACAAAGAGTCTACAGGAAAAGTAGACAGGCACAAAATGAAAATGCTTCATTATAGCAGAAGAAAAAGGGTAAATGAATTTCTTGAAGCTTATGTTATATTGAATAGATAAGTTGATTTAAGTTTATTTTTGAGCCATATGGTGTATAAAATTTCAAAGATAAGAAGAAGAAAATTTTAAGCTTAATGAAAACATTGCATATTACAGTTGTCAACAAAGATTGCTTGTACATTTACTAATTGTATTTTTATAGTAAAGAGAACGAAGTCTTCATATTATTTGCATGAGGTGTAGATTTTTTCCTCCTATTGCATTTATATTTTTCTTTGTAGAAATTGCAGTGGAGAACATCCATGATCTCCAAAAAAACTGGTTGGGATGAAGAGAAAAAGAGGCGTGTCCGTGATGCCATGGACATTACGTACATGTCCTCGGAGGAAGAGGTAAATAGTGATGAGGACTCCTTCTTCACTGTCAAACCTCTGCCGTGGAGATCTGAGGAGTTCAGCGGGATTATTGCAGAGCTGGACTCCAAGTTCGAGAAGACCCAGTCAAGTCGCTCTCGAAGACAAAAAATAAAGAGAGTCAAGGGCAATAACCCCTCTGAAAGACCAAAACCCACTCTCAGAGATGGGCATGAGTGGGTGTTTGTATAAATGCTCCTACAGTAGAACAAGGTTAGAGCAGATACTCCAGTCAAAAATTTGTAAATAAAGTCATGCCAGTTTTACTTTTATTCCTCTTACCCGTATCTTTAACAGTGTAAATTCCATTATAAATTTATATTAAGATATAAACTATTACAGTAACAATTAATCATTATCTTTCCTGCCTGGAGGTCTGCTATAATCTTGTTGTACTGTTTCAATTAGATATTCTACAAACTTGAGCAATGGTTTTCAATTAGATTAATATTTGTGGGTAGAAAATCATTATGTAAATTACATTTCTTTCTTAAACAATTCCCTGGTTTAATATTTTCCTCAATGTTGTCATATACACTCAATTCTAATGTTATAATTTTTTTTTTTAAATTAATGATGTGAAAATATGACACATTACGAAAGAAAATTTTATATTAAAAAAATTAAAACTTAATTCATGTAACATAAATTTAATTTTGATTTCCTAAGCTATATAGCTGGTGTATTGAAATATTCTGTATATATACATTGTTGATGATAGTTTGTCCCGATTAGACACACTCTATTCTCAGATCCTCCCCCATGTCATATAGAAATTATTTTTTAAAATTGGTATGACTTTGGTATGATTGTGAGTTTTTATTTGGATTTAATCATATTTCATTTAACAATTTCAATAAGGATTTGAAAACATGCACAACCTACATGTATCCTCTCCTCGATTTTTCTTAAAAAAATGATATAATTAAATGAGGCATTTTGAAATCATGGTTGATTAAAGGTTCCTTGTGAATAGTGTGCCATCCAATTTTGAATCCATGTCCATTTAGTATGGGATAAGCCCACAGATTTTAATTGATAATTATCTACTTTGAGACTTCTTGATAATTATAAGTCTATAAACATAAAATGTTGACTATATCAGTTTCATTGTTTTGGTTTTTGTTTAAGTAATTGTGTATTTAATATGAAATGATTAGATTGATTAATGTTGATAAGGAATAAGCATTCATGATTTTATGTTTTCAAATGCATTTTTTTTTTTAAAAGAAACATTTTATATGCACCAATTATGCATCTTTAAATACCATTAATTATTATTTTGCCATACATGTATTAAAAACTTTGTTTTTATTGAAAAGCAATACTTTGGGAATCCAGGTTGAGATTTTTCAAAAGGTGAACCATTCATCGTTTTATTGTGTTTTTGTGAATGAGATTTACATTTTCCATGCACTGAAGAACTTTGTACAAATAAATTGGCTCATGCTTTATGACAACAATCCTCCATATTCTTTTATCTTTAGACTCTATTGGTAATTAAGCTGCTCTGCTACATGGATATGTCTTTTCAATAATAATAAAAAACAATGTTACTATCCTTAAAATAAGTCAAAAATTTAAACAAATGTTGAATTTTGGAAAATGACTTGCATGTACTTGCTTGTAGTTCTTAAAACTCAATGTAAAGTGAGGTACAATAAACACATGAATGTAGAATATAAGTTGAGTAAAATGAGAAAATTAAACTAAAACTCGACGTAAAATTGGGTATAAAGAACATTTAAATGTGGAATATAAGTCGAGTAAAATGAGTGAATAAACTTGAAACTCGACGTAAAATTCTATATAATAAACATTTAAATATGGAATTTAATTTGCGTAAAATGAGTGAATAAACTTGAAACTTGACGTAAAATTGGGTATAATAAACATTTAAATCTTGAATTTAAGTTGCGTAAAATGATTAGATTAAACTTGAAACTCGGCGTAAAATTCGATATAATAAACATTTATATGTGGAATATAAGTCGAGTAAAATGAGTGATTAAACTTGAAACTCGACGTAAAATGGTGTAAAATCATGTTTTAAATTTCGCGCATAATGAAGTTTAAATAACTTTTTACTTGTAGTTTACTTTGCGTTTAATTGTATATTAAATGTCATTAAATTTCGGCGTTTAATAAGAATTTTACGCCACTGAAAACTTCAAGTAAACTCCACATAAAATTTAAAATTAAATCCGCATTAATTGCCTAAATTTCACGTATAATATGGGATTTAATAGGAGTATAATTTGTGATTAAACGTCACTTTTCGTGCAGTGAAATAGAGGGAATAATACTTGGTAGATGTAAATATAACTGGATAAAGATGATTACATTTGATGTCTATATTCAAACAATTTTATGGAACACTTACGGTTTTTATTTTCAAGAGAACCCTTTTCACGTTTTAAATCAATTAAAACGTGTTATCTATGATGAGTGAATTTAAATTCTCTCCCTCCCTCAAAAAAAGACAACTCCCTCATTTTTTAATTCATCTCTCTCTCTCTCTCTCTCTCTCTCTCTCTCTCTCTCTCTCTAACCCATGACCCATGACCCATTGACCCATTTCATAAAAAATATATGTGCCAAGTGATATATCAAATGAATATAAAATTCTGAAAAAAGTTGCATAAGGTATATAATCACGCGATTCTCGGAAGTTTTTTTTTTTTTTATCTCTGTACAATGTACATTTTACAACGTTTTATAAACAAGTTCTACAACTTTTATTCATAGGCTAGTACGACTAGTGAACACCGGCGAGTTGGGATTTTAAAGCGACACTTAGGGGAAGTTTACAAAGAACGATAAATCAATTCTGATGAAACTAATACTGCTATTGATTTTCTACCTCAAATATAGACCCTTTAGTTCCCCCCCCCCCCCCCCCTTTAACCAATCGTAACTACTCGGCCATTTCCGTAACCGCAATTTTTTTTCCATCGGTTACGGAAAGGGCGGGCGTGATCAGAATAACGGAGGAAGTGTATTAGGAAAATTGTCAAACCGAAAGTTGATTTTGTTTGCGTCCATATTTCCTTCGAGAAGAATTTTCTTTTCTAATGGGACAGACCTGCATTATTTGAGGTAATTTTTTTATCTAGACTGTCTGTGTTACATTTAACCTAAATTTTAATAAGAGAAAAATGCATTTAAATGATCTGTACTTGCCAAGACTGGTATCTAGACCATCAAATTCAATTATTGTTCATGTATACGATTTGTCTGTTTTTTTTTTTTTATTTTTATTTTCAATTATAAAAGAATGATAAAGTAATTTAATAAATTAGGAACTTTTTGGAATTTTATTTTGTAACATGACATGACGCTTATGCACCTCACGTTCTGATTGCGCATGTGTAAGTTGTAACTTTTGTCCTATTGACATATTTATTAATGTCAAGAAGATATTTGGGGAATAGTTAAATTTAAATTTTGTTTATTTATCTCTTTGATCTGATCGTGTAAATAGAATAAAGTTTATCTGTGAATCATGAATCCATGGAGGACATAACAACAATAAAACAAGCATGATTTGTAAACGGTGACGTAAAGAAATTGGATTTATCTCCCTTTACACTTTAAAAACTACATGTATGCATACACTAGCGTTTTCGTCAAATTTCATACATTTTAATACCACGACAGATTGGTAGTAAACTTTACACATTAATTTGTAAACAAGGAACAGATTGTGTCAAACGGGGAAGTTTAATTGGGGGGGGGGGGGTACCCTCCCCAATTTTTTTTTTCAAAAACAGTCTTTTATCGGACCTTCACATTTGGGACGGGGATAACAATTTTAATGATATTTGACTTAAATAACAAAATTTAGACAAAGAACGTCTTAAATACCCACTCACTGGTTAAAAAAAATATTTGTAATCATTTTTCACGCAGCTGCAACAAAAAAAGAATTAAGGTCGTGTTTATTTATTTATTAAATAATTCGGTTTAAATTTTTCATCTCTTTTCTAAATATCCAGCTTTGCAGTTGTTTTTTGTTATTTCAACTATAAAGAATAGGTTAAGAAACAATTAAGAAACAATTCGGACACGATATATACGAGAAAAAAAAAGGATTGAACATTACAGCATTGTCATTCATTTGTTAAGTGTTAATTCCCGCGTTGCGCGGGTTATCATCTAGGAATTGTTTTAAAAAAATTATACGACCCTTCCTGACTCTTAACAAATTAATCGAGTCCAAATTTTAAGCTTTAAAATATCTTGTTTGCAGCAAAAAACATTTTAAAAAATACCCCCAAAATCATATGAAATGAATGATAGATTAAATCAGTCTCTTATTTGGGAATTAATTTTGTTGAAAAAAAAAGATATTTCTTTTTATTGAACATTTTTTATTGATCAGTCAAATGATATTATTTCGTTAAGTCGAGCCACCTTAAATGCTATTTAGCTTTTAACACGTACATGTATAATGTTGGTATGGTGCCAGTTTACAAAGATTTCAAGGGATATTTACTAGTACATGTATGTACATGCACGTAGCATTGGGGGGAGGGGGAGGGGGGTGAAGTGAAATTAAGGAAAGGAACATTGAAACTGAAGTTTAAGGTACTACCGACTGCCCCTCCCAAGGATAGGGATTTTTTTTTAAGATAGGAATTTTCAACATTTGGGAATTAGCCTTTTTTTTATTTGAATGAGTCTGCCTACCTCAACCCCCCCCCCCCCCCCCGGAAAAAAAAACGATGTTACGTGCCTGCTGCAGGGTATGCATGTCTCAGCAGTTAAAAATTCATACCTTTTTTTCATCTAATGTAAATCAGAAACATTAAAGTATCACCTTTATATTAACACGGGATTGGAAAACTGGTAAATTTTAAAAATAATGTAAGTATAAATAATAGCTTTTAGAATACCCGATTGCCAGTAAACTCCTGACACACATTAAGGGGGTGTGTTAATTGCTCAGGAAATGCTCATCTTACTTCTAAGTGACCCGGGATACTACGATATACCTGTATTCCTAGCGCTAGCGGTAGCTAAATAATTTTGACGAAAAGTCTATCGAAGTTGAACAAAATGAAAAAAAACAGGATATTTAAAATATTAATATCTAAATAGGTTAAATCATGCGTGTTACATAGAGGAAACTTATGAGTAGAAGATTTGTTAAAAACTATTATAAAGGTTCTTAGAATTCTAATGGATAGCTGATAATAGTGTTTCGTAAAAAATCTTTTCAGGCATGTATTAAATGACCATTTCAGGAAATAAATTATTTAATAAATATTTCTGATTACTATTTTCACAAGGTGCACAGATGATGGAATCTAGAAATGAAGCCCAGCATTTGGTGGAATGTGACCTGTGTCAACAACCAGTCTCGTTTTTCTGCAGACGATGCGGGGTCAATCTCTGTGACCCCTGTGTCACCATACATATACGCGTGAAATCTTCAAACGTTCATGAAATTGTAGATTTCGCCAGCAAGGATGATTACGACACATGCCACTGTGATTCCCATCCCCAAAACGATTGTTCCGCGTACTGCAAAACTTGTGATGCTCCGATATGCATCCTTTGTGTATCTATCAAACACAAATCGCACGAAATGTCTGAGCTGTCCGATAAAATTGAAGAACTTTTAAAAGTTATCGCGAAAGAAAATGATCGACTTCAGTCATCCAAACATGAATTAGAAAGAATTATGGATCACACGACTAAGATGTTGTCCTCGATATCTTCGATTTACAGGCTGAGGAAAGATGAAGTTACGGCGCGGGGAGAAGAGTGGCACAAACAGATCGAGGAGACGGTGAAGAAACTTCACCAGGAACTGGATGACATGCAAAAGGAACACGAGGCTGTACTACAGAAACAAAAAAAAGAGTTTGAGAAAATGATTGGAAAAGTAAATGAAATAAACGGGAAAACAGTAAAATTAAAGAAATCAAAAAACGTGAAAGAAATGCAGACTTTTGTGCCAGTGATTCAGAATCATCAGAATTTAAATGAGTTCTCTCAGTATTCATTTCCGTCATTTTATGAATGCAAAATAGATCCAAATTATTTGCAAACTTATTTTGGATACGTTGAAAAAATGCAAGAGAAAAAAACTTCGCTCTTGGAAGATGAATTCAAAGAAAGGGAGTTACCGGGTAGAAGAATATTAGAGGTACCAACAGTTAATTCTGTTATAGACTCTGGGTTCCCTGCTAATAAAAAGAATAAAAATCGTCTGTATGACATGACCGTTACCGACGACAACAAAGTGTGGATGGGAGGACATAGCAAAGAACTGAAGTTGTTTGATCTCCAGGGGCACCTCCACCACACCGTCAGGCTTACTGCCAATGGCATGTACTTTTGTTTGTACAAAAAACAAGTAGTGTACACAACAAATAAAGGCGTGGGAATGATATCTGACACCGACACTGTGGTGACGATGTTCAATACCGGGGACTGGCAGCCTTTCGGCGTCACAAGTGCCGCGTCCGGTGATCTACTGGTCTGTCTCCGTAAAGACGATCAGTCCAAAGTCGTCCGATACAGCAGTACCGGTACCGTGCTCCAGGAAATCCAGTACGACTCGCAGTGTCAACCTCTGTACAAAGACGCGACTTACGTCACTGAGAATGTCAACGGGGACATCATTGTTACTGACTGGAAGAAAAACGCAGTCATTGCTGTAAATAGATCGGGCATATTCCGGTACTCGTACTCAGGGAAGGACAACAACTTTAAAGCTTTGTCAGTCGCCACTGATTCTAATGGTCATGTCATCATAACAGATCGACCCGGAAATAAGATTCACATGTTGGACAAGGACGGACGATTCCTGAGGTACATCATTCCTGAAGGAGGAATAAAAGATCCACGCGCCGTGTGTATCCTTGGTGACGGTGAGATGATGGTGGGAGAGTGTGAGACCGGAATCGCCAAAAGAATCAAATACTTAGAAGAATGAAGGCACGTCTGTGGTATTTATCATTCTGTTACAATAACAGTAGAAATGGGTATTTGACATTTATGACTTTGACTTTAATTTACGATTTGTACAACCATACTGCATAAGTCTAGTATCCACTCTTATACAATACAGTATAAAACTCGACTCATACTATATACATGTATAGACTGTATAGCGAAAAGCAAAAAAAAAAAAAAAAAAGCTAATACCACAACACCTCTTAATTAAGTCTCTTGGAGACTTATTGTTTTTGTACGGTTTCTTCTTCTTCTTGAACCCCAGTGTGGTCATGACCCCCCTCAAACAGGAAGTGCACAAATAACTTGAAAATGGTTAAGATCCCCACCCCTAAACCATATATATTCTTGTTCCTTGTGTCAAGGGGCATCAAATGTTATGTAGGTCATGGACCCTTGGGGTGGTCTTGACCCCCCTCTAAGAGGAAGTGCCCAAATATCTTGAAAATGTTCGAGATGCCCGCCCCTAAACCATATATATTCTTGTTCCATGTGTTAAGGGGAATCACATGGTATGTAGGCCATTGGCCCGGGGGTTTTCCTGACCCCCTTCAAACAGGAACAAATAACTTGAAAACAGTTAAGATCACCACCCCTCAACCATATATATTCTTGTTCCTGGTGTCAAGGGGCATCAAATGGTATGTACAATGTAGGTCATGGGCTTTTGGGGTGGTCTTGACCCCCCTCAAAGAGGAAGTGCCCAAATATCTTGAAAACGGTCAAGATCCCCACCCCTTAACCATATATATTCTTGTTCTTTGAGTCATGTTTGTTCACCTGATGTATAGTAAAGGACCCCTGGGGATCATCATGAAACTTCAGAAATAAATATAATCAAGTTCTTAGTCTTTTTGTCTGTAAAGTTTGACCCATGTTGGTCATCCCTACTCCAATGATAGCCGTTCGTTTGGGAGACTTTATAATCGCCCCGATTATAATTACATGTACATCTTGTTAATGATAGAATTCATATTATATATCATAAGATGTTGCAATATACAAGATTGAATAAAGCAAAACAATTCAAGAATATTACTTGATTTTGAATTTTTACAGTATAATCATTAATCTTGATTTACTAATGAAATTATCAAAATTTTTGTAACGTCAGAAATCAGTACAATGCCAGGTAATCTGTCTGGAGCTGTATTCGTTGTGTGGGAACGGAGGAGGTTAAGAAATATTAGTACTTGTATACCGACATTTTAATGATGATCATGTATAAAGGCATTTTATTTCATTCCAGCCAATTGAATGTATACTTATATGGTTTGCTATTGATTACGTTTTTGTATATTTAAACAATAAAATGATTTCTTTGGTGATTCATTCGGGATATGGAGGTAGCGACATTGCAGAAAAAAATACATAACCCGCGTTAGCGATCTGATGAAATGCAAAAATTTCATATTCTTCATTTGTAAAACGTCTGTATACAAATAGTATAGATATCGATAAACGGGGCGTGTAGATTTCAGTCTGGCTGTTTCTATATGATAATAACTGATTTATTCACATATTTTGGTTATCTTAATTTCACAGGCTAAAACAATCTTATGAAATGCAAAAATTGTCATATTCTACATTTGTAAAACGTCTGTATACAAATATTAGTATAGAGTACACGAGAGGTTTAAATAGATGAGGCACCCTGTGTTTCAGCGCGTTAAAAACAAAAGATAGACGTACTGTATTCCCGGAAGCCTACCAAAATGCAATTCGGGCGGTCCTGTTTTTAAACGCTGTAACGAAACTAAAGATATTTTAGATATTAAATTCCTTTAATTATTAAGGAATATTGGCCCTTTCAAATGTATACCATATATAAACAGTTTGTTTGGTGCAACGCTTAAAAAATTACCAAATAAAATTTCACGAAACTATGTTGACAAGACGCCATGTTAGGTGTGCATATTTACAGCATATATTGTTATTTCTTGATTTTTCCAATAATTTTTTATTTATTTAACAATTACAAGTTTTGCTAATATTTTGCTGAATAGACTTTTTATAAAACTGTTTAGTTAATATTGAAAGGAAATTCCATTAGTTTCAGTGGAATTTTCATAAGATGAACGTACACAAGTTATGTGTTTATTGAATTTACAAATGAAATGAGATAGTTTTCAACGCAACTCCTATAAAACAACGGAATAGAATTCTCAAGAAACTTTGTAGTTGATAAATTAAAACGTAAAGATGTGCTTATTAGAATGAAATTTTGATGTTACGGGTTTTTTTTATTGGACTAATGTCCTTTAAGTTTAATTATGTGTGTATTCAATGCTTATAATGTGAGTGTGGTAACGCACTTCGAAGGAATAATGCCCATTTTATAGAAGCACAAAGAGTTAAATGTGGGACCAAATCAACGATCGCGAACTTTGAAAGTTTAGTTTCAAATTTTACGCACTTTAAAAATGCTTTCAAAGCGTGTTAAAAATGTGTTGCAGTTCCTATGCTGTTTTCACTAAAGGTGATAAAATGGAAAAGTTTAAGTAACATAATAATAATAATCAATGTAAATCTGTTTTTGTTTTTTTACATGCAACGTTATGTTATACATAATGGAATGTAGAATTACATCTGGAAACTTCTTTTCAATTTAAGCATATTTTATTGAGTAATCAAATGGATTGGGCAACAGGCAAAGCTTATGTAAACCCTCTCCAAAATACAAAGTCAAGTAGTAGTGTTATAAAAAAATCTGTAGAATATAGTATTACCAGTTAACATAGTGATATATTCTTGATATTTTTTGTACACAAGACAAGGGATAAATAAAAATCTTGACTTTTGTCATGTATAAATTATGTTAATTTGTTGTTTAACATATACATGAAAACATTCATACCTACATTTATGAACCTAACACCTCACTCATTCATACCGACACTTCATTTCAACTTTAATAACATTGTGACCCACGGAAAATGTACAAGTCGATCCTATTCGTTTTACAAAATGTATTAAAACTCCACAAACTTATTACACTATTCCGCGAGGTCGGGAGTCGGTGGTACGAGCGCCTTGACCGTCGCTCTCCAACTGCCGAATAATTTAATATGGCCAACAATTACAAATAGATAACTTGACATTTTTAACAATAGAATAGAATAGAAAAAAGAGTAAATATAGAGTTACGTCAATTAACGGGTTATTAAGATAAACTTTGAATCAATTAGGTGTCCGGATCAAAGTCACTCAACGCCAATGACAGGGGAAAAGGTGTCATGTCCAAGGTGAACATTTCACATGGTGATAACATTACGAAATGAAAATAAAGATGGTTACACAGAAAAATGTTGCAAATTTCTCATGCTTTTGAAAATGGGAATCCTCATTGGTGATAAAAACTGCCTCCTTGAAACGAACTAGTTTTATTGTAAATAAAGTCACTTTTTGGCAACAAATTTTGTTATAATATACTTGTTTGTGTTTTATTAATATCTCTTTGTTAGTCAGACTTGTAAAATAATGATTGTGCATGTAAGGGGGATAATCATGAACAATCATGGTCAAAATACTTTGTCGTGTTACATATGGTAATAATTGGTATTCGTGCATTGCAAAGTCACTTGGGGCTAGCTTTCAAGATTGTTAAACATAAAAGATCAATTAACATGTCGAGCATTCAATTATCTGTGGGTAATTAATGACTTATCAGAACCTGGCAGATGTTAATACCATTAATTCTTATTTCTCTGATTTTGCTGCTTGATGTAAATTTTTCCATGAATTTTTACTTTATTTTATTCTTTGTGATCTTCAATCTACGAACGTAATTTCTTGGATTACAGGAGAAATTTTAAAAAATAAGTATAAGGTATAGATCACCCATATTATCTACCTATCTGCTTAGAATTGCAATTGTAACAATGGTTTATCGAGTACTAATTGTGGGTCACTCTTTCATTCATCGTTTAGAGTAATTTCAATTTCAAAATCGGAGATCTAGTTGGTACAATTTAGGCTTCGATGATACAGAAATTCAGGTTCCATTTGCGAGGATGGGGGAACACTGCCTCCGGGTCAAAAATGCATGCGCGGATCTAGAGGTCCTCACCCCACCCCCTCCTCCTGGAAAATGAAAATTTATTTATTAAATGTACACAGTAAAATTATCGCAAATATGCCTCGGAGCCCCCTTGCAAACACAATTATCCTTCGGTACCGTAAAAATTTGCTGGATCCGTGCATGAAAATGCATTTTTAAAAAACGACTCATGCAAGTTTTTCCTTCGTATATTGCAACGTATTATCTACGGGGTTCTTTACAAGGAGATATGGTTTTATATACAGGTATATATTAATAACTATCCTTTACTCTACCTGAGTATCAGTGAATCGTTTTCAAAATATTAATTACTATTGGGCGATCGAGGTGTTTGAACGTGTAAGTGTGTGTTCTAAAGCCGGGAACCCTGCACCGAGTTACTTATCACAAGTATCACAATCCTATCAAAATTAAATCTTTGATCCGCTCCTAATAGATCACTACACCTTATTTTTAATTAGATCGCAATGCAGTTTAAAGTTAAACAAATTTTTAAAATAAATCCTTAAATAATTTTCAAAAATTACACATGACAAATTACATGTATGTAAATAATTTTAACTTTAGATTGAAAGTCAGGGCACACGTAATGCAGTAGAAATCCCAAAATTTTAAATCGTTAATATAATGGAGAGACGCTGACAATTATAAATTTATAAATTTTGTATAATTATTATAAAATAATCAATGTTCGTACACCATAGTTTGCTCTCAGATTTCAAGTTTGGTTGCGTTTCCTGTAAACTGTCAACGCTTTATTTTTCGTGTCTTCGTGTACAAGATTTATCTGCTATTAATAAGGACACAATAAAGTTTATCAAACATTTACCAAGAAGTTAATTAAGGTGGTGCAAGACACCTGCATATTCTGATGTATACTTTCTATAGAAATAAACAATAAAGTATAAATATAATATGTTATACCAAAATAAGGTTACCTAACATTGAAGCGCAGTGGGTTAAAGCGTTTACATGTCTGTAAGGGCATTGGGGTCCGAGGTGTATTTTTGGTAATTTTACTATGGATACAAAGGAATTTTAATACGGGAGGACGGTTGGGGACCCCTCACTTCCATCCCTTCTCTAAATCTGAGAACACGATTATGTACATGTAGGCACACAGAAGCAATTCTAAAGCCGGCAACCGCCGCGGGAAGGGGTCATAATTTAATTTTGTTTGTAATAATTATATAGACCATTTTAACAGTTAAAAGTTTGGTTAATATTTTGCTGAATATACTTTTTATAAAACTGTTTAGTAAATATTGAAAGGAAATTCCATTATTTTCCGCTGAACATACAAGTTATGCGTTTATTAGTCCCCTACCGGTTTTCACCAGAGGGGACTATAGGTTTCCTCTGCGTCCGTCAGTCCGTCCGTCAGTCTGTCTGTCTTTCCGTCCGTCCGTTCGTCTGTCTGTCTGTTGTTTCTAACAAACAAATAAGTTCTGTAAAATAGTGTCAAACATTGTGTTGTAAATTTAATTTGTGATGTGTACTTTCTATAGAAATAAGCAATAAAGTATAAATATAATATGTTATACCAAAATAAGGTTACCTAACATTGAAGCGCAGTGGGTTAGAGCGTTTACATGTCTGTAAGGGCATTGGGGTTCGAGGTGTATTTTTGGTAATTTTACTATGGATATAAATGAATTTTAATACGGGAGGGGGGTTGGGGGGTTGGACCCCTCACTTCCATCCCTTCTCTAAATCCGAGAACACGATTATGTAGAAGCAAATCTAAAGCCGGCAACCGCCGCGGGAAGGGGTCATAATTTAATTTTGTTTGTAATAATTATAAAGACCATTATACTTTCTATGACATGAAATGTTAAGATTATTGATTAACTTCAAATTCACAAGCAAATATTTCAACCCCAAATTGCACATAAAGTGCTGTTCATGTGTATTATCATATGGGAAGGGATCTCATCCTTCAGTTATGCAAATTATAATTTTTAAATGTATTACCGGAACTTGCACAGTGTTGCATGTGGCCTTCATTTTTAATTAAACTGGTACAAAACAGTGTTGTTTAGGGTCAAACACTTGGTGCAGGTATTACTGTTTAATGACAGCATCTAGTTTAAAAATTAGTGTGCGTGTTTTCGACAAAATATATTGTACTACAGATAATGGTTCCCATTCGTGACGGCCTTATAATCATACAAAGAAAGGAAAATGTAAAGACAAAAGTAAAGGAAAATATTCCACGGACCAAATCCAATTCTCATAACAAACGACATACATGTACTAATATATAAATCATTATTTGATTATAATTCAATAACGATTAATAAATATATCATCTAATAACACATTTCATGTAAAATAAACCTACGTTCAAGTTATCATGTAACCTTTATAGCAAATGAATTAATTCACTGCTAAAATGAAAATATTCTTGTTTCTTATATTTAAAAAAAAATTTGTAGCCGAAATAATGGTATTTAAAAAAATTGGTATACGCATAAGTAATTATACAAGTACACGTGCATTAATTTAATGGGTCAGAGTGAAAAAAATGTTCAAAATGATATTATTGTCATATGAAAAGCAATTTCATTTTTCTGCACTGGTCACTTACTTTTGTTTTTGTAACAGAGTTCTCTCTTTCCTGATAAAGTAAACAGATGAGTAAAAGTACGTTGAACTATGTTCAATAATTTAGTTAGAGGTACAAATTGCGGGATCGGAGGACAAGCGCCAGATAATAGATTTGTAAGTCTCGTTGTTTTTTAATAATCCAATGACAAGCTAATTAAAACGGTCGCTTTCCTCGCGTAAACCGATGTCTAATTATACATGTCACGGTACATGATCTATTTATTTATGACTGTTTGCGTCTCTGAAAATAATTATCGGTAATTATTTCACATTAAGGAAATCGTGTAAATGGTTTAATTGTCCATATTTTTCATTACAAAGAGCGACAATATAAATACTTTTCCCCTCTTACCTCACATGTTTAAACAATCGTAAGTTATATTTTCAATGTGACTTTGAAATAGTGAAAATTTGATTCGCGTAAATTTTATATACCGTTCTAGGCTCTGATTCGCAAAAAAACATGACGCGGAAAAAACCTAATTTATATATATACATGTATATCCTGTCTGTTTCTATAGAGCTATGAATCAACCATAGTTGAATATAATCGTAATTCGTCATCAAAGTAATACTAAGTATGGTTAACCTTAATGTAACCTATATATGCAAAGTCAATGCATGCTTGTAAGTTCACAAAATATCTCTTCCGTCTAAGGGGTGAGGTTAGCTTCATAGGTTCGGAGTCCATCGGTCTCTTCCTGAAGTTCTCCAGAGTGAATCACCAAATACAAGATTTATATTAGCACAAGATAACGCACATTTCTACTTTTACACAATTCACATTTTTAATTTTCACTAATTTTCACAATTCTTTCATAAGGAATACCCAACTTCTTCGCGGCTGCAGCTTAATTATTCATTCATGATCGGCACCCGTGGATAGTGGGTCGGCGCGGATGGCGAGGCGACTTCTCGCGGAGCGTCTCCTGCGTTCCTCTGTTGCGTAGACATCGCGGCCTTCTCTTCCTGGTATTTACGTGCCAGCTCTGGGTCCGGTCTATAGTATTTGGTCCATGGAGATTCTTCATTTTTCTCCTCTCCAAGTAATTGTTGCACTCCGTCGGTGTTTCTCTTGGATCCTAGTGTTTTTCGGGATCGAATGTCCCTAGAGGTCCATTTCTCTGGATTCACACAACAAAATACAGTGTCTGGAAGAACCTTTCTTATCTCCGTCACTACCCCTTTTTCGACAACCTGTCCAGCAACCACCACAACATATACCATCCCACTTTTTAATAGTTTTCCGTTTCTTAATACAAAGTACTATCGTTATTATTACTACCAAACTTAAACACGCATAAAACCAGGGACTCCCGACCCAAGACGAGGATTTCATGGGTTGCAAAGTGAATTCCATAAGTGAATTCATAGGGAAAACTTCAATATGTTTAGTCTTAAGACACCTGAGCAACCTTGTCTTATACTCAAGATGTCGATTGCAAAATTTGATTGTTTTTACCAATTATCTTAAATCACTTACAAAAATTATTTTTATAGTTTCTTTTTATAGTCGCTGTCTCATGTATTTCGAGTATATGTTAAATCTCATCAACCCCGCATATTAATATAAATAATCGAGGTGTTATGTCCGCCTTTGCTAGTCGGCATATCTCAATACATGTTTTAATGTCACAGAGGGTCATCCTGTCATACCTTTTTAAAAGCGTGCAATATATACAAAGCTAAGCTTATTCAAAATTATTTACATCTACATTCGGTTTCGAGTGACGCCCTCCCTTCTAACGCTTGTGGAGGTGATTTTTTCCTTTAATGATTATCATAACCATATCAGTGTATGGCTCTGTATCACTCAAATAATGGCTGTATATGTTCAAGGTTACTGTCAATGTGACTCTTCAAACTTTATTTTGATATAACGTTCACAAGGGGGCGTCAATCTCAGTTCCAATAACTCAGATTCTGACATCTGAAAATAAAGGATACTTTATCTACCCTATTACTCACTGTTTTAAGACAACTAAACAGTCCTCTTTAAATTTTTGTTTATTAGATTTACGGGGTTTAGGGATTGGTTTGAAGCCTAGACCTACTTTGGGGGCTATTTCATCTATTTCCATATTTTCATCTAAGGGTACATTTGGGTTATCTAAGGGTATTTCATAGTCTTGACCCCTATTTTCATCACATTGATTTGACTCATGGGTCTCATCCGATTCTGAATCGGTCTGAAACGGTCTGATCGTTCTCGTGTTTATACTGCTGATCATCCATGATCTTCTTAGCTCTTATACGTCTATGACGTTCTACTAGGGGAATATCCTCTTCGTCTGAAGATTGTTCTCTTTCCCATTGTTTGGACTGTATAGCTCTTTCCAATGGTTCTGGTTGCATGTCTTCATTTTCTGACGACGATTCATCTTCTGGTGGCACCACATAATTAGCTTTTCTTAGAGTTCTTCCACCATCTTCAGTAGTTTGTGAAAGGGGCCAGTGCGAAATGTCTGCCAGTCGTAATTGTCGTGCATGGCATTTGGTGGTTAATCCAGTCAATTGATCTCTCACCACGAAACTAACTGGTCCTTTCTGCTCTATGATTCGATAATATGGTAGCCACTTTTTATCTAACTTATTTTGTCTTCTGTTGTTCTTAAAGGTAGACCGGGTCACCTACCTGAAAATTTTCATCTTTGCTTTTCTTATCGGCCTGAGCTTTCTGTTTCTTCTTGGCTTCCTTCATATTACGATGTACTAGCAGGAAAGCTTTATGTTGTTCTTGAAGGGCAATCTTGTATTGATCTTCTCCTGCATATCTCCTTCGAGGTTTCATTAACGTATCACGAGGTAATACGACATCTCTGTTGTACATAAGGTAATATGGGGGAAACCTTGACGAATCGTTAGGATGGAAACAAATGGCTGCTAACGTCTGATTGAATGAATATCCCAAGTTTGAGCGTTGTCTGTTATTTTCTTAGCCATCACGTCATGAAGAGTTTTATGAAATCGTTCTACTTTACCATTACCTTGAGGGCTGTAATAAGATGTTTTGATATGGTTGATATTCAATTCTTTTAAAGTTTCTTCCACTTTCTTGTTCACATTTTCTGTTCCGTTGTCTGTGAGAATTTGAAGAGGACAGCAATATCTTGGATATATTTCTTCTAAGATAAGATGTACTATGTTGTCAGCTGACTTATCAGGAACGGTAAAAGCTTCTGGCCAACCAGAGTAAATGTCAATAAAAGAAACTATGTACTTGTTTCCCGACATGGATGTTGGATATGGTCCTGATAGATCAAGTCCTACTATAGCCATTGGAAAAGGTGGTATATCTGTCTCTTGAAGTGGAGATTGATTTTTCTTATTGCTCCTCGTTTGGCATACTAAATGTACACAAAAGTCATTCTTCTATATAGGAATATAACCTTTTGTATAAATTTGGTATGTAGTACTTTTGTCTGATTACGTCATATGTTTTGTCTACTCCCATATGTCCAAGTCTGTCATGATACTGTTGCACTACTAAAAGTTCTAACTCACGAGGGACATACAGGCGAAGTCTTGGGCCTTCTGGGTCTCCATCTGAAAAATAGTACATTAAACCATCAATTTCCAGAAACTTCTTTTCTTCGGTTGCCGTTGCTGTCCCTTTTTTATAACCGATTCTTCAGTTTCTTGATCTGCTCATCGTGTTGTTGACTTTCTTTGATGTTGATTTCTTCTGGTAGATCAATAAAGGGTTTGACCAATTTGTCATGTTGCTTAACTTCACATCTGGCCAATCTCTTAGGTGAAAAGGCATTTGAGTTAAGGTGGCTCTAAACACCAACAGTTTATTCCAATTTTCAATAGAAGACCACAAAACATATACTTATCAAATATTAAATTGATGATAGGGATACTATAGGTATTTTTAAAGAATTTTTAAATGTTTTTTCGTGTTTTTATAAAATATATTTTTTAAAAATCAGCTATCAACAAATTGAGAGAATTTTTTTTGGTCATATTATGGATATTTCCTTCGGACACATAAAAAAAATTATAAATCTTCTTAACATTCAAAAATGTTATTATTGCCATTTTTTTTTAGTATTTCCCCAAAACATAATTTTTCATATTTTCTTACGCTGTTGATAAATCATCTGAAAAAGTTGCTTAATGTTATAAGAAAATGTATTTTAATAAATATAACATAAAAAATTGAATGAAAATCATTGCAAATAAACACAAAAAATATTTTAAATTTTATTTGGTATGAAAGTTCCTCAGGTAAGGGTTATTGTTCCTAAGTCCCAAGGCCTAAACACCTTGGGGACTTTTCATTTCTGAGTTGAAGAAAATTTCCTAAATATCACGATGGAATGATAAATACATACATACTTCATTATAGGCCTGTATAAGTGAATATATTCGCTTTAATGCAAAACTAAGTCAAATAAATAAAGGGGAAAATTGACTAGGCTAATAGGATTTATGTATCCCAACCTAAGATAAATTCAAAGCAACCCTCCCATCCCCTTAAGGTGTCGATATTAATGTGCATTAAAGTATATTATAATCGCAATATTTTCACCTGTTTAGAATTTTCTTTCACTGTATTCAAATAAAAAATACGTTTTAGAAAATTTTCGAAAGTTAAAAAAAAATTATTGTTCTCAACGGGATTCGAACTCATGACCTACAGGTTTGTAGGGTAGCCAAGAAACCACTGCGCTATCGTATAACATATACGAAATGGGAAAGAAACTATCTAAAAAATTATTCTTGATTTTATTGTTTATTTCGATAAATAATACCACACAACGTGAAGGTATCACATACCACATTACTTGTAAGTAATAGATTTTCCAATTATCTATTCATTTAACAAATTTCTCAAAAGAGCGGTCCCCATACATTTCGCCTCAGTTTAAATCAGCCAGTACCGGAATTGCCTGTTTCCAGATTTACTTTTTTGCGTACTGCGTCATCAAAAGGTGGTGTATAGAGCCACCTTAAGTACGTTCACTTCAAAGAAATTGTCCTTAACATCTGGTTCATCATGCTCTGATTGTTCCTCCTCTTCACATTTGAGGTTGACTGTGGGTTATCTGGATAAGATATCTGTAGAGCAGTTAAATTTTCCTTCTATGTACTCTAAATTACAGTTATATCCTCCAATACTTAACGCCCATAGTTGAATTTTATTATTTCGCATTGGAGATTCTAAGATATACTTGAGCGGCTTATGGTCTGTTCTTATAGTAAACTGAGCACTGTGTAAAAAATGGTCTAACTTCTGAAGGGCGTAATAGATTGCAAATGCCTCCTTTTCTATGGTTGATCACTTTTCTTGAGTTTTACTCAGCTTGTGGGATAAGTAATATATTGGCTTATCTTCTCTTTCATCTGTCTTTTGGGTGAGGCAATCACAATACAATTGTCGCTGGCATCGGTGTACAGGATGTACGGCTCATTAGTATCTGGATATGCTAGCAAAGGCACTACAGTTAAACTTTCTTTAATAAAGTCAAACGCTTTTTGGCAACATGGTGTCCATTTAAACCTTGCATACTTTCTGGTTAAGTCAATCAATGGTTCTGCAATCTTAGAGAAGTTCGGTATAAATCTCCTGTAATAACTACACATACCTATAAAGCCACGAACTTCTCGGACTGTAGTAGGCGCTGGTAACTTTCTTATAGCTTCGACTTTCTTTGGATCAGGTGTAACGCCAAGTTCATTAATGATGAAACCAAGATATTCAGTCTGTTCCTTGAAGAAACTACATTTCTTTAGCTTCATTTTTAGTCCATGCTTTCTTAGGCGATTGAAAACGTCTTGAATATGACGAAGATGATCTTCCGGTGTCTCTGAGAATATAAGAATGTCATCCAGGTATGCGATAGCAAACTCTTCTTGTCCTTGAACTATGTTCATCAGCTCCTGAAAGACTGCCGGTGCATTACTCAACCCAAATGGCATCCGGTTGAATTGGAATAGTCCTTTGTGACATGCAAAGGCCATTTTTTCTTTGCTTGAATCTTGTAATTTCACGTGCCAATATCCACTCTTTAAGTCTAGTGCAGTTAAATATTTTGCTTTACCTAGTAAACATAGGATGTCATCAATCAACGGTAGCGGGAATGATACTGGTTTCACTATCTTATTCAAACTTCTAAAGTTGACGCACTACCGGTCTGGTCCGTCTTTTTTCCTCACCATTACCAAGGCGATTGTGATCTCACAATAATCTTTGCGTCCATCATGTCCAGTATGGCCTTGTCAATTATCTGTCTTTTATTTAGGGGTACACGGTAGGGTCTGTTCTTTATTGGGTGGTGATCTCCAGTTTCTATCTTTATTTTAACAGTATCAATAACTCCAATATCACTGTCTTTCTTTGCAAATAAATCATTGTTTTTGCTCACAAGTCTTTTAATTGAGTGTTCAAATCTTTTAGGTACATCAATTTCTTCCTTTGTGTCTTGAGTAGTCTGTATTTCTGAGATGTCCTTATGTTTTAATGCGGTAATTCGTCCTACTATGTAGCCTCTTGGGATTTTATAATTTTTGTTAGTTTGGTTAACGAAGATCATAGGAACTTTCTTATCTTTTCGAACTATACAAATGGCGTCTTTTAAATATAGTCCTGGGTCTTCCATAATGCAGTTATTGTGTATGCTGTTCACCAAGTCATTTTTTTTCAGAGGAAAATTGTTATTTATTTTTCCATAGAATACAGTCACCGTGTTTGGTATCATAATAAGTTTCTTAGGTGTTCTTACAATAGTTGAGATGTGTAAATCTTCTTTAAGTTCCGCGTATACTTTACCATCAATATGCATGAGTCCAAGATCAAAGTATAAACGAACATTGTTTTTCTTGAGCCAATCTCGACCGAGAATCATGTTTCGGTTGGGTCCCTTTGTCACATAAAGTTTGTGGTCTAAAGTTAATCCTGAAATCTTAAAGGAAATATTTACATACCCTATCGCAATTAAAGAATTGCCATTTGCTGCTTGTAAAGAGGGGATGTCATTATTAAACAACTTGGGGCGGGGAAATAGATTATCATACGGCTGCGCCTGTATCTACTAAAGCTCTAAATTTATTTTTATCTACTTTTAATAAACAGCTACTGGGGTTGTTAGTGAAATTAATTTCATATGTAGGTCTTTGTTTAAAGTTCTTTCTTCGAGCTTCAACGAAGGAAGAACGTCTTAGTTTTCCTGTTTTTGTTTGTCAAAATAAGAGTGAGATTTGAAATTTTAAGATAATCCCTTATTTACTTGGTCGCTAAATTCATATGTTCGGCCTTGACGATTTGATGGCCTGCCCCGATTTTGCTGCGCTCTTTGATACATATGCGAGCTCCAACAATCTGCACGCACAAGACCTACGGGGTTTCTGCTCTATATTATGGACGGGTTTGTTTTGACTGATTCGTTTATTCATTTGAGGACGGGGCTTGACTTGGGGTTTATTTTGAGGACAAAATCGAGCCCTATGACCCATCTGTTTGCATTTAAAAAACCTTCTATTTCGCGCATGGTTAATTTCCATTGGTTATACATGCCTTTTTTCTATTGAGGTAAGATAATCTGCTCTATCCTTTAATAAGGGAAGAGTAGTATCAAAATTTGAAAGAGTTCGTCTGTTGTCATTACTTTGTACAATTTCTGTCATATTAGACCCTCTTATCGCTAGTCTCTGTCTCAGATTTTGTTCTTGCATTACTATTTGAATTGCGGATTCTAAATCTTTAGGGTTTTCTCGCAAAGTAGTCGAATGTCAACCCGTCACAAAAGATATCTACTAACTGTTGTTGTACCAAAGGATCTTTTAGTCTGTCATTACTGTAGGCGTCTTCTGCGATTTGCAATAGTCTCTCGGCGAACAACTGAACACTTTCATTTCAATTTTGTCGAGCCCTACGCATCACTGCTAACGCGTGTTTGGGATCTGTTATTTCTGCAAATCTATTTTAAGGGATTCCTTAAGATCGTTCCAAGATGGGATTTCTTCAGACGCATCTGTTTCATTTAAATACTTTTTAATATAATCCCCAACTGAACCCTTACTCGTTATGTATGCAAGCATGGGGATCTCATGACCTTGTTTCCCAGACATAACACTGTACTTTTCAACTTCTTTTATCCACAGTTTAAATTTTTTAGCATCTCCCTCAAAAGGAGTTATCACAGAAGATAGGGGCACTGAGAGTGCGATTGTTATAGCTTTAACTTGACCAATGAAAAAATCTTTATCATCATCCTGATTTGGGACTCGGTGTCGAGGTTCACGAATTTCATACGGCCTAGCATCATGATATGTTTCAAAAGTATTTTGTTTAATCTGTTCTTTTTCTGAGGTCTTTTGACCTGTTTCTTGCCCTTTATTTTCTTTGTTCTGACCCAACCCCGCGAATTGTTTTTCTAATTGCTCCATTTGATTTTGGAATTCTTTTTTATCAAACCCATCACCTGTAGTCATATTGGTTGCTTCGACAAAGTTGTTTACTTCGAGATAGCTATAAGATACCTATATAAATGGTTCTTACCTTATTCTGTTTTGAACGTCGCTCAGTCCTGGTCACTGGCACCAAGAAAGTTCGTGTACGCCTTCAAACTTGTTATTTTCTGGAGATGATACTCAAACTACGAAGTCCAGTATATCTTTGACCAATAGTTTATTAACAATCATGATCGTACAGTTAGAATTACATCAACTAAAAGCAGCCCAAATCAAAGAGTCTACTCAACCTAATTTCACATGGGTATATATAAGATTTTACTTATGATGGACAGTTCTGACTAGTTCGGCCCATTTACGATGATCATGAGTGAACATTTAGTGTTCAAAATTAAGATTAATATTTTATTCCTAAATAAAGTAACAAAACCGTCAAAACTGCCAATCAAAGAGTACGGATGCAGGATTTGAGTCTCAAAGTCCTGAGTCTCGGAGTCCCCCACCTAGTTATGAGGCATCACTTACTCATAATACATTCTTTCATACATGGCATAAAAGGTTACAAAGTTTAATATATAGAATACACAATACATGACTCAATATAGAATACCAGAGCTATCGTTGCAGACACAGAATCGCCAAATATGACACTTGTTTTTAAACTCTCAATTTGGATATTATTATGCCCGTATTATTCACCTGGTTTCATAACATCATTTAGAAATACTACGCAGTGCTACAAGAGTCACAGAGTTCATTCTGTTAGTTATCATTACCACCATTCAGTGCACAGAACCTAGGTATACATAAGTATCATAGTGACCAATATATAATACTAGCAATTCAAGGTCATAACATGGCTATCTGTTTACATATCTCTCTCTCTCTCTCACCCATAACCCATTTCATAACAAAAAAAAATATGTGACAAGTGATTTAGCAACATAAAAATCTGAAAAATAAAGTTGCATAAGGTAATAAATCTCGCAATTTTCGGAAGTATTTTTTATTGCTCTACAATGTACATTTCACAACGATTTATATGATAAACAAGTTCAACGACTTATATTCATATCTTTCGTTGGCACGAGGGGGCGTTATGTGGGAGGAAGCTGGAGTGCCAGGAATATGTACATGTACCAACACACGTATACAACCCCACATTTGGGGGTACGACTATTGAACACCGGCGAGTTGGGATTTTAAAGCGACACGTAGGGGGAGTTAACACAGAATGATAAATCAATTATGATGAAACTAATACTGCTATTGATTTTCTACCTCAAATCTAGACAACAATGTCTTACAAATGTACACGTATCTTGAAATGCAGATTTGATCGTTTCTAGGTAAAACTGATAGGCTAGATATAGGCATAATTTGATCTATAAAATTATCAACTTTAAATATTGTAATTTTTTACACGTTTCTTACGCCAACAAATTGAGATGCAAGTTCGATGAAATTTTCCTTAAGTTACCTCTCCCCCTCGACCCGTTAATTCCTTCAACCAATCATAACCACTAGGCCATTTTCGTAACCGCAATCTTTTTCATCGGTACCTAAAGGGCGGGCGAGATCGAGGATTGTCAAACCGAAAGTTGATTTTGTTTGCGTCCATATTTCCTTCGAGAGGAATTTTCTTTCCTAATGGCACTGATCTGCATTATATGAGGTAATTTTTTTTATCTAGGCTGTCTGTGTTATATTGAACCTTAAATTAATTGTAATAAGAGAAAAATGCATAAATGATCTGTACACATGCATGCATATTGCCAAGACTGGTATCTATCAAATTCAATAAATATTCATGTATACGATTTGTCTGTTTCTTTTTTTTAAATTTGATTTTCAATTATTAAAGATTGATCAAGTAATTTAATAAATTAGAAACTTTTTGCATGACATGACTTGTGTGCACTTCACAGATATTTGGGGTATAGTTAAATTTAAGTTTTGTTTATTTATCTCTTTGATCTGATCGTGTAAATAGAATAGAGTTTATTTGTGAATCATGAATCCATGGAGGACCTAACAACAATAAAACAAGCATAATTTGTAAACGGTGACGTAAAGAAATTGGATTTATCTCCATTTACACCTTAAAAACTACTTGTACGCATACACTAGCGTTTTCGTCAAATTTCATACATTTTAATACCACGACAGATTGATAGTAAACTTTACACATTAATTTGTAAACAAGGAACAGATTGTGTTATTAAACGGGAAAGTTTAATTGGGGGGGGGGGGGGGGGTGGGCACCCTCTCCAATTTATTTTTTCAAAAACAGTCTTTTATCTGACCTTCACATTTGGGACGGGGATGACAATTTTAGTAATATATATTTGACCTAAATAACATAATTTAGACAAAGAACGTCTTAAAATCCCACTCACTGGTTAAAAAAAATCATTGTAATCATTTTCCACTCGGCTGCAACAAAAAAGAATTAAGGTCGTATTTATGTATATATCATACAATTCGGTTTAAATTGTTCATCCCTTTTCAAAATATCCAGCTTTGCAGTTTTTTTATTTCAACTATAAAGAATACGTTAAGAAACAATTAAGAAACAATTCGGACACGATATATACGAAAAAATGATTGAACATTACAGCATTGTCATTGATTTTTTAAGTGTTAATTCCCGCGTTGCGCGGGTTATCATCTAGGAATTGTTTTTAAAAAAGTATACGACCCTTCCTGAAATAGATTGAGACCAAATTTTAAGCTTTAAAATATCTTGTATGCAGCAAAAATAATTTAAAATACCCACAAAATCATATTAAATGAATGATAGATCAAATCACTCTCTTATTTGGGAATTAATTTTGTTGAAAAAAAGATATTTCTTTTTATTGATCATTTTTCATTGATCAGTCAAATGATATTTCGTTATGTCGAGCCACCTTAAATGCTATTTAGTTTTTAACACGAACATGTACATGTATAATGTTAGTATAGTGTCAGTCTACAAAGAGGTTAAAAGTGAAATTAAGGAAAGTTACATTGAAGTTTGAAAAACTACCGCCTTCCCTTTTAAGGATAGGGATTTTCAAGATTTGGGAATGAGCCCTTTTTTAAAAAAGAAGATGGGTGGATAAGGCGTGTAAAATGCCCATACACGGTCGGACAAGGTACTGAAAAATCAAAATATCAATAAATCTGATATATGTTTTTTAAAAAATCATTTAAAGCAATATAAATTTAACATATTGATTTTTTACCAATAAACATGCCCAATACTTGGAATATGTTGACTCAAACAGGCGTATACGTATCAAAACCATCAAATACTGCCATTTTTTAGAACTTCAAGGCATTTTCTTTTATAGAGTGGGTCTGAGCTCCATATTTTTCTCATAGTCTAAATAAGGTATAGTGGAAAACAAACCGATTTCAATCAATAAAAACGTGGCGAGATGACCCACTATACATTAAAAATATAATTTTGTATCCCAACAATTGAACGTTTTGAAAAAATAATACAAGTCCGTAAGTTCGTGGTCAAAGTAACAAATAATATTTAAACAGCCTACTTTGTTGTGTCTGAAATGGCTCAGTGGTTAGAGAACCTGACATAAGCTAACCTTATATATGTAGAGTTTTTACATGTATGTAATGGGTTCGATACCGAACAAATTTCTGGCAATATTTTTTTTCTTATCTTTTGTTAAATATATTAAAAACTGAAAATAGTTAGAAATTGTGTTTTTGCAAATTTGTATTATAATATATTTGAATAGATTTAATTGGGAAAAAATAAATTCAAAATTGTATTTCACTAATAAACCGAATGGGCATTTGCGCCATCTTATTCCCCCATCTTTGTATGAGTCTGCCTACCCCCCCCCTCCCCCAACTTTCAAAAATGATGCTACGTGCCTGCTACAGGATTTGCATGTCTCTTCAGTTACAAACTAATACCTTTTTTCATTTAATGTAGATTAGACACTCTAAAGTATTATATTTATATTAACACGACATTGGAGAAAAGGTAAATTTTTAAATAATGAAAGTATAAATGATAGCTTTAAGAATAACCGATTGCCAGTAAACTCCTGACACACCCGGGATCCTACGATATCGATACATGTATGCCTAGCGGCAGCTAAACAATTTTGACGTAAAGTCTCTCGAAGTGAAGAAAGGGATATGCTAGAGGTTTTCTATTATGAAGTTCTTCATTTTTTAAAATATTAATATTAATTAGGTTAAAACATGCATGTTACATAAAAGGAACTTATGAGTAAAAGATTTGTTAAAAATTAAAATAATAGTTTTTTGAAATTCTAATGGATAGCTGATATTAGTGTTTTGTATAAAATCTTTTCAGGTATGTATTTAATGAGCATTTCAGGAAAGAAATTATATGACCTAAAAATGTATCGGATATTAAAAAAAATATTTCTGATTTCATTTTCACAGGGTGTTCAGATGATGGAATCTAGAAATGAAGCCCAGGATTTTGTGGGATGTGATCTATGTCAGCAACCAGTATCATTTTTCTGCAGACGATGCGGGGTCAATCTCTATGATCCCTGTGTCCCCATACATCTACGCGTGAAATCTAAGAACGGCCATGACATTGTAGATTACATAAGCAAGGATGATGACGACACATGTCACTGTGATTCCCATCCCCAAAACGATTGTTTCGCATACTGTAAAACGTGTGATGCTCCGATATGCACCCTCTGTGTATCTATCAAACACAAATCGCACGAAATGTCTGAGCTGTCCGATAAAATTGAAGAACTTTTAAAAGTTATCGCGAAAGAAAATGATCGACTTCAGTCATCTAAACCTGAATTAGAAAAAAATCTTGATCACACGACGAAGATGTTGTCCTCAATATCCTTATATTACAAACAGAGGAAAGATGAAGTTACGGCGCGGGGAGAAGAGTGGCACAAACAGATCGAGAAGACCGTGAGGAAACTTCACCAGGAACTGGATGACATGCAAAAGAAACACGAGGCTGTACTACAAAAACAAAAGAAAGAATTTGAAGAAATGGTTGGAAAAGTTGATGAAATAAACGGGAAAACAGTAAAATTAAAGAAATCAAAAAACGTCAAAGAAATGCAGACTTTTGTGCCAGTGATTCAGAAACAGAAGATTTTAAATGAGTTCTCACAGTATTCTTTTCCATCATTTCATGAATGCAAAATAGATCAAAATTATTTGCAAACTTATTTTGGATACGTTGAAAAAATGCAAGAGAAAAAAACTTCGCTCTTGGAAGATGAATTCAAAGAAAGGGAGTTACCGGGTAGAAGAATATTAGAGGTACCAACAGTTACTTCTGTTATAGACACTGGGTTCCCTGCTAAAGAAGCGAATAAAAATCGTCTGTATGACATGGTCGTTACCGTCGATAACAAAGTGTGGATGGGAGGAGAGAGCACAGAACTGAAGTTGTTTGATCTCCAGGGACACCTCCACCACACCGTAAGCATTACTTGTACAGGTGTGTACATATGTATGTACAACAAACAAGTAGTGTACAGTGATACATTAAAGAAAGCCGTGAGAATGATATCTGACACCGACACTGTGGTGACAATGTTCACTACCGGGGACTGGATACCACTGGGCGTCACAAGCACCGCGTCCGGTGATCTACTGATCTGTCTCCGTAAAGACGATCAGTCCAAAGTCGTCCGATACAGCAGTACCGGTACCGTGCTCCAGGAAATCCAGTACGACTGGCAGTGTCTACCTCTGTACAAAAAGACGAATTACATCACTGAAAATGTCAACGGGGACATCATTGTAACTGACTGGGGGAAAAAGGCAGTAATTGCTGTCGATAGATTGGGTATATTCCGGTACTCGTACTCGGGGAAGGACAGTGAATTTTTTGCCTGTTCAGTCGTCACTGATTCTGTCGGTCACGTCATCGTTACAGGTGGTGTTGCTGGTAAAAAGATTTCCATGCTGGACAGAGACGGACGATTCCTGAGGTACATCATTCCTGAAGGAGGAATTGATAGACCACGCGGCGTGTGTATCCTTGGTGACGGTGAGATGTTAGTGGGAGAGACTCTGACCGGAATCGTCAAAAGAATCAAATACTTAGACGAATAAAGGCACGTCTGTGGTATTTCTCATTTTGTTACAATAATAGAGGAAATGGGCATTTGACATACATGTATTAGACTTTTACTTTTACTATTTCTACAACTTTACTGCATAGGTCTTGTATCCACTCATATACAATACAGTATAAAACTCAACTCATATTATATTTAGACTGTATAGCTAAAAAAAGAAAAAGAATAACATAATACCACAACACCTCTTAATTATTGATAGAATTTATATTTCATCAGATATTGCGATATACAGGATTGCACAATGCGATACATTTCAAATACGTTACTTGATTTCGGAGTTTTACAGTACACTTATTAATCTCATTTCGTTAATCAAATATTTGTTTCAATTAATTTTATCAAAATTTTTGAAACGGCAGAAATTAGTACAGCACTAGGCACTCTGTCTGGAGCTGCATTCGTTGTGTGGTAACGGAGGAGGTAAAGAAATATTAGTAATATACCGACATTTTAATGATGATCATGTATATAGACATTTTATTTCGTTCCAGTCAATTAAATGTATATATATATGGTTTTTCTATTTATTACGTCACTTGCTTTTATGATAATAAATGATATATTCACATGTTTTAGTTGTCTTAATTTCACAGGCAAAAACGGTCTGACGAAATGCAAAAATTTCATATTCTTCATTGTAAAATTTCTGTATACAAATACATGAATTAGTATAGAGAACACGAGAGGTTTATATGGATGAGGCGCATTGTGTGCAGTGCGTTAAAAACAAAAGATAGACGTACTGTATTCCCGGAGGCCTACAGAAATGCAAATCCAGCGGTCCTGTTTTTTAAACGCTGTAGCGAAACTTAAGATATTCTAGATAATAAATTCCTTTACTTATCCTTGAATATTGGCCCTTTCAAGTCTATACCACAGGTGCTTGAGGACAGGATGGACCCCCCCCCCCCCCCCCAAGATTATAGACCCCCGCGACTTTATTTTTTTTTAATTGAATTATCCTTTTATGACATATTTCTAATCTAATTTATATTTTCATTGCTCCAAATTATCTAAAACAAATATTTTTAAAAAATGAGACCCTCTACATATATAATACAAGAAGGTTGCTAACTTCGTCCATCTAGAACCAACGGAAGTAAGGGTTTATGGCAAGGAAAATAACTCGTAACATAATTTTTTTTAATTTTCTCTTTTATGTCTTCCATTGTAATACAGTCAGTATGTGTGCCTTCTTTTAGATTTTCAGTTCCCATGACGATAAACAAGTTTTCGCGGCTTGATTAGAATTCATACTTCTTATGAATAGTACTTTTTTCGAGTATGCCATGCAATTTCATAAATCTCTCGGAGTTGTCTTCCTTGCGATAAAACTTCACTTCCGATGGTTCTAGATGGATCGGTTCAAAACTTGCAACTTGTCGGTGAAAGTTGTCCTATTTACCTTATAAATGTATTTACACGGGCATGGCATGCAGGTATTAAGTTAAGGGAATTTTCGGGCTACGACATGAGGTCACCGTTTTTACTGGTAGCTGTACATGTAGTTTGATAGTGCATTTCAACAAATATTCATAGGCAGTTAGCAACCTTCTTGTATTATTATTATTATTATTTATTTCAACTTTGAGCAATATGCTCATCAGCATTTAACATAAGTACATGTAAAAAGATATGCGAGGCACGCAAAATGCGAAGCCAGTAGGCTTCAGAGTCTCTGCAGAGCGTGCACTCTCGCTATGGAGAACAACATACAGCTATCATATATGTTAACATCATATAAAATATTGTGAAATACAATAGATATATATATATAATATTGAAATTATGATTTACCAATTGTAATGTATAAAAAAAGGGTTGTATAATTTTAACTAGAGCAATGAATTTCTGAACATAGTTGCATAGTGAAGATATTTACCAAGGTTACATAACTCTTTAGTAATGTTTGAACTAAATAACTGAACAAGTTTGAACACAGATGGTTTTTTAACATAATAATTCTTAATGTATCTTGATCTTAGTGAATTGTAAAGTGGGCATTTTAACACAAATTGAAAAACATCTTCAATGTCGTTATGATTACAAAAAATACATTTTCTTTCATTTCTGGCAATGTATTTATACCTTCCAGACTCAAATGCTAATGAATGAGATTCTAATCTATACTTTGTAATTCATCTTCTAAATTTCTTAGGTATAGGTTTGAGTAAATAAGACTGCATGCAAAAATTATCTATCAAATGTGAAAAAATATAACATTTTGGAGAGTTATTGATAACAGCATACAATTCCTGACAATGCACATTTTTTTATTTTTTCCTTTATAATTGGAAAATGTTTTTGGAACACAATGTATTATTGGTGTATCCATAATTCACCAAGACCAATACTATACAATTCTGATCTAATAAATGCTGCCCAATTGGAGCATGACCTTTTGGCTTTACAGTCTATGTTAAGATTTACATAACAGGATTTTAATATACAGTTTGTGGTTCCAAGTAGTTTAAACCAGTACTTTATCATTCTAATAATTATCACACACCTTAATGGAAGACACCCCAATTCAATGTAAACCATAGCATTATTAAAATTTGATTTCACTCCTAATAAACGCTTACAAAACTTCATAAAAACTTTGTCAATATCATTATATTTGCCTTTTGTGAATCCCAGACTTCACAACCATAACATAAAATGCTTTTTACCTATGGTTAGAACAATGCCAACATTGTTTCGTTATTCAAATACAACTATTTTGTTCTAGAGAACATGGTAAAAAGACACTATTGTCCTTGTTCAGCCAACTTTTTTCAGTTTCTAAGAATTTACAATTGTACTTAAATATGACACCAAGGTAAGTAAAGCTATCGACAATATCTAGTAACTATCCGTTGTATGTCCATTTGTGTGTAGTTTTCCCCCATTTCTGAAAACAACAATTTGGTTTTGCCACATTTACAGTAAGATGCCACTTAGTAGTGTATTCATATAAAATATCTAACATTTTTTGTAAACCATCTACAGATTCTGAGAAAATAACCATGTCATCTGCATATAGTAGTACAAACAGGTTTAAATCTTGAATTTCCCTCGGATAGCGTCACTACAGAAAAATTCATTTTCAAAATCATTGACATAAAGAGAAAACAAAATAGGTGAAAGAACTCCGCCTTGCATCAAACCTACATTTTTTTTCAAAGACCATTAACAAGTACTGAAGCTCTGAGATTAGCATACATAGATTTAATTACTGACAGCAGTTTACCACGTATTCCAAGTTTTGAAAGTTTGTACCACAAATAATACCTATCTACAGAGTCAAACGCTTTCTGATAGTCAATAAAACAACAATATTACCTTTTTCTCTGGCTTAGTGTAGAATTAATAATTAAGTATAGACTAAAAATAGCATCTGTTGTTCCTGACATGGGTTTAAAGCCAAATTGAGCATCAGATATAACATTGTTTTCAGAAGACCATTTTAATAATCCAGAGTTCAGAATAGATGAGAAAATTTTTCCAAGGTTGCTGATCAGACTGATACCACGATAGTTGTTCGGATCGGAGATGTCGCCCTTTTTATGGATCGGTACGATGAAAGCTCTGGACCACAGAGATGGGAAAAAACCATTGTTTAAAATGTTGTTGAATATATAATGTAGAGATGGCAACAGCAGATGATCTATGTACTATTTAAAAGTTTCATTTAATATCAAGTCAGGGCCACAAGACTTTTCGTTTTTCGTGTTTTTGACTGCGTTTTGAATTTCCTCGAATACGATTTCTTTGTCCAGCTCTTCAAATATTGATTCTTCATCCAGTTCTGGGTACGGGTCTTCTGGTAAAGTGGTTCCCTCTAGGGTTTTGAAGTACTCAAGAAAGTTGTTCGCCGTCACAGCGGGTCTGAATGATTTGTGTTTAGGAAACGTTTTGTAAAACAGTTTTGGGTTTATTGAGGCTTTGCGCGGGTCTCGTACTTTTTGTATATATGTTTAACAGCATGGAGGTTAAACTTATTGTAATCAGATTTGTTCTTATTGAATTGGGCGAGTGCGCAAATATAATCTTGGTATTTTTGTTTACATGTGTTCGTGAACCAGGGTTTATCTTCCGTATATAGATCCTATGGATATCTGATGCTGGAGTATTACGTCTGCGCTCGGGCGGTCTGGTTGGATGTTGGACTTTAGATTCTAGATGTGGAGTCAAAACTTTCTGTAAATAATTAGTAAAAAGCTTAACACATAAGTCAAGATTTTCTGCCGTGTAGTAGGAACAGGAGAAGATGTGGCTGGTTATTTAGCTCAGGTTTTGCTCAAGTGCTAAACGACCCTCATGAATCTTTTCACTGTTCCACTTAGGGGGTGGTGCGCATAAACTTCCACTTGAGGCATCTTGTCCGAGTTTTTCGCACTGCTGTCCAGGTAAACGTATTTGAAGGTGCAATGGAGCATGGTCTGAGAATTGGTTGAATTTACAAACAATAAATTTTTCAACAAACTTAAACATATCGCTTTTAGTTAATAGATAGTCAATACATGTCATTTCTCTTCTATTATGAAACGTAAAACTGTCCGAGTAACCATCTGGGTATTATCATCTTGTATTATACCGTATGTACAGAGGGTCTGTTTTTTTTCCAAAAATGTTCGTTTTATGTAATTTTGGGCAATGGATGAATAAATTAGATTAGAAATATGTCATAAAAGGATAATTTAATGAAAAGAAAAATAAAGTACCGGGGGTCTATATATTGGGGCGGGGTAGGGGGGGGGTTCGATCCTGTCCTCAAACACCTGTGATTTATACCATTTATAAACAGTGTTGGTGCAACGCCTCTAAAATTGCAAATTAAAATTAATGAAACTACATGTGTATGTTGACAAGACCCACGTTAGGTGTGCATATTTACAGCATATATTGTGATTCCTTGATTTTTCCTTAAAAAAAAAACAAAAAAAAAAACCCTTTCTTATTTAACAGTTACAAGTTTGGCTAATATTTTGCTGAATAAACTTTTTATAAAACTGTTTAGTTAATATTTAAAGGAAATTCCATTATTTTCCGGGGAATTTTCATAAGCTGATTATACAAGTAATGCGTTTATTAAATTTACAAATTATACTGTAAAACAACTGAATAGAATTCAAGAAACTTTTAGTTGTTAATGAAAAATGCATATACGTATGTGCTTATTTGAATGAAACTTTGATATTACGGTTTTTCTTGGGTTAATGTCCTTTAAGTTTAATTATGTGTGTATTCAATGCTCATAATATGATTGATGTAACGCACTTCGAAAGAATAATGCACATTTTACGAAAACTACAGTGTTAAAAGTGGGGCAAAATCAACGAACTTTGAAAGTTTTGTTTCATATTGTACGCACTTTAAAAATACTTTCAAAGCGTGTTAAAGAATGTGTTGCAGTTCCTATGCTATTTTCACTAAAGATGATGCAATGGAAAAATTAAAGTTACACAATTCAATGTAAATTTTTTTTACATGCAACGATATACATAATGGAATGTACCATTAAATCTGAAAACTTTATTTCAACTTTTATACATAAAGAAATGAAATTTAAAATGGTTACACAGAAAAATATGGCAAATTTCTCATGCTTTTGAAAAAGGGAATCCTCATTGTTCTCAAAAACTGCCTCCTCGAAACAAACTAATTTTATTGTAAATAAAGACATTTTTGGCAACCAATTTTGTAATAACATACTTGTTTATGTTTTATTAATATCTCATTGTTAGTCAAGCTTGTAAAATAATGATTATGGGGATAATTGTCATGTTGTTAATTTTGAATATACCAGGTGGCAGTAAATATAAAAGGTCTGGTTGGTACAATTTAGGTTTCAATGATAACAGTAAGAAGGAAAACTCCGGAATGGACATTTTTCCGGTTTGCGCACCCCTTTTCATTCCCCAACCACCGCAAATGGAACTTGAATTTCTGTATCAGATACAGAAATTCAGGTTCCATTTGCGGGGGTGGGGGAACACTGCACCCGGGTCCAAAACGCATGTCCTGATCCCCACTTCTCTCCTTGAAAATGAAAATTTATTAATTTACATAGTAAAATTATCGCAAATATGCCTCGGAGCCCCCTTACAAAGACAGTTATCTTTCGACCCCCCCCCCCCCCGGAAGAATTCGTTGGATCCGCGCATGAAAAAGCATTTAAAAAAAACGACTCATGCAAGTTTTTCCTTTGTATTGCAACGTGTTATCTACGGGGTTCTTTACAAGGGTATAGGTTTTATATACCGGTATATATCAATAATTTTCCTTTACTCTACGTGCGTATCAGTGAATCGTTTTCAAAATATTAATTACTATTGGGCGAGGGTGTGTTCCCGTTTTGCACACGTTTGATAATTGGGTATAAAACAATAGGTGTGATTTGTGTTATGATAGCAATTATAGTCTGCTTTCAGTCAAAGATTTTACCTTGATTTTTACCTGTGTGTTATCATTCATTCATCAGCGCCATAACGATGAAACAAGAAGAATACAGATATATTGTTGTGTTTTAGTCTAGTAACTAATAAATATCACCATTTTTTCATTTGATAAAAATAAAGATAAAGATATTTCTATTCTTAAATGTCCGCTCATGGTAAGAAAAATAATGATTAGTGGATTTGACTTTTACATTTTTGTCCATTTACCTTTTAAAGTTAACAAGGTTTCTTTAATCCGCTGGTATATATTCGTCATGAAATTTGGGGCTTATTGACATCGGTGGTTTGAACGAACGTTTTAATTGAATGTTTCTGAGAAATGCTGACCTAGCTACTACAATCTTCATGCTGCTTGCGAGAAACGGCAACACAAAAACTGAGTGACTTGATCGCGCGACTCTCTCTCTCTCTCTCTCTCTCTCTCTCTCTCTCTCTCTCTCTCTCTCTCTCTCTCTCTCTCTCTGAGTTTGTACATGTATGAAGTTTAAGACTATCTCAGTCATCTTACATTTTAAAAAAATAAATCATATGTTTGTAATTTTCGGGATTTAGTAATTTGACAAATAATTAATTAATTCAAGAAAGTGTTTATAAATAAACATTTTATGTTCAATTCATTGAAAATAATATCTCTCTCTATCTATGATAATGAATCTAAATTCTCTCTCTCTCTCTCTCTCTCTCTCTCTCTCTCTCTCTCTCTCTCTCTCTCTCTCTCTCTCTCTCTCTCTCTCTCTCTCTCTCTCTCAAAACAACTTAAAACGTGAGGGAATTCTTCTTCTTTTTTTTATAATAAAAATGCCATCTTGAATGCATAAATTGGCGGCCGTTCTTTCAAATACATGTATAGAAAAAACAGTTTTCTTTATTAATTGATATTTATCTATAGATCGTTAGGACTGCATATTAAACATTATTCCTGCATTTTGCTTTGCATCTGAAAATTTGTCCTGAACTCTTTTTGGCATATCGCGGGCTGGTCAAATGGGGTTCATATTAATGGTGGGGTGGGGGTGGCGTTTGAAGGGTGGGTGACGGAGGCTTATCCAACTACATGTGTCTACTTAATTTTTCTATCCATATTCTTTTAAAAGGTTATAGATAAATTCAAAAATCTATTGTAGGCAAAGAATATCAGCAGCTGTTCGAAGACATTTGAAACACAACATTTGCAAATAAGAAAGATTCGGTTTCTATACATTGATCGTTTTTATAACCTCTGGAAAAATGATCAGAATCTCATTAAAGGGGCATGGTCACGATTTTGGTCAAAAATTAATTTTCTGATTTTAATATTTACAATGCATCAGAAAGGCATTATTAATAGGCATTCGGAATATGAGTGTCATTATTTGAATTATTAATAAGTTACTGAGCTTGAAATTCTTCGCTATGTAAACAAAGCATTTGTTTACATTTTGAACGTTAAAGTAAAAACTTCAGGTTTAAACCTAAAACGAATGTGTTAAACGTTATGAATTGTTTTTCTATGCCTTAAATAGATAAAAAGATTTTTTACTGGTAAATTGAACTTATTTAAACAAAAACAGGGCACGAGCCTTGTTTACATGACAAAGAATTGTGAGCCCTGTATCTTGCTTGTAACTCTACAAACGACTCTCAAAATTTATTTGATCATTAGAAATGCATTTTTAAAGCATTGTAAATAATAAAAAATGAAAAAAACAATTTGACCAAAATCGTGACCATGCCCCTTTAAGGTACATTTGCAAATCTAACTTTGTAGTTCAGTCGATTGTTTTCGCAATTAAAACAGAAAATACAGCATTGAAGTTAAGGTACATGTAACAAATCATTTCGTAAATTTAACCTATTTAATATTCATTAAGAAAATACAACTGGACAATACAGTCCACTAGTTTACAATAATCCTCACATATAACATTAAAGTCTAAAATGAGATGGAGGAGGGGGAGGGGGCTGAAACCCCTTGAGGTCATGCATTGTATATATAAGGTTGTTCACATCTTTTATAATAAAAGTAGTTAAACAATGTCAATGGCAATGAACTTTATTCTCAATAAACTGTGTTTACAACTTTACAGTGTAGAGAAAATATATACAAATTACATTGTGAAGAAGGATTAGTATATGTACATTAACCAAGAGAGCTAACTCTCTCAATATTTACAAATCTTGATAAGTTGTGTTTTGTTTGATACATTAAACAATGCTTTAAATTTTGCATGTAAGTACTAGTACTGCCCAAATTATGATTTCCGTCGGGTCGGTGTGTACGCTACGTAACGTAAATGATAATGCCAGTTATTCAATGATTATAGAAGTTGCTACAAATTATTTGGAAATATGTACACTTGTTCCTTGTTTTTCCTTGTTATCAATGCAGCTCAATTTAATTAAGATTTAATTAATAGATAGCTACACATTAAATCATTTAATTACAGCTAATTTTATTGTTTATCTCGATGTAAAGTACGTCACAATAGGGAGGTGTCCCATTCCACCTTAATGATTCATCCTATCATATTTACATCTGCAAATAAATCATGCGCATCTGCAAATATTGTAATTTGGGTGAAGTCGAGGATGAATTCCATTTTACACTTATCTGTCCTTTTTATAAATGTCTACTCGTATTGTATTTAAAAAAATATTACTGAACTCGTCCTTCAATGTTTAAGTTAGTTCAACTCCTCGCCATTCATAATCGCAAACAATTGTGCCATCTCGCAATGTATCTGCGTGAGGCTGGTAAAAAACGGGAATGTCAGACTATTCGTATATCCAATCATGTATTACCATTATCATTATCATTTACATAACTTTTTGATTTATTGATTAATAGGGTCTCTCCTCCTATGAATGTGCATTTATGAATAATATTTTTCTTTGTAGAATATTGCATAACATTATTACTAGCAGTGACGTGTGCTTTTGCTTAGATAGAGTGTATGGATATGTTTATATTTACATTTTCCAGTGTCTTTACCTGTGATAACACTACATATCGATTTTGTACTATATACATGTAACCCATAATACAAATGACGCCAAATTGAGGCGCCAGCGGGGTTGGCTTATTTATATCTAAATATTTAATCGTACGATAGCTTAAAATTATATAAATATAAGTAATAAGGAATCATTCTTTGAATATTATGAGGCGAAAAGTTCGGTCGGGCCGTGATCAAATTTATCATAAAGCCCTTCGGGCTTTATTGGATTTGATCACGCCCCGACCGAAATTATCACCTCATAATACTCAAGAATGATTCCTTATTCCTTATATAATTACATGTATGTACATATGTTACAACTGCTTATAATGCATATGAATTTTTTTTTAGCAAATAAACAATACAATACATCAACCGAGTATGTTTCTCTCTATTTTTAACGGAAACTTATACTTAATTCACTGCTCTATAAAACAGCCAGACTGAAATCTACACGTTCCTTTATCGATTGCAGTTGGTTGTACATACAGACACCCTAGAAATATCACGACCTGCACGAAATAATCATGATGATGTCAGACTCAAATTCCCATAGGAGACGATTTGGATGTTTCTTTTTGTCTACCGTGCAGTAGTTTAGTTGATTTAACTTACTTTTAACAATCAAATTATAAGTTTGTTAAAGAAATTAAAGCGAAACTTAGGTGAAGTTTACAAAGAACGATAAATCAATTATGATGAAACTAATACTGCTATTGATTTTCTACCTCAAATCTAGACAACAATGTCATACAACTGTACATGTATCTGGGAATGCAGATTTGATCGTTTCTAGGTAAAACTGATTGGCTAGGTATAGGTAGAATTTGATCAATAAAATTATCAACTTTAAATATTGTAATTTTTTTTACACGTTTCCAACGCCAAAAATTGAGATGCAAGTTCGATAAAATTTCCCTTTAGTTACCCCCCTCCCCTCTTCTTCGACCCGTTAATACCTTCAACCAATCGTAACTACTCGGCATTTCCGTAACCGCATTTTTTAATCGGTTACGGTTAGGGCGGGCGTGATCAGAACAACCGAGGAAGTGTGTCGGGACCATTGTCAAACCGAAAGTTGATTTTGTTTGCGTCCATATTTCCTTCGAGAGGAATTTTCTTTCCTAATGGGACTGATCTGCATTACATGAGGTATTTTTTTTTATCTAGACTGTCTGTGTTATATTGAACCTAAATTGTAATAAGAGAAAAATGCATAAATGATATGTAGGCAGGCATATTGCCAAGACTGGTATCTAGACTATCAAATTCAATAAATATTCATGTATACGATTTGTCTGGTTTTTTTTTTAAATTTTATTTTCAATTATAAAAGATTGATAAAGTAATTTAATAAATTGGGAGCTGTTTTGAATTTTATTTCGTACGTAACATATATATGACATGACCATGCATGCACCTCACGTTCTGATTGCGCATGTGTAAGTTGTACTTGACTTTTGTCCCACTGACATGTTTATCTAGTCAAGAAGATATAATTATTTTAACAACAATAAAACAAGCATAATTTGTAAACGGTGACGTAAAGAAATTGGATTTATCTCCCTTACACCTAAAAACTATTTGTATGGATACACTAGCGTTTTCGTCAAATTTCATACATTTTAATATCACGACAGATTGGTAGTAAACTTTTATACATTAATTTGTAAACAAGGAACAGATTGTGTTATCAAACGGGGAAGTTTAATGGGGGGGGGGGGGGCACCCTCCCCAATTTTTTTTTCAAAACAGTCTCTTGTCCGACCTTCACATTTGGGACAGGGATAACAATTTTAGTAATAGTTGACATAAAGACAAAATTTAGACAAGGAACGTCCTAAATACTCACTCACTGGTTTAAAAAAATCATTGTAATCATTTTCCGCTTAGCTGCAACAAAAAAGAATTAAGGTCGTGTTCATGTATATCATGAATACAATTCGGTTTAAATTTTTCATCCCTTTTCTAAATATCCAGCTATGCAGTTTTTTTTTAAAATTTTAACTATAAAGAATACGTTAAGAAACAATAAAGAAACAATTCGGACACGATATATACGGGGAAAAAATATTCAACATTATACATGTAGCATTGTCATTCATTTGTTAAGTGTTAATTCCCGCGTTGCGCGGGTTATCATCTAGGTATTGTTTTAAAAAAAGTATACGACCCTTCCTGACTCTAAATAGACTAATCGAGACCACATTTTAAGCTTTAGAATATCTTGTTTGCAGCAAAAACAATTGAAAATACCCACCAAATCATATCAAATGATTGATAGATTAAATCAGTCTCTAATTTGGGAATTAATTATATTAATTCCCAAATTAGAGACTGATTTAATCTACATGTATCATTTATTTAATATGATTTTGTGGGTATTTTAAAATTGTTTTTGCTGCAAACAAGTATGGTGCCAGTCTACAAAGGTGATTTCAAGGGCAATTACTAGTATGTACAGGCATGTAGCATGGGGGGGGGGGGGGGTTAATAGTGAAATTAAGGAAAGTAACATTGAAATTGAAGTTTAAAGAACTACCGCCTCCCCTTTTAAGGATAAGGGTTTTCAAGATTCGGGAAAAAAAAATTGTAAGAGTCTGCCTACCCCCCCCCCCCCCCTTTCAAAAACGATGTTACGTGCCTGCTGCAGGGTATGCATGTCTCAGCAGTTACAAAACTGATACTTTTTTTTTTTATCTGATGTAAATTAGAAACTTTTAAGTATCACCTTTATATTAACACGGGATTGGAAAACTGTTAAATTTTAAAATAATGAAAGTATAAATAATAGCTTTAAGAATAACCGATTGCCAGTAAACTTCTGACACACATTAAGGGGGTGTCTAATGCTCATCTTACTTCTAAGTGACCCGGGATCCTACGATATACATGTATGCCTAGCGGTAGCTAAATAATTTTTTCGAAATTTTAAAAGTCTATCTAAGTTGAACAAAACGAAGAGACGGAGTATGCTAGAGGTTTTCTCTTTAAAAGTTCTTCATTTTTAAAAAAAATATTAGAATCGAAATAGGTTAAAGCATACGTGTTACATAGAAGGGACTTATGAGTAGAAGATTTGTTAAAAATTAATGTAACAGTTTTTAGAATTCTAATGGATAGCTGATAATGGTCTTTACCGGCATGTATTTAATGACCATATCAGGAAAGAAGTTGTATGACCTAAAACAATGTATCAGATATTTAATAAAATATTTCTGATTACTATTTTCACAGGGTGCGCAAATGATGGAATCTAGAAATGAAGCCCAGGATTTTGTGGGATGTGATCTGTGTCAGCAACCAGTCTCGTTTTTCTGCAGACGATGCGGGATCAATCTCTGTGACCCCTGTGTCACCATACATCTACGCGTGAAATCTACAAACGTTCATGAAATTGTAGATTTCGCCAGCAAGGATGATTACGACACATGCCACTGTGATTCCCACCCCAAAAACGATTGTTCTGCATACTGTAAAACTTGTGATGCCCCGATATGCATCCTTTGTGTATCTATCAAACACAAATCCCACGAAATGGCTGAGCTGTCTGATAAAATTGAAGAACTTTTAAAAGTTATCGCGAAAGAAAATGATCGACTTCAGACATCCAAACATGAATTAGAAAAAATTCTGGGTCACACGACGAAGCTTCTGTCCTCGATATCCTCGATTTACAAACAGAGGAAAGATGAAGTTACCGCGCGGGGAGAAGAGTGGCACAAACAGATCGAGGAGACCGTAAAGAAACTTCACCAGGAACTGGATGACATGCAAAAGGAACACGAGACTGTACTACAGAAACAAAAGAAACAGTTTGAGGAAATGATTGGAAAAGTTGATGAAATGAACGGGAAAACAATAAGATTAAAGAAATCAAAAAACGTCAAAGAAATGCAGACTTTTGTGCCAGTGATTCAGAATCGGAAGATTTTAAATGAATTCTCACAGCATTCTTTTCCGTCATTTTATGAATGCAAAATAGATCCAAATTATTTGCAATCTTATTTCGGATACGTTGAAAAAATGCAAGAAAACAAAACCTCGCTCTTGGAAAATGAATTCAAAGAAAGAGAGTTATCGGGTAGAAGAATGTTAGATGTACCAACAGTTACTTCTGTTATAGACACTGGGTTCCCTGCTGATGAGTATAATAATCGTCTGTATGACATGGCCGTTACCGACGATAACAAAGTGTGGATGGGAGGAGAGAGCGGAGAACTGAAATTGTTTGATCTCCAGGAACACTTCCACCACACCGTCAGCACTACCTGTCTAGGCATGTTCTTATGTATGTACAACAAACAAGTAGTGTACAGTGATCAACCCAATACAGCCGTCAGAATGATATCTGACACCGACACTGTGGTGACGATGTTCACTACCGGGGACTGGAAGCCATACGGCGTCACAAGCACCGCGTCCGGTGATTTACTGGTCTGTCTCCGTAAAGACGATCAGTCCAAAGTCGTCCGATACAGCAGTACCGGTACCGTGCTCCAGGAAATCCAGTACGACTCGCAGTGTCAACCTCTGTACAAACAGGTGTTGTACATCACTGAGAATGTCAACGGGGACATCATTGTAACTGACTTGAAGAAAAACGTAGTCATTGCTGTCGATAGATTGGGCATATTCCGGTACTCGTACTCGGGGAAGGACAGTAAATTTTTCGCTTGTTCAGTCGCTACTGATTCTGTCGGTCACGTCATTGTTACAGATTTTCAGGGTAACAAGATTCACATACTGGACAGAGACGGGCGATTCCTGAGGTACATCATTCCTGAAGGAGGAATAAAAGATCCACGCGGCGTGTGTATCCTTGGTCACGGTGAGATGATGGTGGGAGAGAGTAAGACCGGAATCGCCAAAAGAATCAAATACTTAGAAGAATGAAGGCAGGTCTGTGTTATTTCTCATTCTGTTACAATAACAGTAATGTATTTGAAATTTATGACTTTGACTTTTACTATTTCTACAACTATACTGCATAAGTCTAGTATCCATATACAACAGAGTATAAAACTAGAAAAAAAGCTAATACCACAACACCTCTTGATTAATGATAGAATCTATATATCATTAGATGTTGCGATATACAGGATTGCACAAAGCAAAACAATTCAATAATATTACTTAATTTTAGGAATTTTACAGTTTTATCATTAATCTTGATTCAGAAATGAAAATCTTATATTTGTTTCCATTTTATCAAAATTTTTGTAACGTCAGAAATCAGTACAATGCCAGGTAATCTGTCTGGAGCTGTATTCGTTGTGTGGGAACGGAGGAGGTAAAGAAACATTAGTAAACCGATATATTAATGATGATCATGTATATAGACATGTTATTTCGCTCCAGTCAATTAAATGTATATATGGTTTGCTATTGATTACGTCATTTGCTTTTATGATAATAAATGGTATTTTCACATGTTTTGGTTGTCTTATTTTCACAGGCAAAAACGATCTGACGAAATGCAAAAATTTCATATTCTTCATTTGTAAAATTTCTGTATACAAATACATATAAAAGTATAGAGTACACGAGAGGTTTATATGGATGAGGCGCATTGTGTGCAGTGCGTTAAAAAACAAAAGATACACGCACCGTATTCCCATTCCGTAGGCCTACCAAAATGCGATTCCGTCGGTCCTGTTTTTTAAACGCTGTAACGAAACTTAAGATATTTAAGATATTAAATTCCTTTACCTAACCTGAATATTGGTTGGCCCCTTCAAATTTATACCATTTAAAAACAGTGTTGGTACAACGCCTCTAAAATTGCAAAATAAAACACGAAACTATGTTGACAAGACGCCATGTTATGTGTGCATATTTACAGCATAGATTGTAATTCCTTGATTTTTCCAAAACCTCTTCTTATTTTAACAGTTACAAGTTTGACTAATATTTTGCTGAATAAACTTTATATAAAACTGTTTAGTTAAAGGAAATTCCATTATTTTCAGGGGAATTTTCATAAGATGAACGTACACAATTTATCCGTTTATTGAATTTACAAATTAAATGAGATAGTTTTCAACGCAACTCCGATAAAACAAATGAATAGAATTCAAGAAACTTTGTTGTTACATGTAATAAAGAAAAATGTATAGATGTGCCCTTTAGAATGAAATTTTGATGTTACGGGTTTCCTCTTACTAATTTCCTTTAATTTAATTATATGTGTGTATTCAATGCTTTTAACATGATTGTGGTAACGCACGTCGAAAGAATGATGCACATTTTACAAAAAATACAGTGCTAAAAGTGGAAATAAATTAACGAACTTTGAAAGTTTTGTTGCATATTGTACGCACTTTAAAAATACTTTCAAAGCGTGTTAAAGAATGTGTTGCAGTTCCTATGCTATTTTCACTAAAGATGATGCAATGGAAAAATTAAAGTTACACAATTCAATGTAATTTTTTTTTTACATGCAACGATATACATAATGGAATGTAGAATTAATATCTCTTTGTTAATCAAGCTTGTAAACAAATGATTGTGTGCATGTACATGTAAGGGGGATAATCAAGAACGAAAAAACTTTGTGGTAATAATTTGCATTCGTGCAGAGTCACTTTGGGTTAGTTTTCAAGATTGTTAAACATAATAGATCAATTAACATGTCCAGCATCCAATTATCTGTGGGTAATTAATGACTTTTCAGAACCTGGCAATTGTTAATGCCTTTCATTCTTATTTCTCTGATTTTGCTGGTTTTGATGATACAGAAATTCAGGTTCCATTTGCGAGGATGGGGGAACACTGCGCCGGGTCCAAAATGCATGCGCGGATCTAGAGGTCCTGACCCCCCCCCCCGTCCCCTCCCCCTGGAAAATGAAAATTTATTAAATTTACATAGTAAAATTATCACAAATATGATTCGGAGCCCCCTTGCTTTAGAACCCCCGACCGGAAAAATTTGTTGGATCCGCGCATGAAAATGCATTTTAAAAAAACGACTCATGCAAGTTTTTCCTTCGTATTGCAATGTATTATCTATGGGGTTCTTTACAATGGTATAGGGTTTTATATACAGGTAAATATTAATAATTTTCCTTTACTCTACATGAGTATCAATGAATGGTTTTCAAAATATTTAAAATTACTGTTGGGAAAGGTGTTTAAACGTGTATGTGAGTGTTCTAAAGCCGGGCATCTTGCACCGAGTAACTTGTTACAATCTAATCAAAATTAGATCTTTGATCCGCTCCTAATAGATCGCTATACCTTATTTCAATTAGATCACAATGCAGTAAAAAGTTAAACACTTTTAAAAAATAAATCCTTGGCTAATTTTCAATGTAAAAAAATACACATGCCATAATACATGTATGTAATAATTATAACTTTAGATTGAAAGACAGGACACACGTAATGCAGTAGAAATCCCAAAATTTTAAATCGTTAAAATAATGGAGAGACGCTGACAATTATAGATTTATAAATTTTGTATAATAATTATAAAATAATCAATGTTCGTACACCATGGTTTGCCCTCAGATTTCAAGTTTGGTTGCGTTTCCTGTAAACTGTCAACGCTTTATTTTTCGTACATGTCTTCGTGTACAAGATTTTTCTGCTGTTAATAAGGACACAATTAAGTTTATCAACCTTTTACCAGGAAGTCGATTAATTAATCATTTAATTTACCAACCGATTGAGGTTTCTTAATATATAAATAGGCGAATCAGAGGTCTCATTGGTGTGATTAATTAGAATTTCTAAAATATATTTATGAGTTTTTTTCTTGTTGCTTCTACAAATTTCTTTAACAATATCTTTTTCGAGACGACTATGGAATTGTATATTTGTAAAATATTTTACTATTTAGCTCTTGGAATTTTGATAATTCTTACCTAAGAAGATAAAATAAAAAGAAATTAAAACACGATAGATTCTGACGTTTTTATTGTTTAAAAACCCCCCACACTTTTATGCATAAAACGATGTTAACTCTAAAGATATTGTGTATTGGAGAGCTCGCAATTTTCAGTAAAAATTATAGTTAGACTAACGATGACACGAGACATAAAAAATGCATTTTCTATTTTTATCATATCGCGTTAAGGTAAACTTGTCTTCTGGCATTTTTGACGATGAAAATGGTACACAATAAATAAAAATCTCGCGAGGCACAGGCCATTCGTGATCAGCCTGAATGTAAAATTTTAAAAAAAAATGCAAAAAAAAAAGAGTATAAAAAAAATAGAAAATTTTCAATGAAAACAAAAAGAAGAGAAAAAATGAAAGAAAAAAGAAGAGGGGCTTTTCAGACAAGGGCGATAATTGACGTCACACACTCGTTGGCAATATTCTATGGACGCAAACCGGTTGTACATGTAACTTCCACTGCAGCCGCTGTACCAAAATGGCGACACAACCCACTTTTTCTTTCCCAGTAATATTGAAATTTGTATGGATCGTGCACGTGGGTCCCATTTGCCTTGATTGAGAGACTGAAACGTTACATGCACACGTGCTCTGGCACTCACTACACGTGCGGAGAACATTCTTTGATTCTCGGCACCCGTGGTGTATGAAGCTTGTACACCGCCCCTTCTTTGGGTCGTTCGTGGTCCCCACATATGTGATCTGATTCGGGTATGATATCAAGGCAACCTATACAAAACAGAAAAAAACGATCTTACGTTTACGTAGTTTTGTACCGCAAACAATACATGCAAAAATGCAGTTTACGGTTCACTAAACGCACTTTCTTTGAAATACAATATCAGATTCCTTGTTATTTGGATATAACAAAATGTATCATCGTTGATACATTCTTTAACTTAAGAAATCACATACGAATAAATTTCTTAATTTATTAAAAAATCATTAAAATTTCAAATGTTGCAATATAACGCTAAAATAATTTTATAATTTTCTTTTCCCACCCTTCCTCTCAGTAAAAAAAAAAAAAAAAAAAAAAGCAAAGCCACCCCCCCCCCCCCCGCTAAAGACAAACAAAAACCAAATGCCCTCCTACGGCGACCTTGGAAAAATCACGGACTGGACGAAATAACCATCATGATGATGATGTCAGACTCAAATTCCCATAGGAGACGATTTGGCTGTTTCTTTTATATATCGTGCAGTAGTTTAGTTAATTTAACTTACTTTTTACAATCAATTTTTAGTTTGTTAAAAGAAAGATGGAAATATCCAGTGAATGTAAATACAACTGGATAAAGATGATTACATTTGATGTCTATATTCCAACAATTTTACGGTACAGTTATGTGTTTTATTTTCAAGAGAAACTTTTTCACGTGTTAAATCAAATTAAAACCTGTTATCTATGATAAATGAATTTAAATTATCTCTCATATTTTTACATCTCTCTCTCTCTCTCTCTCTCTCTCTCTCTCTCTCTCTCTCTCTCTCTCTCTCTCTCTCTCTCTCTCTCTTGGGGGTACGACTAGTGAACACTAGCGCGGGTTGTTGTTTTTTTTTAATCGACAGATAGGGGAAGTTTACAAAGAATGATAAATCAATTACGATGAAACTAATACTTCTATTAATTTTCTACCTTAAAACTAGAAAACAATGTCATAAACTGTACACGTATCTGGGAATGCAGATTTAATCGTTTCTAGATAAAACTGATTGGCTAGGTATAGGTAGAATTTGATCAATAAAATTATCAACAAAAATATTGTAATTTTTTTTACACGTTTCCAACGCCAAAAAATTGAGATGCAAGTTCGATAAAATTTCCCTTTAGTTACCCTCCCCCCTCTTCGACCCGTTAATACCTCCAACCAATCGTAACTACTCGGCACTTTCCCTAACCGCAATTATTTTTCATCGGTTACGGATTACGGTTACGGTTAGGGCGGGCGTGATCAGAACAACCGAGGAAGTGTGTTGGTACCATTGTCAAACCGAAAGTTGATTTTGTTTGCGTCCATATTTCCTTCGAGGGGAATTTTCTTTCCTAATGGGACTGATCTGCATTATATGAGGTATTTTTTTTATCTAGACTGTCTGTGTTATATTGAACCTAAATTGTAATAAGAGAAAAATGCATAAATGATCTGTACACATGCAGGCATATTGCCAAGACTGGTATCTAGACTATCAAATTCAATAAATATTCATGTATACGATTTGTCTGGGGTTTTTTTTGAATTTTTATTTTTAATTATAAAATATTGATAAAGTAATTTAATGAATTGGGAGCTATTTGGAATTTTATTTCGTGACATGACATGACCATGCATGCACATCACGTTCTGATTGCGCATGTGTATTTGTCCCACTGACATGTTTATCTAGTCAAGAAGATATTTGGGGTATAGTTAAATTTAAATAGTATACTGTTTATTTATCTCTTTGATCTGATCGTGTAAATAGAATAAAGTTTATCTATGAATCATGAATCCATGGAGGACCTAACAACAATAAAACAAGCATAATTTGTAAACGGTGACGTAAAGAAATTGGATTTATCTCCCTTACACCTTAAAAACTAACTAGTGAAATAATTGTTTTGAAAATTTTTTACGACCCTTCCTGACTCTAAATAGATTTATCAAGACCAAATTTTAAGCTGTAAAATATCTTGTTTGCAGCAAAAACAATTTAAAATACCCCAAAAGTTATTGATTAGTCAAATGATATTATATCGGTAAGTCGAGCCACCTTAAATGCTACTTAGTTCTAACACGTACATGTATAATGTTGGTATGGTGCCAGTTTACACAGATTTCAAGGGACATTTACTATACTCTGTCACAAGATATTTTGGATTCACATTTGGCTTAATTGCTTGATATTTATAAATACCCCAGGGTTCAAACAATGTTCATTCAAAAGTATGAAAAATTTCCAAGATTTCTCAGTCAAAGCGCCCCTGTTAACTTAACAGGTTTCAATACAATGCTAAAAAATGAGATGTCTACGGAGATTTTGTATTGCATCAAGCCCGGATGATAACGTTGAAACATTGCGCGATGTATTCCGAGTGTATTCCGAATTGAGAAAAAAATGTAAACATTCCCCATTATAAATCTCCGTAAGGAATCTGTTTTTATGGAAGGGAATTACCGCCAAAATTCTATGTATCTTGCTTTTATTCTTATTATGCTTACTTCTTTATTCTTCAGTACATTTAGACTTGCATGTCACTTTATTGTTTTCATATTCATGCTTATCTAATTTCACTTTGATTCTCTTTGATCCTTCATTGTTTGCTTAATTCTATGTTGCAACATTCTCTTCTTATTCGTGTTAATTCTTTCTTCTATCTCTGTTCGTGAATTCAAACACGCAAACCATAAAGCACTTTCAATAAAGACGAATACATGTTGCATGAATTGAATGCTGCATTATGACGCAAGGCGGCAATGTGTGCGCTACAATTGCTGCTCCCTGAAAAAAAACAACAACGTAGCTTGCTAAATGTGGGATGTTTCGCACCATGACATTTCGCTACAATGTTTTTATGTTTAGATCAAGAAATGGAGGGGAGGTTTATGTACTAAGGGATAATTTATAATTTTGTTTGCCGGAGAGGGGGTGGGAGGGGGTAGTTCGAGTTCTCTTTTCAGTATGTTTACTTTGTGAATTTAAAAAAAGTTTGAATTTTCAAGGGTGGTCGTTTTGAATTTTCAAGGGTGGTGGGGTGACTGGACCCCCCCTCTCCTAAAATAAAATAAAATTCTAAGTCTGCGCATCAGTTTTTTACATGAGACTATATAATCTTACAGTTCTCATAATTAGCACCCGTATCATAATTATTTCATCATCGCAAGCTTGATATGGAAGTCGGTCAATTCAACTCTTCATTTAATCAAGACCAGTTGACAGGTAGACATGTATGAGGTTCATGTCTCTAAGTTACGTGTATCATAGCTTATATAAACACCTTCAAATCTAAATATATGTACATGATTTATATTAAAATAAACAAAGTTAACCTACAATAAGCATGGATGTGAATGATACATACACATTTTTATCACTTCGAAAATTTGTGTAAATAAGAAGCATACATTATTTATGTTTTGTATTTTGGGAAAAAATATTTCATTTAAAACTTTATATAACAATTTTTATTAAGATTTGATTTAGATTTTAAACCAAAACGTATAAACAGTTATATCACATACCGTATTTTAATCTCTTTGCCTGGTTTGTTTTCTTTTACTCATTGTGTAATTAATTAAGTCACTGATAATTTAGATTCGTTAATTTTACCGCGTATACGTATATTTACTTCTGCGATTCCACCGTTCTGTGCCGAATCGCAAGAATATAAAATCGCGTGCACCAAACTTTGTTTTCATATCACAAGTTCAAAATTTTGAGAAAAATAAGTGAGCCATGATTTTAAAACTTGCAGTTTTAAGTTTTTTAGCCCGGAATTTCACGCGGATATTAATTCATCGCATTTAATCAGGGGTACACAGTACTGTAGCCTAACGAGAGGTACATAGTGATTCATGCAAGTGATAATTTTCACACGTACTAGAGTACAGGAAAAGCTACTTCTAAGCATTTCGTACCCCAGTCCTTTTATTGTTTTTCAAAAACATCTCTAAATCTGGTTTAAATTATTTATTTCTTTTTCATCTGCATGTTCCACGGGTACCTCTGGACAGAACCGTGCATCACCCCATCTCTTTTCACCTCAAATGAAAATAAAGTCCTGTCGACAAGTACTAATGACATGTTCCTCTTCTAAAATTTAACCGTTCCTGCAAATAATTTGCAAAAAATTTGTTACTAGCTGCATATATATACAATACATTACATTGCGATCTAGAATGAGATCAGATCCACCCCCAATGGAAAATTCACACTTATTTAATCAACCAATAAAAAAATTTATACAAAATTATCTATCAGACCCCCGACCCCCCCCCCCCCCCCCCCCCTTATGAGTTTTTTTAGAACCGCGCGGAGACATTTTACATGTATACAAAAAAAAACATATCTTTTTGAGTCTGCGTATATCGTGGCTTGTTAAAAGTTGACTATATTAATATGTCTTTCATATTCCTATACTAAGCCCTTAATTTAGATTATTTCACGAATTTATTAAATTTATGCCATTTGTTAGTTTCGTTTTAATAAATCTTCGGGAGCAGCAATTGTAGCGCACACACTGCCACCTGGCGTCATAATGCAGCATTAAATTAACTTGTATTCGTCTTTATTGAAAGTGCCTTAGGTAGCAAGGGACAGTTTCGAATAAAGTACCCATCAATATTTTTGTAAAATTGAGAGTTGTTGTACTTGAAGGCTTATGAGTGTTGCTAAAACTCATAAAATGATTTTTAATGATTATCATTAGTAAGAGGGGTGTCTCTTGTTGAAATTGATATGCAATATGTAGGCCCCTTATGTTAGGTACATGAGAATCAGTCAGAAGTAAAATGCGAAACCTGCGGCTATGACTGTTGTGCTGACTTTACACAGTGAAATTGCAAGTTACAGACAGGAGGTAAAATAAACACGAAAAGTAGGTGAATGGGACATTGTAAACTACACATCAGTAAGTTTGTGACATGTGATAGTGCAAAATGCACGCGGTACGGAAGGTCAACTCTCTGCAGGGAATTAGCTGGGGGAGGTCTAAAAAGCTGAAAAATCATGAAAAATTAGCAAAATATGAAAGGGTCAAAATCTCATAAAAACCAGTATGCAGAAAATTTTACAGGTTTTGATTAGTAATTTTCTTCAGAAATTGGTGATTGGCCTTATAAAGAGTGAATTAAAGGTATTTGTGCTGAATGGGAACTGAGGAAATTCTAGTTACAGAGTTCCGAAGACATGCATCCCTTAGCTACAATGAATTGTATAAAAAAAACTGTCCCCTGCCACCTTATGGTTTGCGTGTTTGAATTCACGTTTGTAACAGAGATAGAAGAAAGAATTTACACGAATAAGAAGAGAATATTGCACATAGAAATAAGCAAGCAATAAAGAATTAATGAGTAAAGAATTAAAGAGAATCAAAGTGAAATTAGATAAGCATGAATATGAAAAAAATAAAGTGACATGCAAGTCTAAATGTACTGAAGAATAAAGAAGTAAGCATATTAAGAATAAAAGCAAGATACATAGAATTTTGGCGGTAATTCCCTCCCATATGTTTTCGTTCCTGTGAATTTTTCCGAGTGAAAGATGATAATGTGTCAATAAAATTATCTTGGAAAGTATCCCTTTCAACTATTTCAATTACACTTCTTTCACAGGTAAGTGTGTTTTTATTAAAAACCGTCCAAATGTGTTGCATAAATATCTTGGGACAGACTATAGTACATGTTTGTACATGCACGTAGCATTGGGGGGAGGGGGGGGGGGGTGAAGTGAAATTAAGGAAACAAACATTGAAACTGAAGTTTGAGGTACTACCGACTCCCACTTCCAAGGATAGGAATTTTCAAGATTTGAAAATTAGCCTTTTTTTTTATTTGAATGAGTCTGCCTACCTCACCCCCCCCCCCCCCCCCCCCAAAAAAAAAAGAACCCCGATTACGTGCCTGCTGCAGGGTATGCATGTCTCAGCAGTTACAAACTGATACCTTTTTTCATTTATTGTAGATTTGACACTTTAAAGTATCATATTTATATTAACACGGGATTGGAAAATCGGTAAATTTTAAAGGGACTTGGACACGATTTGACTTAAAATTTTCAAATTATATTTTTCCATTTTCAATATTTATACTGATAAAAATAGAAGTTTATAATGCTATGTCAAAATCTGAAAGTCAAATATCAAGTTATAAGCAAGTTACAGAGTTCGTAATTCTTTGTTTTGTAAACAAAGCTCGAATATTGTCATTTTTACATATGTGTTGTATTGGTGTAAGTTTCAATCAAATGTATCTTTCTTTTGTTGATAATAGTATTTATGAAGATACTGAATAAGTTTAAATTGTTTTTACATGTCATTTTGTCTAAGAAATGGTAATTCTCTACATTACATTTTTTGTAAACAACTATAAGATTCTAGCTTTTTTTACATACCTCTGTATCTCGCTCGTAACTTGACTTTAACATTCAATATTTTGGTCAATCATTTAAAATGCACCAGTAAACCATTTGATACATAAAAAATAAAAATAAAATTTTTGATCTCAAATCGTGTCCAAGTCCCTTTAAAATAATGAAAGTATAAATGATAGCTTTAAGAATAACCGATTGCCAGTAAACTTCTGACAAACATTAAGGGGGTGTCTAATGCTCATCTTACTTCTAAGTGACCCGGGATCCTACGATATACATGTATGCCTAGCGGTAGCTAAATAATTTTTTCGAAATTTTATAAGTCTATCGTAGTTGAACAAAACGAAGAGACGGGGTATGCTAGAGGTTTTCTCTTTAAAAGTTCTTCATTTTTAAAAAAAATATTAGAATCGAAATAGGTTAAAGCATACGTGTTACATAGAAGGGACTTATGAGTAGAAGATTTGTTAAAAATTAATGTAACAGTTTTTAGAATTCTAATGGATAGCTGATAATGGTCTTTACCGGCATGTATTTAATGACCATATCAGGAAAGAAGTTGTATGACCTAAAACAATGTATCAGATATTTAATAAAATATTTCTGATTACTATTTTCACAGGGTGCGCAAATGATGGAATCTAGAAATGAAGCCCAGGATTTTGTGGGATGTGATCTGTGTCAGCAACCAGTCTCGTTTTTCTGCAGACGATGCGGGGTCAATCTCTGTGACCCCTGTGTCACCATACATCTACGCGTGAAATCTACAAACGTTCATGAAATTGTAGATTTCGCCAGCAAGGATGATGACGATACATGCCACTGTGATTCCCATCCCCAGAACGATTGCTCTGCATACTGTAAAACTTGTGATGCTCCGATATGCATCCTTTGTGTATCTATCAAACACAAATCGCACGAAATGTCTGAGCTGTCCGATAAAATTGAAGAACTTTTAAAAGTTATCGCGAAAGAAAATGATCGACTTCAGTCATCCAAACATGAATTAGAAAAAATTCTTGATCACACGACGAAGATGTTGTCCTCAATATCCTTATATTACAAACAGAGGAAAAACGAAGTTACTGCGCGGGGAGAAGAGTGGCACAAACTGATCGAGAAGACCGTGAAGAAACTTCACCAGGAACTGGATGACATGCAAAAGGAACACGAGGCTGTACTACAGAAACAAAAGAAAGAGTTTGAAGAAATGATTGGGAAAGTGGATGAAATGAACGGGAAAACAGTAAAATTAAAGAAATCAAAAAACGTTAAAGAAATGCAGACTTTTGTGCCAGCGATTCAGAATCATCAGAATTTAAATGAAGTCTCACAGTATTCTTTTCCGTCATTTTATAAATGCAAAATAGATCCAAATTATTTGCAAACTTATTTTGGATACGTTGAAAAAATGCAAGAGAAAAAAACTTTGCTCTTGGAAGATGAATTCAAAGAAAGGGAGTTACCGGGTAGAAGAATATTAGAGGTACCAACAGTTACTTCTGTTATAGACACTGGGTTCCCTGCTGATAGAAAAAAAAATCGTCTGTATGACATGGCCGTTACCGACGATAACAAAGTGTGGATGGGGGGAGCAAGCTTCGAACTGAGGTTGTTTGATCTCCAGGGACACCTCCACCACACCGTCAGCATTACTACCTATGGCTTGTACTTATGTATGTACAACAAACAAGTAGTGTACAGTGATCAAAATAATAAAGCCGTGAAATTGATATCTGACACCGACACTGTGGTGACAATGTTCACTACCGGGGACTGGAGGCCATACGGCATCAGAAGCGCGGCGTCCGGTGATCTACTGGTCTGTCTCCGTAAAGACGATCAGTCCAAAGTCGTCCGATACAGCAGTACCGGTACCGTGCTCCAGGAAATCCAGTACGACTCGCAGTGTCAACCTCTGTACATATGGGCGGTTTACATCACTGAGAATGTTAACGGGGACATCATTGTAACTGACTGGGAGAAAGACGCAGTCATTGCTGTCGATAGATTGGGCATATTCCGGTACTCGTATTCGGGGAAGGACAGTGAATTTTTCGCTTGTTCAGTCGTCACTGATTCTGTCGGTCACGTCATCGTTACAGGTGGTTTTGGTAAAAAGATTTCCATGCTGGACAGAGACGGGCGATTCCTGAGGTACATCATTCCTGAAGGAGGAATAAAAGATCCACGCGCCGTGTGTATCCTTGGTGACGGTGAGATGATGGTGGGAGAGATGAAGACCGGAATCGCTAAAAAATTCAAATACTTAGAAGAATGAAGGCACGCCTGTGTTATTTCTCATTCTGTTACAATAACAGTAGTGAGTATTTGACATTATTGACTTTGACTTTTACTATTTCTACAACTATACTGCATAGGTCTAATATCCACTCATATACAATAGAGTATAAACCTCGACTCATACTATATATAGACTGTATAGCAAAAAGTAAAAAAAAAAGGAAAAAGAAAGAAAAAAAAAGCTAATTCCACAACACCTCTTAATTAATGATAGAGTTTATTTATCATTAGTATAGATGTTGCGATATACAGGATTGCACGATGCGAAACAATTCAATAATATTACTCGATTTCAGATTTTTACAGCTCATTAATCTCAATTCGTTAATCAAATATTTGTTTTAATTAATTTTATCAAAATGTTAGTAACGGCAGAAATTAGTACATTACAAGGTAATCTGTCTGGAGCTGCATTCGTTGCGTGGTAACGGAGGATGTAAAGAAATATTAGTATACCGACATTTAATGATGATAATGTATATAGACATTTTATTTCGTTCCAGTCAATTAAATGTATAATATTATATGGTTTGCTATTGATTACGTCACTTGCTTTTTTAATAATAAAATATATATTCACATGTTTTGGTTGTCTTAATTTCACAGGCAAAAACGATCTGACGAAATGCAAAAATTTCATATTCTTCATTTGTAAAATTTCTGTATACAAATACATGAATTAGTATAGAGTACACAAGAGGTTTATATGGATGAGGCGCATCGTGTGCAGTGCGTTAAAAACAAAAGATACACGCACCGTATTCCCATTCCCGGAAGCCTACCAAATTGCGATTCCGCCGGTCCTGTTTTTTAAACGCTGTAACGAAGCTTAAGATATTTAAGATATTAAATTCCTTTAATTATCCTTGAATGTTAGCCCTTTCAAATTTATACCATTTAAAAACAGTGTTGGTGCAACGCCTCTAAAATTGCAAAATAAAACACGAAACAATGTTGACAAGACGCCATGTTAGGTGTGCATATTTACTGCATAGATTGTGATTCCTTGATTTTTCCAAAACCTTTTCTTATTTTAAAAGTTACAAGTTAGGCTAATATTTTGCTGAATATACTTTTTCTAAAACTGTTTAGTTAATATTGAAAAGAAATTCCATTATTTTCCGGGGAATTTTCATAAGCTGAACATACAAGTTATGCATTCATTAAATTTACAAATTAAATGAGATAGTTTTCAACACAAATCCTATAAAACAATTGAATATAATCCAAGAAACTTTGCAGTTGATAAAAAAATATGTATAGATGTGATTATTAGAATGAAACTTCGATGTTACGGTTTTCTACAGACTAATATCCTGAATTTAATTCTGTGTGTGTATTGAATGCTTATAATGTGATTGTGGTAGCGCACTTCGAAAGAATGATGCACTTTTAAAAAAGTATAGAGCGTTAAATGTGGGACCAAATCAATGAACTTTGAAAGTTTTGTTTCAAATTTTACTCACTTTAAAAATACTTTCATAGCGTGTTAAAGAATGTGTTGCAGTTCCTATGCTATTTTCACTAAAGATGATGCAATGGAAATATTAATGTTACACAATTCAATGTAAATCTTTTATTTACATGCAACGTTATACATAATGGAATGTAGAATTAAATCTGGAAACTTCATTTCAACTTTTATAATATTACGAAATGAAAGTTAAAACGGTTACACAGAAAAATGTGGCAAATTTCTCATGGTTTTGAAAAAGGGAATCTTCATTGTTTTTAACTCACTTTAAAATTATGTTGCAGTTCCTATTCTTTTTTCACTAAAGATGATGCAATGGAAAAATTAAAGTTACTTTTTTTTTTAAAGTTTTTTTTTTACATGCAACGTTATACCTAATGGAATGTACAATTAAATCTGGAAAATTCATTTCAACTTTGAAAATATGTACACTTGTCCCTTGTTTTTCCTTGTTATCAATGCAGCTCAATCTAATTAAGATTTAATTAAGATCTTTGATCAGCTCTTAATATATAGCTACACATTAAATTATTTAATTACATTTAATTTTATTGTTTATCTCGATGTATAGTACGTCACAATATGGAGGTGTTCCATACCACCTTAATGATTCATCTTATCACATTTACATCTATCAAGTATGATTCCCTCTATTTTTAACGGAAACTTAAAGCTAATTCATTGCTCTATAAAATATCCAGACTGAAATCTACACGTTCCGTTTATTGATTGCAGTTGGTCGAAACCTACAGCGACTTTAGAAAAATCACGATCTGCGCGAGATAATCATGAAGATGTCAGACTCAAATTCCCATAGGAGACGATTTGGATGTTTCTTTTTGTCTTCCGTGCAGTAGTTTAGTTGATTTAACTTACATTTTACAATCAAATTATTAGTTTGTTAAAGAAATTAAAGCGAAAACTAGGTGAATTTACAAAGAATGATAAATCAATTATGATGAAACTAATACTGCTATTGATTTTCTACCTCAAATCTAGACAACAATGTCATACAACTGTACACGTATCTGGGAATGCTGATTTGATCGTTTCTAGGTAAAACTGATTGGCTAGGTATAGGTAGAATTTGATCTATAAAATTATCAATTTTAAATATTGTATTTTTTTTACACGTTTCCAAAGCCAAAAAAAAATAAATGAGATGCAAGTTCGATAAAATATCCCTTTAGTAACCCCCCCCCCCTCTATCTGCAGAACTGTAGCTCTCCGGGAAAAAAATATTGTCATATCAGTAGTAAATTGCATGAAGAATTTAATGGTACTAATTGTTTTCACAGAATTTGCGTATAAATAAGGTAAATCAGTCCAAAACTAGAGCACGTTTTTCTGCGCAATAAATATACAATTGTTTCAATGGGTGGCCCTGTAGCTCTCCGGTCTAGAGCTACAGTTCTACCCCCCCCCCCTCCCCCCCTCGACCCGTTAATAACTTCAACCAATCGTAACTACTCGGCCATTTCCGTAACCGCAATTTTGTTCATCGGTTACGGATTACGATTACGGTTAGGGCGGGCGTGATCAGAACAACCGAGGAAGTGTGTCGGGACCATTGTCAAACCGAAAGTAGATTTTGTTTGCGTCCATATTTCCTTCGAGAGGAATTTTCTTTCCTGATGAGACTGACCTGCATTATTTATCTAGACTGTCTGTGTTATATTGAACCTTAAATTAATTGTAATAAGAGAAAAATGCATAAATGATCTGTACACATGCAGGGATATTGCCAAGACTGGTATTTGAGCTACCAAATTCAATTATTGTTCATGTATACGATTTGTCTGGGTTTTTTTTTTATTTTTATTTTCAATTATAAAAGAATGATAAAGTAATTTAATAAATTAGGAACTTTTTGGAATTTTATTTTGTAACATGACATGACGCTTATACACCTCACGTTCTGATTGCGCATGTGTAAGTTGTAACTTTTGCCCTATTGACATATTTATTAATGTCAAGAAGATATTTGGGGAATAGTTAAATTTAAATTTTGTTTATTTATCTCTTTGATCTGATCGTGTAAATAGAATAAAGTTTATCTGTGAATCATGAATCCATGGAGGACATAACAACAATAAAACAAGCATGATTTGTAAACGGTGACGTAAAGAAATTGGATTTATCTCCCTTTACACTTTAAAAACTACATGTATGCATACACTAGCGTTTTCGTCAAATTTCATACATTTTAATACCACGACAGATTGGTAGTAAACTTTACACATTAATTTGTAAACAAGGAACAGATTGTGTCAAACGGGGAAGTTTAATTGGGGGGGGGGGGGGTACCCTCCCCAATTTTTTTTTTCAAAAACAGTCTTTTATCGGACCTTCACATTTGGGACGGGGATAACAATTTTAATAATATTTGACTTAAAGCTGCTTGGTCCGATTTTATATCAAATTTTATGCACGCTTTTAAACGATGGCTTTGCTTAGTATATGTATAATAATAGACGTTGCAGTAGTTTTACCCGTCAATTATGCCAAATTTCAATGAAGAAAAATACGTACAAAATTTGCTAACAAAACAAACGACATTAAAAGGTACCGCGTTATTTCGCCTCATGTTAAATTTCACCCCTGACGACGAGACGGGTATGGTTGTATTACGACTTTGACATCGCTTTAAATAAAGGTCGAAATGATCAGACAATTACAAATAAACATGTGTACGTTTTGTTCGCTAATATTTCCAAAGTCTGCTTTCTTTACAATTGATGCATAGCATGCGGGTTGAATAACCCCAATCATTCGGGGGACGAAACCAAGCGGTTTCCTTTTCTAAACATTCCCGTGATGCATTTTGGTTTGTTTTTTCGTTTGCCCAAAGAGAAATTATTTTTATTTACTTTGAATATTTCTAACTTTGAAAGGAGACTGATTCTGCTGGTGTAAATAGGAGAAAGTCCATAACTTTCTAAGATTAATGATTTGTATGGAAAAAATGTTGATACTGTAATTACAAAAAAATCGGACCAAGCAGCTTTAAATAACAAAATATAGACAAAGAACGTCTTAAATACCCACTCACTGGTTAAAAAAAATATTTGTAATCATTTTTCACGCAGCTGCAACAAAAAAAGAATTAAGGTCGTGTTTATGTATTTATCAAACAATTCGGTTTAAATTTTTCATCTCTTTTCTAAATATCCAGCTTTGCAGTTGTTTTTTGTTATTTCAACTATAAAGAATACGTTAAGAAACAATTAAGAAACAATTCGGACACTATATATACGAAAAAAAATGATTGAACATTTCAGCATTGTCATTCATTTGTTAAGTGTTAATTCCCGCGTTGCGCGGGTTATCATCTAGGAATTGTTTTAAAAAAAGTATACTACCCTTCCTGACTCTTAATAAATTAATCGAGTCCAAATTTTAAGCTTTAAAATATCTTGTTTGCAGCAAAAAACATTTTAAAAAATACCCCCAAAATCATATCAAATGAATGATAGATTAAATCAGTCTCTTATTTGGGAATTAATTTTGTTGAAAAAAAAAAGATATTTCTTTTTATTGAACATTTTTTATTGATCAGTCAAATGATATTATTTCGTTAAGTCGAGCCACCTTAAATGCTATTTAGCTTTTAACACGTACATGTATAATGTTGGTATGGTGCCAGTTTACAAAGATTTCAAGGGACATTTACTAGTACATGTATGTACATGCACGTAGCATTGGGGGGAGGGGGGGGGGTGAAGTGAAATTAAGGAAAGGAACATTGAAACTGAAGTTTGAGGTACTACCGAATGCCCCTCCCAAGGATAGGGATTTTTTTTTTTTTTTTTAAGATAGGGATTTTCAACATTTGGGAATTAGCCTTTTTTTATTTGAATGAGTCTGCCTACCTCAACCCCCCCCCCCCGAAAAAACCCCGATGTTACGTGCCTGCTGCAGGGTATGCATGTCTCAGCAGTTAAAAATTCATACCTTTTTTCATCTAATGTAAATCAGAAACATTAAAGTATCACCTTTATATTAACACGGGATTGGAAAACTGGTAAATTTTAAAAATAATGTAAGTATAAATAATAGCTTTTAGAATACCCGATTGCCAGTAAACTCCTGACACACATTAAGGGGGTGTGTTAATTGCTCAGGAAATGCTCATCTTACTTCTAAGTGACCCGGGATACTACGATATACCTGTATTCCTAGCGCTAGAGGTAGCTAAATAATTTTGACGAAAAGTCTATCGAAGTTGAACAAAATGAAAAAAAAACAGGGTATACTAGAGGTTTTCTCTTATAAAGTTCTTCATTTTTTAAAATATTAATATCTAAATAGGTTTAATCATGCGTGTTACATAGAAGAAAGTTATGAGTAGAAGATTTGTTAAAAATTATTTTAACAGTTCTTAGAATTCTAGTGGATAGCTAATAATAGTGTTTCGTAAAAAATCTTTTCAGGCATGTATTAAATGACCATTTCAGAAATTAAATTATTTAATAAATAGTTCTGATAACTATTTTCACAGGGTGCGCAGATGATGGAATCTAGAAATGAAGCCCAGCATTTGGTGGAATGTGACCTGTGTCAGCAACCAGTCTCGTTTTTCTGCAGACGATGCGGGGTCAATCTCTGTGACCCCTGTGTCACCGTACATCTACGCGTGAAATCTACAAACGTTCATGAAATTGTAGATTTCGCCAGGAAGGAGGATGACGACACATGTCACTGTGATTCCCATCCCCAAAACGATTGTTCCGCATACTGTAAAACTTGTGATGCTCCGATATGCATCCTTTGTGTTTCTATCAAACACAAATCGCACGAAATGTCTGAGCTGTCTGATAAAATTGAAGAACTTTTAAAAGTTATCGCGAAGGAAAATGACCGACTTCAGTCATCCAAACATGAATTGGAAAAAATTCTGGATCACACGACGAAGATGCTGTCCTCGATATCCTCGATTTACAAACTGAGGAAAGATGAAGTTACAGCGCGGGGAGAAGAGTGGCACAAACAGATCGAGGAGACCGTGAAGAAACTTCACCAGGAACTGAATGGCATGCAAAGGGAACACGAGGCTGTACTACAGAAACAAAAGGAAAAGTTTGAAGAAATGATTGGAAAAGTGGATGAAATGAACAGGAAAACAGTAAAATTAAAGAAATCAAAAAATGTTAAAGAAATGCAGACTTTTGTGCCAGTGATTCAGAATCATCAGAATTTAAATGAGTTCTCACAGTATTCATTTCCGTCATTTTATAAATGCAAAATAGATCCAAATTATATGCAAACTTATTTTGGATATGTTGAAAAAATGCAAGAGAAAAAAACTTCGCTCTTGGAAAATGAATTCAAAGAAAGGGAGTTACCGAGTAAAAGAATATTAGAGGTACCAACAGTTACTTCTGTTATAGACACTGGGTTCCCTGCTAATGAAGAGTATAAAAATCGTCTGTTTGACATGGCCGTTACCGACGATAACAAAGTGTGGATGGGAGGACAAAGCAGAGAACTGAAGTTGTTTGATCTCCAGGGACACCTCCACCACACCGTCAGGATTACTGTCACAGGGATGTACTTATGTATGTACAATAAACACGTGGTGTATAGTGGAACTAAAGCCGTGAGAATGATATCTGACACCAACTCTGTGGCTACGATGTTCACTACCGGGGACTGGGAGCCATACGGCGTCACTAGCACCGCGTCCGGTGATCTACTGGTCTGTCTCCGTAAAGACGATCAGCCCAAAGTCGTCCGATACAGTAGTACCGGTACCGTGCTCCAGGAAATTCAGTACGACTCACAGTGTCAACCTCTGTACAAAAACGCGACTTATATCACAGAGAATGTCAACGGGGACATCATTGTAACTGACTGGGAGAAAAAAGCAGTCATTGCTGTCGATAGATTGGGCATATTCCGGTACTCGTATTCGGGGAAGGACAGTGAATTTTTCGCTTGTTCAGTCGTCACTGATTCTGTCGGTCACGTCATCGTGACAGGTGGTGTTGGTAAAAAGATTTCCATGCTGGACAGAGACGGGCGATTCCTGAGGTACATCATTCCTGAAGGAGGAGTAAAAGATCCACACGGCGTGTGTATCCTTGGTCACGGTGAGATGATGGTGGGAGAGAGGAAGACCGGAATCGCCAAAAGAATCAAATACTTAGAAGAATGAAGGCACGTCTGTGTTATTTATCATTCTCCATCAATAACAGTAATGGGTGTTTGACATACATGTATATGACTTTGACTTTTACTATTTCTACAACTATACTGCATAGGTCTAGTATCCACTTATATACAATACAGCATAAAACTATATTATATATAGACTGTATAGCGAAAAGCAAAACAAAAACAAAAACAAAAAACCCCAAAAAACAATACCACAACACCTCTTAATTAATGATAGAATTTATATATCATTAGATGTTGCGATATACAGGATTGCACAAAGCAAAACAATTCAATATTACTTGATTTTGGATTTTTACAGTTTTATCATTAATTTTGATTCACAAATGAAATTTTTATATTTGTTTCCATTTTATCAAAATTTTTGTAACGTTAGAAATCAGTACAATGCCAGGTAATCTGTCTGAAGCAGTACTCGTTGTGTGGGAACGGAGGAGTTAAAGAAATATTAGTATACCGATATTTTAATGATGATCATGTATATAGACATTTTATTTCGCTCCAGTCAATTAAATGTATATATGGTTTGCTATTGATTACGTCATTTGCTTTTATGATAATAAATGATATATTCACATGTTTTGGTTGTCTTAATTTCACAGGCAAAAACGATCTGACGAAATGAAAAAATTTCATATTCTTCATTTGTAAAATTTCTGTATACAAATACATATATAAGTATAGAGTACGCGAGAGGTTTATATGGATGAGGCGCATCGTGTGCAGTGCGTTAAAAAACAAAAGATACACGCACCGTATTCCCATTCCGTAGGCCTACCAAAATGCGATTCCGTCGGTCCTGTTTTTTAAACGCTGTAACGAAACTTAAGATATTTAAGATATTAAATTCCTTTACCTAACCTGAATATTGGTTGGCCCCTTCAAATTTATACCATTTAAAAACAGTGTTGGTACAACGCCTCTAAAATTGTAAAATAAAACACGAAACTATGTTGACAAGACGCCATGTTATGTGTGCATATTTACAGCATAGATTGTAATTCCTTGATTTTTCCAAAACCTCTTCTAATTTTAACAGTTACAAGTTTGACTAATATTTTGCTGAATAAACTTTATATAAAACTGTTTAGTTAAAGGAAATTCCATTATTTTCAGGGGAATTTTCATAAGATGAACGTACACAATTTATCCGTTTATTGAATTTACAAATTAAATGAGATAGTTTTCAACGCAACTCCGATAAAACAAATGAATAGAATTCAAGAAACTTTAATTTGTTGTTAATAAAGAAAAATGTATAGATGTGCCCTTTAGAATGAAATTTTGATGTTACGGGTTTCCTCTTACTAATTTCCTTTAATTTAATTATATGTGTGTATTCAATGCTTTTAACATGATTGTGGTAACGCACGTCGAAAGAATGATGCACATTTTACAAAAAATACAGTGCTAAAAGTGGGAATAAATCAACGAATTTTGAAAGTTTTGTTTCATATTGTACGCACTTTAAAAATACTTTCAAATCGTGTTAAAGAATGTGTTATAGTGCCTATGCTATTTTCACTAAAGGCGATGCAATGGAAAAATTAAAGTTACACAATTCAATGTAATTTTTTTTTACATGCAACGCTATACATAATGGAATGTAGAATTAAATCTGGAAACTTTATTTCAACTTTTATACATTACGAAATAAAAATTAAAATGGTTACACAGAAAAATGTTGCAAATCTCATGGTTTTGAAAAAGGGAATCCTCGTTGTTTTAAAAAAAACTGCCTCCTTGAAACAAACTAATTTATTGTAAATAAAGACATTCTTTGCAACACGTTTTGTAATAATATACTTGTTTGTGTTTTATTAATATCTCTTTGTTAGTCAAGCTTGTAAAATAATGATTGTGTGCATGTAAGGGGGATAATCATGAACGAAAAAACTTTGTGGTAATAATTTGCATTCGTGCAGAGTCACTTTGGGTTAGTTCTCAAGATTGTTAAACATAATAGATCAATTAACATGTCCAGCATCCAATTATCTGTGGGTAATCAATGACTTTTCAGAACCTGGCAATTGTTAATGCCTTTCATTCTTATTTCTCTGATTTTGCTGGTTTTGAGGTTTGGATGATACAGAAATTCAGGTTCCATTTGCGAGGATGGGGGAACACTGCGCCGGGTCCAAAATGCATGCGCGGATCTAGAGGTCCTGACCCCCCCCCCCCTCCATCCCCCTGGAAAATGAAAATTTATTAAATTTACATAGTAAAATTATCGCAAATATGATTCGGAGCCCCCTGGCTTTAGAACCCCCGACCGGAAAAATTTGCTGGATCCGCGCATGAAAATGCATTTTAAAAAAACCGACTCATGCAAGTTTTTCCTTCGTATTGCAATGTATTATCTATGGGGTTCTTTACAATGGTATAGGGTTTTATATACAGGTATATATTAATAATTTTCCTTTACTCTACCTGAGTATCAATGAATGGTTTTCAAAATATTTAATATTACTATTGGGAAAGGTGTTTAAACGTGTATGTGAGTGTTCTAAAGCCGGGCACCTTGCACCGAGTAACTTGTTACAATCTAATCAAAATTAGATCTTTGATCCGCTCCTAATAGATCGCTATACCTTAATTTTAATTAGATCGCAATGCAGTAAAAAGTTAAACACTTTTAAAAAATAAATCCTTGGCTAATTTTCAATGTAAAAAATTACACATGCCATAATACATGTATGTAATAATTTTAACTTTAGATTGAAAGACAGGACACACGTAATGCAGTAGAAATCCCAAAATTTTAAATCATTAAAATAATGGAGAGACGCTGACAATTATAAATTTATAAATTTTGTATAATAATTATAAAATAATCAATGTTCGTACACCATGGTTTGCCCTCAGATTTCAAGTTTGGTTGCGTTTCCTGTAAACTGTCAACGCTTTATTTTTCGTACATGTCTTCGTGTACAAGATTTATCTGCTGTTAATAAGGACACAATTAAGTTTATCAACCTTTTACCAGGAAGTCGATTAATTAATCATTTAATTTACCAACCGATTGAGGTTTCTTAATATATAAATAGGCGAATCAGAGGTCTCATTGGTGTGATTAATTAGAATTTCTAAAATATATTTATGAGTTTTTTTCTTGTTGCTTCTACAAATTTCTTTAACAATATCTTTTTCGAGACGATTATGGAATTGTATATTTGTAAAATATTAGCTCTTGGAATTTTAATAATTCTTAGCTAAGAAGATAAAATAAAAAGAAATTAAAACACGATAGATTCTGACGTTTTTATTGTTTAAAAAAACCAACACTTTTATGCATAGAACGATGTTAACTCTAAAGATATTGTGTATTCGAGAGTTCGCAATTTTCAGTAAAAATTATAGTTAGACTAACGATGACACGAGACATAAAAAATGCATTTTCTATTTTTATCATATCGCGTTAAGGTAAACTTGTCTTCTGGCATTTTTTACGATGAAAATGGTACACAATAAATAAAAAAAGGATTTTCATAGAGTTTATTATATCAGGTCAAATATTTTGACAATGAGTGGCCACGGATTCATAATTAATATTGTCACATGCGCTATGAGAAATATTCATGCATATCTTATAAATAAATAAATAAATACTCAATTACACTGGCGGATTTAAGGGGGGGGGGGGCGTGGAGGGCGCACGCCCCCCTAAAATTTTCAAAGTATGCATGACTGTAGATGATTTGATAAATTTTACATAGAAAAGTTAGCATTTTGTGTTTCACTTTATTTATAATTATGCCTGACTCAATATTACACCTCATTGATACATTAGCTGTGCTATGCTGACTGTAATTCTGCTGCTCTATAAACATCTATAAACATCTAATCCTAATGCATGTTGACAGGTTCTGATAACAAACCAATTAAACTGTGTTTAAAACAAGCAGTGTTGGTCATTTTATTATGGTGGCTGCATCAAATTCCCCAGGGCCCTGAACTTGGGGCTTCGACCAAGAATCGACTGGAAATCCCAGCAGTTTTGTTTCAAGTGTAGACTGCGCTGTCATTTCCATATTGCGATGCAAGCAGAAATTTCTGAATAACTGTATATTTTTTGAATTTTTTTCTAGGTAAATAGACTATTTTAATATAAGAATATTGAAGATTTGATGCATCAGATATTTCTAACAGCTATATTAGGGGGTCTGATACCGTAACGTCATTAGAATGTTGTAACTTTGATAACCTGGTTAATTTTGGGAGTTCATAAATGCCTAAAATATTTTGTTTTTAATCCAATACATGTATTAGGTATAAGTAACAATATGTTTCAAATTGTTATATACTTTTGTGTAAAGTGTACATAACTGAAAAAATACCACTATTTTGAGCCTGGTTTTACCTTCAAAATACACGAAAACCCAGGAGCTTCCGGGGGCTTCGCCCCCTGGGCTCCCACCCAGGCTTTGCCCTGGACCCACGGGGGCCTCAAAGCGGCCCCCAGACACCCTGCCTCAATAATTTTATCCACGCCCCCCTAACTACAAATCCTGTATCCGCCCCTGAATTATGCAACATCTCCTACACGATGCATTTATCTACTGCACATATACTTGTCACGACAGGTCAAACACAACTGCGTGATTGGCCGTAAAGGTGAAAATGGTAACCTAGGGTCAATCTCGCGAGGCACAGGCCATTCGAGATCAGAAATGTAAAATTTAAAAAAAAAAATGCAAAAAAAAGAGTATAAAAAATAGAAAATTTTCAATGAAAAAAAAAGAAGAGAAAAAATGAAAGAAAAAAGAAGAGGGGATTTTCAGACAGGGCGATAATTGACGTCACACACTCGTTGGCGATATTCTATGGACGCAAACCGGTTGTACATGTAATTTCCACTGCAGCTGCTGTACCAAAATGGGCGACACAACCCACTTTCTCTTTCCCAGTATTATTGAAGTTTGTATGGATCGTGCACGTGGGTCCGCACCATTTGCCTTGATTGAGAGAAACGTTACATGCACACGTGCTCTGGCACTCACTACACGTGCGGAAAACATTCTTTGATTCTCGGCACCCGTGGTGTATGAAGCTTGTACACCGCCCCTTCTTTGGGTCGTTCGTGGTTCCCACATATTGGATCTGATTCGGGCTTGATATCAAGGCAACCTACACAAAACAGAAAAAAACGATCTAACGTTTACGTAGTTTTGTACCGCAAACAATACATGCAAAATTGCAGTTTACGGTTCAATTAACGCACTTTCTTTGAAATACAATATCAGATTCCTTGTTTATTTGGATATAACAAAATGTATCATCGTTGATATACTCTTAAACTTAAGAAATCACATATGAATAAATCTCTTAATTTATTAAAAAATCATTAAAAATCTAAATTATAATTTTTTTAACCCATCCTTCCTCCCAGTTAAAAAAAAAGCAAAGCCATTAACCCCCCCCCCCCAAAAAAAAAAAAAAAAACAAACAAAAGCCCAATGCCCTCCGATTTGCTGTTAGCTTTTAATAAAATTGTATCAACTGATTGCTTTGTACGGGGAAGTCAATTAATTAGTCCTTTAATCAACTTCATGATCGAAATTTAATTCCTAATGTTTAAAAAGGAGAAACAGACGTTTTATTAGATGAGTGTGATTAGTTAGTATATTTCCAAAATATATTGATGAATCACATTTTATGTGGGGTTTCTACAGATTTCTTTAACAGTGTCGAATAGGAGACGATTATGGACATTTATGTATGTAAAATATTTCACAATAAAGAAACTATTTCGCCATTAGAATTTTGTACCCCTGCATGATCTACGCTGATAAAAACAAAAGAAAATAACACACGCCAGATTCTGACGCTTTTATTCTTTTTTTATAAAAATAATTTTTATGCATTAACCACTGTTTACTCTAAAGATATTGTATTTTTAAAGAGTTCGCAATTTTTAGTAAAAATTATAATAAAAGACTAGAACGATGACACGAGACATAAAAAGTCATTTTCTATTTTTAATTTCTCTCCTTGCATTTTGACGATGAAAATAGTACACAATAAATAAAAAAGGATCTTTATAGAGTTTATTATATCAGTTTAAATATTTTAACAATGACTGGCAGCGTATTCATGATAAATATATTCACACACGCTATAAAAAATATTCATGCATACTTTATAAATAAATACTCAATTATGCAACTTACACATACATCCATCTCCTACACAACGCATTAATATACTGTACAAATACATACACTAGTCACGACAGGTCAAACACAACTGCGTGATTGGCCGTAAAGGTGAAAATGGTGACCTAGGGTCAATCTCGCGAGGCACGGGCCATTCGAGATCGGAAATGAAAAATGCCAAAAAATGCCAAAAAAAAAAAAAAGGAAACCATAAAAAAGGTTAATAAGTCAAGATTCTACAAAATAGAATAAAATGAAAAAAAAAATAAAATATGAAAAGGGACTTTTCAGACGGGGCGATAGTTGACGTCACACACTCGTTGGCAATATTCTATGGACGCAAACCGGTTGTGATTTCCGCTGCAGCCGCTGTACCAAAATGGACGACACAATCCACTTTCCCTTTCCCAATAATACCGAAGTTTGTAAGGGTCTTGGGTCCCGCACCATTTGCCTTGGTTGAGAGAAACGTTACATGCACACGTGCGCTGGCACTCACTACGCGTGCGGAAGACGTTCTTTGATTCTCGGCACCCGTGGTGTATGAAGCTGGTGCACCGCCCCTTCTTTGGGTCGAACGCATATCGTTTGAAACCGGGGCCCCCACATATGGGATCTGATTCGGGCTTGATATCAAGGCAACCTAAACAATCAAAAGGAAAAGGCCTTACCATAGGTGCATGTATACGTATTTTTATACCAAACTTAGATTAGCAAACAATACATGCAAAAATGCACGTTTACAGTTTTGTGAAGCATGATATCAGATTACCTTGGATATACCAAAATGTATATTAATTGATAACAATCAACGTTGATGATTCTTTAACTTTAGAAATGGCATATAATTAAATTTAATAATTTATCGAAAAACTATGAATAAAAATCAAACCAAAGATAATTAAAATCCAAAAAATTTTGATGATAAAGACTAATATGATTTACTTTACCGATCTCTTGCACGCAATTAAAAAAACCCCAAACAAACAAGCCAAAAAAAAATTTAAATGCAAACAAAAGCCCAATGTCCTGCGATTTGCAGGTAGCTCTTGATAGATAAAATTGACTTACCTTCCGGAAGAGTTCCAGGGCTTTGAATTTGTACTCTCCCATAACATACACGTAACACCGCTGTGAAACAACACAGGTGGATCAGGAAATGAACACAGTCCATACCGAACCGGTCCCGGTGCGACATGAAAAACGTATCTTTATAATAATGCAGACTAATTATTTGACAGTGCATTTTTCATTGAAATGTTAATTACAACCGGTCAGGAATGATGCATGAATAATTTATTTCGATTCACGTGCGTCTCGTAATTTTTCATTGTGATCGCATTTTCCATTACGTTTTCGTGGCGGATCAACAATGGGGTGTTTTTTGGTGATAATAAACCAAGTTTTAGTCTTTAGAACTTTAAGTTATGTGTGGGGATTTTGTATTTGATACTGTCCATTAATAAAAAAAACACGACAGCCTAGGGTTCTCTATATTATAATCATATGTTAATGATAAAATGTGTTTTCCACTACCATTGCAGTGCAATTTGATCACAGCACGTTCGACCTTTTACTTCCACTGATGTTTGATTTGCAGGGAAATAAAGAATGAATAAAAAAGTTCAATCGTGGTCCCTAATTATTCAGATGCGAAGACGTCCACTCGATGCATTCTGCGCAATTTGCTAAGTCATATATTGATATGTTTGATATACTTTTTTGTTGTTATAAAAAATAATAGCTCATACCTCAAACCCCTCCCCCTCCAAAAAAAAAAGAAATAATTAAATAAAAATCAAATAAACCAGTACCTTGTACATGTAACAAGACTTTTATCAGTGATAAAAAGAACATAGTACTTTCCTCCTCGTCTTTCATCGAACTCAACTTTTAACATTTCATGACATATTTGTACATGTATGCATTAAAACCCTTTATTTCAACATTATACAACAATCAACAACATATAATGTATGGCTTGTATGCTAGTGTTAAAATAGTCATGTGCATGAAAGTATGTATAGATTCAATTCTTTGGGATTGGAATTACTGGAATATAAGCGATACTGAGTATTTAAAGCAAATGATTTGTAACTATTGTTTGAACAGTATTTTCGCCCTATAAATCCGTATCTTGCGCACATAATTCTATAGAATATCAAGTTCTAAAAATTAACGCACACCACAGTAAACAAATCAAAATGTCGTTAATTAAGTTAAATATCAATGTCAACAAATTTGAGATCACTTTCATTGAAAGCAAAGCAACAAAAAGTTCACAATTATGCTTGGAAATATAATTAAAAACTAGTAGAACATCCATGAAAATGGGTCACTCCACCCGGAAGTGGATGATGGGTAATCCGGAAGTGGAGAAGTCATTGGTGGAACTTGAGCGCCAAAATTACTGGGGTTTGCTGCCGGCGCATTTGGCGGTAAATTGGATTGAGGGTTGGGCTGTGGTGGTGGTGGGATGTTCGGTTGTCTTTGTTGTTGTGTAGGGTTATTTTGAGGTGGGGGGAAATTTGGTCTCGAATTCTGTTGAGGGGGAGGATAATTAGGTTGGCGTTGTGGGGGAGGATAATTAGGTTGACGCTGAGGTGGTGCATTTGGCATACGTTGAGGTGGTGCATTTGGCATACGTTGAGGTGGTGCATTTGGCATGCGTTGAGGTGGTGCATTAGGTTGACGCTGAGGTGGTGCATTAGGCTGACGTTGAGGTGGTGCGTTCGGCTGACGTTGAGGGGGAAAGTTTGAATTTGCGTTTGGCCCATTTGGTCCTCTATTTGGTGGTCCGTTTCTGGCCCATGGAGGGGGTATGCCGTGACGTTGGGGTGGAGGGGGGCCGTTTTGCCTGTTTCCTGGCGGTGGAGGACCTCTTTGTCTGTTGCCATTGGGGGGGAAATTTTGAGGTCCTGGTGGTGGTGGGGGTCTATTTCCATGCGGTGGGGGTGGATGCCATCCCCCATTGGGTGGACCATTGGGTCTTCTTTGGTTTGGTGGACCATTTCCACGAGGAGGTGGTAGGCGGTTATTATTGCGAGGTGGGGGAGGTTTCCTTTGATTTTGTGCTCTGTTACCGCCCTTTCTAGCGTTACCTTTTGGTCGAGCATTTTTCTTACCCATATTTGAAGGAGGTTTATTCGGTCTGCCCGGCGGTGGGCCATGCATTCCACTTGGAGGTAATCCAGGGTGAGCCATACCGCTGCCAAAAGACCCAGGCGGGAGCGCAAAAGGCATATCATTGAAGGAAGGCATGTCAAACCCCATCATCGACTCCAGCTCCCGGGGATTACAAGCGTTTTGACATTCGGCCTGTGTTAAGAAGTTATTTCCATTACCCCCACAGCCAGTGTAAGGCTTTTGAACGCATACTTCGCCAACTGCCATCCAGCGCATGATTTCCTGCTCACAATTCGGGCCCCCCACTTGGGACCCCTCAGATAGAGGCTGTCTACACACGCACTCTTTCTTGCACTGTGTCATCGTTGGGAATCCAGAGAAGGCACATCCTAGCCTATAAACACATCTGAAATATAGAGAAGAATGTGAGTAAATGTAATTCATGGGGAATTTATCAATCTTTAAATGTACATGCATTATAATCTACATCGTTCATTCATGACTTTGTATGTTGAATGTTGCAGAAATCATTCCTGTGGCTTTATGTTAACATCCATTACTTACTTTCCTGTTCGGTCGTCAAAAAAATATTTATAGGATTCCATGCCAGCACAATACTGTGAAACTTGTGGATCTGTGAAACATACTGGAAAAAAAGGTATATTCTCTATTGAGGATCTTTCTTGCATCAATTAATATCTTTTTAATCCACGTCATACTTGTATATTTATAATATAATAAAAATTACTCAAACTCTTCTTTTCAGGAGATAGAAAATGCAAAGAAAATGGCCGCGATCATAATCTATATTTGATTTTAGATATTCTGGAATGCTTACGTCTGTCCATTCTTCCTTCTGCGGCTGGCTGCTGGGCGTTAGCCGACAAAATGAAGCTAAACAGAACAAATGCCACTCGCTCCCACACCTACAGAACACAAGCAACCATTATTCTATCATTAAATTACATGTAACATACTAGTACACTATAATAGCTCATATAATTACACGTTCATTCAATATGAATAGTTAACTGTTTATGGTTTTTTTATGTGTGCAAAATATGTGATATCTTACAACAAACACTTACATTTATGAATCTATATTTATGTACATTTAATTATGCTCCAAGAAAAATTTATGTAAAAAAGATTGCAGTGCAAGTATATTGAGTAAATGCGATTTTTCTACTGACGTCATTAACTGTTACAGTTACTCTGCTGACGTAATTACGAACGCAGTCAGTTCATGTTCGCCGAACACATCATGCACTATATACAGAAAACCGTGGTATTATATGCTAATTAAAACTTGGATCTTCGATTGATCTTTGGCAAACAAAAAATAATGACAATGTGTCACCCACTCCTTTGCGGAGACCTACGGTTTTGCAAGTATGCTTATTTATGCATGCACATGTACGTAATCTGGTCACTTCTCACTGCAAGGGGAACACGTAGCGGCCACAATATGGTCAACTACAAGATTATAAATGTCGATTCTGACGGTGCAAGTGTTTGTGTAGAAAAACCCGTATTGGTGGTTGTTTGGGCAAAATGTAACGCATGAACAACGTAGTGTGACATTTTTTTTATTTCTTTTGATTCTTGTAGAGGAAAATGTCAATCGTCGTTGACCGTTTTAGGTAATGGATCAAAGTTTTCTCGATTTGTTTCCATTTGTTCTACACAACTTTGATATATGAAACTTGTTTAGAAAATTATGGACAACAGAGAAATCAACGCCATGAAAAGATTTATTGAAAACAATTCAATTGTATGATAAAATCAAAGGGCAATGACGTCACTCGAGTTGATTAATAAAGTCATAATTTACATTCAATCAAAATAGCCTTCACTGAACATACGGATGAAAGAATAGTTGTTTTCATTTAAAAAGAAAATACGCTAAAACTTATTGAGTTGATTATTCACATGAGGATTGGTTAGTTAATGAACGTGAGCAACGTTTTGAATTTACACGTTATCCACATGTTCCGGCTAGAGAGTTCACCAATGAGTGAATTCATTTTATAAATTGTAGCACAAGTTTTAATAGAGTCTTATATATTGTTGCATGCCCGCGCAGATCCAAAATGTTTTCCGGGTGGAGGTGGGAGGCGGGGGGGGGGGGGGGGGGGGGGGGGGGGGGGAGAGGGGGTCGGAAGAATCCGGTACCTTACTCTAGATCGAACTTTGATACTATTAATATAATAATGCGTTCGTATATATTTCAATGATTTGGAATCACATTATTATTGATATCGTTGACATTACTCACAAAGAGATCTCAATTTATTGTTTAATGAGTTTCCAGGTATTAAAGAAAAGAAACCGTGTAAAAGTGAGTCTCATTTTCATTCCTCTCAATGGTCACTGAATGAAAACAAACGAAATAAATAATGGTAGAATGCATGTCGCGAATAAAATAAATTGAATCGGGATCGAAGATCCAGAAACACTTAACACAATAAATCTACATAAATCATCAGTTATATGTGCTGTCATCACATATTACAATAAAACTACGAATATATATTGTTTTACTGGCAAGACTTTGTTACACTTCAGGTGATTTGTCTTCATTGAGCAATAATCAGATTGAATGTCACTGCATGTACTCAGAATCCTTCATAATTGACAGAGAATATCTATTCAAGATGGTTGATTGAAAATTTAGGGGGAAGTGCACATAAAAAAAAAAAATCTTCTCGACATTCTCTTCAAACAAGTTGTATTTAAACGATTTCATTTTTTCGAAGGAGAGTGCGCTTAAAGTTTTTTTTTCATCATTTTGAATGCATATATCGTGTATGACTTTCAATTCAATTGTCGTCTGCAAGCTTAAGTAATGAGAAGAGCAATCATGCATGATACGATTCAGTAAAATTGTGGTACATGTACTTTATGTAGAACTATAAATCAGTATTCCATTTATTCTAAATTTAGAAACTTGATGAAACTAAAGAAACTCAAAATTAATCATCATTTTTATGACGTATAAAATTATTCCAGCAGGACATGAAAATATTGATTATGAGCAAAAGGAAAACGAAGAAATTTTTTGGATTTTTGTCTTATATTTAGAAAACATTCAAATTGATCGGAAGCATTTTTTTGTCAAACATCAAAATTACTCTACGTTGTAGGATTGCAAAAGTTGAAAAAATTAAAATTTATCCTGTAGAAAAATGATTTGAATTGAAAAACGACTTACCGCTTTGGCCATCTTGGATTTTGTGCGTGTGACTGCCCCCTGGCTTCTCTCACCTCTGGACAATGGGGACCTCCAGATGACAGAGACGGACACTGCTCAGGGCCCTTCTGACAGATGATTGACAGGCTACCACAAACTTACATATACTTATTCTTTTTATATGAGAGAATGCATAAAAGTCTTTTCGGCAAAGGACAGCATGAATTATCGATAAAATGAAAAATGAAAGGCATCTTACGATATGGAAAACCACCGTAAGAAAACAATTATGAATTCTCTCTCTCTCTCTCTCTCTCTCTCTCTCTCTCTCTCTCTCTCTCTCTCTCTCTCTCTCTCTCTCTCTCTCTCTCTCTCTCTCTCTCTCTCTCTCTCTCTCTCTCAAATTTAGTAAACTAAATAAATATACCAGAATCTTGCATTGTAATACTGATATCGTGTTAGGATTTAAACAGGTTTACTCTAAAATGTTGATATGCTTCTATACAACAAAATGTGCATACATCATTTCAACGGTTTCACTACTTTAATCTACTTTAAATGATAAAAAGATAAGCCAGTAAAAGGGATATCGATACCAACTATATATAAATTCCCTGTGTATGGAAATGTATGTAATGTTCTATGTTCTGAATCGTTCGATGAATTCATTCTTAAAAAGTTTCATGAAAAGCTAATGACATATACTAGTATATCATGAATGTTCAAATGAACGGAATAATAAGCTATGTCATGGCTGCAACCATAAATAATCAGTAGGTCAATGGCGTGCGTACTATCGATAAATCAGGGCCGGGGTTGTGACCACAGGAACTTTATTTCTGGTTTGCCCTGAGTTTGTATCGACATACTGCAGTAACTTAAAGTCATGCACATTTTCCATTGTTCCGAATGCTTCGCGCGTTTCATGACAGCAACCTGAATGCCGAGGGGGTGGGGGTGGGGGGGGGGGTAGCCCTACCCGAAATATTGACAAGCTAGAACTTCACTTTTGAAAATCATATTTGTAGAGTACCTGTGCTCTATGTATATGTGCGTTTCCCTATTTTTTTCTAATTTTGTCCCTAAAGAAGAGGGGTATTTTTTTTCAAAATTCAATTTTTAAATATGTATATACAGGTGCACATATACACATTTATAGGTGGGAGGGAGGCAGTCCCCCCCTTCCCCCTCCCCAACCCCTCGATGCTACAATGTACGTGCAACATAAACATTTATTTGAGCTTATAATAATACGTATACATGTAACTCGAAGTGCTGAATGAGTTGAAGTTGCAACTAAAATAATCCACATTCTTAAAAGAACATCCAAATGCAATTGTGAATAAATTAAAAAACAAAGAAAAACGTACCCCGGTATATGGGTATACTTATCTTTACAAAATAGTAAAGAACTTTGAAATCAAGTTTTGATTAATTATTAAAAACTCGTGGTTGTGTCTTTTTTATCTATAAAAGTGTAACATATATTGATTGCGCCCATGAGAAAAAGGTCCTTATGGCATTTTTTTCACAATACGTTGTTCACCTTGCGACGTTACGTTATGATTTTATCAACGTCATTTTTATATTAGGTATATAGCCCCATTGTTTTATTTGTTATAATCTTTGCTTTTGAAGATATCATTATAAAATTCTTATTAGATGACTTATTAATATATTATATTAGGCAGTTTCATCCTTCCTTTAAATCCTAATCCGTATAGGGGGTCGAGGGAGCGTAACTTAGATGGGTAATTTTCCCCCTTATTTGTTATACCCCAACTCCTCCCCAAAAAGTGTGTGTGTATGGGGGAGGGCTCCACTGCAATTCTACTCAATTTTTGTTATTTTAATTAAAAAAAATGTTTGCTGCGAGAAAAGAGGAGCTTTTAAAACTTGTTTCGTTTTTGGAGAGTCGCTCTATTCTACTTTTCTTTAAACTGGAATCACGCTTTATTTGACTCAACAATAATACATGTAATCTTCAATGTGTAATCATTTTACGCTACATTATTTCTAAAAACAGACAGTTGGACATAAAGATGTTTTTTTTATATTTATTCTCATTTATCATACGGTTTAGAATAAAGTAAAGTATGGATGTAAAAAAGCGCCTTAGAGACTAAAATGTTTTTAAAGATGCTTCTATTCATTGATAATATTTAATAAATGGCTGATCTACTTTACAAATCAAACTATAAGATACTTGTAAATTCTTGATTTTAATTAATAGTCAACAAATCTGTCGTTTGAATAAACAAAAATACTAAGAATAAAAAGAACTTGTTTTGATGTACAATATGCACACAGAAGTACATGTATTTATTTTTTTTATTTTTCTCCGTACTTATTTTACTTTTTCTTCAATCCCGACGGGTGCCAGGGGTTGTCCTTAGCCGAAATAAAGTTTCCTCCGCCCCTCGCCATGTTGAGTCCGCCACCTATCATGTCCTGTCCTCTGCCGCCTCCACGCATCATCTGCATCAACGCGTTGCTTCCGCCACCACTGGGCTCCATTGGCAGCGATAAAGAAAGGTGGCTGTGAGGACTTGGAATTCGATTGTCCTTTGACATTAAATTCGCCCTTGACACGAATCCGCCGCCGCCAGTTTGACCACCTTGCCCTTGCGATAAAGCATTTGTCATTCCACTGGCGAAACCAGATCCCATACCGGAACCCATTCCCGGCGGATGTTGCGCACCGGAAAGCGCAGAGACAATGGATCCACCTATATAAATTATTTAGTAAATTATGTTAGCATTATATATTGAATATAAAATTACATCTTTTATTAACAATGACAGTTACAGAATTATATACAGTGATCACCTTTTTTTGTTGTTAAAAAAACCCATTAACGCTTTTGAATTAAATATACGTGTACATACACACACACAATATGTACAATTAGATATGTGATAAAATCAAACCTAAAGCATCATCGTTCATCATTCCTCCTGTGGACTGCCCTGAAAGTCGTAAGGAGGACCCACCCAAACCCCCGCCGCCGGATTTCCCAAACATGGAAGACATACGTCCACCAGCACCACCTGGCATCAAACTATTTCCGCTTATAACGCCATCCCCGGTCAAACCGCCACCAGATGTTCCAAACAACTGGGAGAATTTTCCACTGGAAGATCCAACCGAACCCATAGGAACGGAGCGGCTTCCGCTCATGACTAATTTAGAACCGCCCATTGGAACGCCTTCAGAGAAACTACCACCGGAAGAAGAACCAATTATAGATGAAAGCTGTCCACCGGAACTTCCCATAGGAATTGAACTACTTCCGGTGAGTACCATTCGGGACCCGCCTACCGGTTGTGTTTGGCTACTGGAAGAGATACCGGTCAATTTTAAACTTCCGCCTAACTGTTGTGGGAATATTTCTTTGGTCCCTCCTTGCTTTGCAACAAAATGCCAATGGTCTTTTTTGTTGATATTTGGTGATATATAATTAATAATCTTGTTTGCTTGAGGGGTGCCTCCCATAACACTCATCCGATCTCCGTGGAGCCAAACCGTCTTTGACCCGGAAAACTTGTTTCCGGCTCTCATCGGGTTGTAGAAATTATTGGTTTCAAATTGTATGACGCTTCCACTGCCCCAATTGCTTCCGCGCGGTTTAACCATTCCAGGAGCGGATCCCACGCACGACGCGCGGCACTCCTCGTATGTTTGGAAGTTGTTGCTGTTTCCTTGGCAACCACCATAGGTAAACTTCTCACAGCAACCTTTGGTCGGGTTGTAAAACCATTTTTCGATTGAGGATCGGCACGGACCAGCTTCCGGTGGAATATGACAGACACAGTGGCTGATACAGGACTCTTCCGTTCTAAAACGATTTTCGTTGCCGCCGCATCCGGAAAACATAAATCTATCGCATCGACCAGATATAGGATTGTAGAAAAAATTCTCAATTTGAGCTGAGCATGGTCCTCTTTGCTTAGGTAGGGAACACACTAAAATTGGTAAAATAAAATCTTCAAATAGCATAATATATTCCTGAAGATTATACATGCAATTGTCGATTGCCCTTCAAGTATTGTCTATATGATGCGCTAGGAAGTAACGTTATAATGCTATGCAAAACACACTTTACAGTAAGTCGTTTTTTTAATTAAATATCTATACGTGCCGAACTTGAAAATTTATCAGTCAAACCCCGATTTCTTTGAGGCATAGTACTTGCAAATCAGAATACTTTTATTTAAGATTTCACATTTGAATTTTCAGAGACTAACCTGGCGGTGGTGTCCAGTTGTCTGAACATTGTGTTAAGGCAAAGAGGGCAGCGAAATACAACAATCTTCGCATTTTGTTTTGGATTTCTGAAATTATTAAACTTAGTATAAAATGATATTAAAAGGCAAATCCTAACAGCATGTTGGTTGTTTTTTTTTTTTTATCATATTCAGAATTACTTTCGATTGCTTTTAAATGAAAAAAAAATACAAAAGAACATTCACATAAGAAATAAAAGTAATGTGTGTGCAGATTTCTTCCTTCAAATAAATTTTATATCTCAAAATTTCTAGATACCGGTATACTCTTTATAAAATTCAAAGTTTGTGATATATTATCAAAAGTTGTTCATGTTCACTCATTACAAAAACTAACAGAGCAATAGTCAAAATTTAACTTAAAATAAGCATTCAGAATAAGAATTATCATTATGAATATTTAAATATAATGTACGAAGTAAAAATAAAAGTGTTACCTGAAAGGCGTTCTTTTCGTGAATATAAGCTACAGTTAGGTATATGAAACATCTTAGTGATGAGTGCATTTGATGTAGATAAGTCACCGACCCCCGGGGTCCGCCATTAATAACAAAATCATACACGGAAACGAAAGTGAAAACAGAGCTGAAGAGAAATGAAATATGGGACACTATCGACTCAAATAAACAGGCCACGAGTAAATTGTTTAGTACTAACCAATTTGTTTGTTTAGATCTATCTAAAAAAAATAATAGAAAATGTGAAGCAAGTGAAATAAAACTCCGTAGTTGAACATCGGGATTGACCTTTGACCCTAGGAAACAGATTTAAGATGGCGACTTAGCCGGAAGGAGTTAAGCCGAGTCGCATCGTCTAATAGGAGTAATGTCGTCCTCTGTAGCAATTAATTATCGCGACAGTTTAACAAAATGAATCTTCCTTTGTGCCCCAACACCCATTTCTTCTTTTCTTTTCTCCAGTGTTAGCCTCGAGTGACATGTAATTCTTGTTGTTAAATATATATAGTTTAAAGCTGTTCGTGTTTTGTTTAAAACGAGTAAACATATTAAGGACAAAATTATTCATTTAAACTGTCACTTCTCCGTAAATTTAGATAAAAACGGAATGTAAGAGGGATTTGGGGAGCAAGGGAAGGATTTTAAAACAACCATAAAATTAACTGGTTGAAACGATTACTTTACTTGTATCAGGCACGTAGCATCGTTTTTGAAAGTGGGGGGGGGGGGGGCAAAACGATTATCTTACATATCGTATATTTGTATATTTTATAAAATTTAGAATTGTATCAGGCACGTAGCATCTTTTTTGAAAGGCGGGCAGACTTATCCAAAAAAATTTGACAAGCAAAAAAAAAATAAATAAAAAGAAACAACCCCCCCCCCCCCAAAACAAAAATACAACAAAAAAACACCAAATTTTGCAAAATCTTCAAAATCCTAACCCGGGGGGGGGGGGGGGGGGGGGGGGGCTGACGTAGTATATCTATAACTTCATTATAACTGACATTATATCTGTTTTGCCAGTCAACAAAGCTATTGGACCTGATAGTATTAGTCACAAATTGTTAAAATCAACTATATAAGTTTACAATATGCAAGCCTTTATGTTTACTTTTTAATAAGTCTCTTTTAGAACGATCATTTCCTAACTGTTGAAAAATGGCCCAGGCTCTCTTTTTAAAAAAGAGGACCCATCACATGTAATTATAGACCTGTTTCTTTACTAAGCTGTGTAAGTAAAATAATGGAGAGAATTGTTTTCAAACATGTTTATAATTATTTCCATAGTAACAAATTATTTTATAAATACCAAGTCGGTTTTTTACCCGGTCACTCAACAGTGTACCAGTTAATTGAGACATATCATAGCATTGTTAAGAATATCGATGAGGGTAAATCATGTTGCATTGTTTTTTGTGATCTATCAAAAGCCTTTGACAGAGTTTGACATGAAGGACTTCTTTTCAAATTACAAACTTACGGTATTTGTGGCAATCTTTTTCAATGGTTTAGCAGCTATTTGTGTAACAGATCTCAAAAAGTGATGTATAAAGATGTATTACCATCCAATTTAAGTGTTAATGCTGGAGTGCCACAAGGATCTGTACTTGGGCCCCTTTTGTTTTTAATTTATGTCAATGATGTTGCACAAAATATGTTGTCCTAATCTAATTCTAATAAAACCAAAGTTATTTTTTTTTAGTAAATCAAAACGTAATGTAACCCCAGAACTGTTTTTTCAAGATTGTCAGTAAGATATTGTTTCTTGTCATAAACATCTAGGCCTAACGCTCTCTGATGATTTGAAGTGGTCTGTGTACATCAATGATAAAGTGAACATCGCTTGTAAAAACAATTAGGACTACTTAAGAAACTTAAATTTACTTTAGGCAGAGACAAACTATCAAAATCATATATAACTTTTGTAAGGCCAATATTAGAATATGCTTCTGTTGTATGGGATGGTTGTTCTTCCGCAGCAATTGAAAAGTTAGAAAAAAGTACAGCTACATTTGTACACGCTGCTAGAACTGTCACGGGACTTCCAATTTTGGCCTCAATGGAATCATTGTATTTTGAAACGGGTTGGGAATCTCTATCTAAAAGAGGGGAAATGGCTAAACTAACGATTATGTGCACACAATATCTTAGTGATATTGCTAACATTTATAAGAAAGATAATTCTCGCTACAGTACTCGTTATGAAGACAATTATATACCTCCTAGAGTTAAGTATGATACATACAGTGTATAAAAAATCATTTATTCCAGATGCTAAACTACATTGTAAATTCGGATATAAAAAAATTAACATCCATCCGCCAGTTTCAAAGAAGCCATCTCTAATAATAGCAGTGATTCAAAAGTTCCTATATATTTTCTTCATGGTAAAAGAGTAGCTAACATCATTCATACAAAATTAAAACACAACTTTTTACTAAATTATAATTTACACAGAAGAAATATTGCTGATTCTCCAAACTGCATATGTGGAAAGAAAGAAGATGTATATCATTTTTTATTTGTTTGCAAACTATTTTCTAATGCAAGGAATACCTTATTCAATGAACTATTCCAAATACAAAATTTAGGTATTATAGATTTGCATACTTTACTATGGGGTAATGATAACCTAGATTATACAACTAATGTTAGAATTTTCACAGCTGTGCAGAACTTTATAATCAATTCTCGCAGATTTATATAAGTATACTATTTTGTTCTGTACCATTTTTTTTCAATATATATGTAAATACCATGTTTTATGACAATTGCAAATTATCTGTATTAGGGTGAAAACCTAGTAAGTTGCAAGAACTTGTGTTCGAACCCTTTGTATATTATATATTCAATAAAATATGTTCAAACCATCTATAACTTCAAATTCACTCTTAATTTTCTTACTTTCATTCCATTTTTTTTTTTTACATGTACATACTCCAAAAAAGGTGAGGGGACAATTCCATGATAATTCAATTTTTTATATTTACAATTAATTTCTGCGAAAAAAGTGCGCCATATTAAACAGAAAAATATGCATTTGATATGATATACATATCTGTACTACTATTTTAAAATAATTGACTCGAATTTTTGGCCTTTAATACCGATAAATCGGAAGAGTACTGTCTTTTGTTTTATATATTTTAAACATCATTGGTACCTGAAGATTACCAGTTTGTTTTTATCTTTTCTCAATCAAGCTTCGCTAATTAATAATCAACAAAAATTCCTCAAAAAATTCCGGAAATCATATGAATATTTTGGATTTTACAATCTTGCGCATTCGCATTACATTCACGCTAAATCATGGGAGGCTCTTTAGATTATGTTTCCACAATATCACATTTGCATGCATTAGATAAACTCAGAAATGATAATACAAATACATGTAAATTTTCATTGAATTTGCAATATATTCTGTTCATCAAAGAAAATACGGGAGATAACTCTAATACAGTGCATTTACTATGAAAAAAACCCCCGAGGGTTTCGATCGAATGTCAACATGGTGTGTATATTTGAAGCGAGTAAAAACGTTGTTGAAAAAAAGTTGAATTCTGCAATAATAGAAATAAACTTTTCGATGAAAGATAATTTCAGCCTCAAAATGGTTTGTTGTGAACAATTTGACTGCTATTTTCAGTGCAACTTCATTAATTTTCTCCAAAATCGTGCACATGTCGGAGCGATTCTGCAACTTTCTGCTACATTAAGGGTATATGGGAGGTATTTTAACTGTAGTGAAGGCCTGTCCCGAGACACAGTTAGATTATTCTAACTTAACAGAGTGTAGTGAAATTAATTGTAGCATTATTGTAGGCTTAATTAAAGCTTGGTTATGTAAATGTTAACAATACAGTGTGTCGATGTATCTATTTCGTAAATGTCATATGCAATGTGAACTCGTGCACGCACGGGTCAAAGTCTAGAATACAATAGGAACGCAGTTTAAAGTAAAAGTAGGAACAGATTTTACTCTATCAGAGAACGCAATTTCATTAGCCAGACGGGCTGACCTAATAAATTAAGTAAGGATGAAACTTCAAATGCGCTTGCGTAAATCGGAAGATAGTCCGTGTTTAAGAAATTCGAACAAGTTATGAAACTTTGTATCGGATGACTGTCTACGGGTATCGTCTGCTCTCTCAATTCCATTGTCGCAAACCATTGTCAGTATATATATTCCCTCGAATCTCATTAAGAGAGTCTGGGAGTTAAACTGGCTGTATATGTCCCAGACTCTCTCAATGAGATTCGAGGGAATATGTATACGGACAATGGTTTGTGACCATGGCATTTAGAGAGCAATCTATGTAAAGATACAATTTAAGACAGCATGAACATGTATAGTTGTTGTAGATCACTTTGCAAAGAGTGCAAAACCACATGTACGCTTGTCTCCTTGCATACACTCATAGAATTAGTTTACAAACTATAATCGTACACCCGAATGCTATGATTGTTCTGAACGCTACATGTGTATACCGTATTTTCCTTATTTTACGCGAGTACTTCATTCCGCGATTCCATCGTTTTGTATCAAATCGCGATGACCTTTTTGTTACAATTTTCTATAGTACATTTTAAAATCCACGAGGGTTGCTTCTCGCGATTTTAAGCGGATATTAATTCCTATAGTCTGTCCCAAGATATTTATGCAGCACATTTGGATGATTTTTAATAGAAATACACGTACCCGTGAAAGAAGTGCAATTGAAATAGTTGAAAGGGATAATTTCCAAGATAATTTCATTGACACATTATCATCTTTCACTCGGAAAAATTTAGAGGAACGAAAAAAGATTCCTTGCGGAGATTTATAACGGGGAATGTTTACATCTTTTCTCCATTCGGAATACACTCGGAATACATCGCGCAATTTTACAATGTTATCATCCGGGCTTACTGCAATACAAAATCCCCGTAGACATCAATTTTTTTAGCACTGTATTGAAACCTGATAAGCTAACAGGGGCGTTTCGACTGAGAAATCTTCGAAATTTTTCATACTTTTGAATGAACATCGTTTGAACCCTGAGGTATTTATAAATATCATGCAATAAAGCAAAATGTAAATCCAGGATATCCTGGGACAGAGTATAGCGTTTAATTAGGAATCTACTGTATATACTGGTATTTTGAACAATAGCATTCGCATTCACTTTTGACTTAAAATTATTATTTTGCTGGCTGACTTTCTTAGCTTTTTAAAAAGATAACCTTGTATATATTTAGATATTTGTGTTCAATGGAAAACTTCCTTCAATCTGTACTTGGACATATGCAAATTTATGTACATGCGCTAATATGAGTTATTTTACTTGTTCAAATCGTTGTGATACTTCTCTTGAGTATGAAGAGGATGATTTCTCTTCATTTCATGTTTGATGGTATGTGTCAGAGAGAGAGAGAGAGAGAGAGAGAGAGAGAGAGAGAGAGAGAGAGAGAGAGAGAGAGAGAGTATTTTAAGAAGGCTATTGGTACTTTGCGGAACGGAACGGAACGGAACGGAACCAGTTAAGAGGCCCCAAAAGGGGAAACAAGATTTTTTTTAAACGTCATTATTTCAATTTAACTTATCGTAAACGGAAGATTGTTTTACAAATTTTGCTGTTTTAATGAATTGTGTATTACATAAAATATGCTACTCATTGCTCTATAAGTCAATACACGCTTCTTTCCCGAGAAAACCTAAAGTCACTAGTTGTTTTATGATGTTTGATTGACACTGTAAATATAAAGTTGAGGTTTAAACCAGACTCAATTAATCTGTGTGTGTAACGTCGATGAAAATTACTTAAGTAATCTTTCTCCTGAATATATTTCTTCTGATTCCGTTCCGTTCCGCAAAATACCATTACCCGTGTGGATATTGGTATTTAACGGAACGGAACGGAACCGTTTAAAAAATTTTAAATAAAGGAAAACATCATAACAACTACTAGCTGTTTGTTTATTTCTATGTTCTTTTGAGATAAATGAAGCAAATCATTTCATCAATTCAAACATCTTGCATATGTGCATATCACTCCTGTGTTGTGTACAGCTATAACTTTTATTTCATCTATGATACTACATTACTTACACGGATGATATTACTAGTTTGTTCACCAAGCTAGCAATAACGCAATGTGCATCCCATATTACGTAGAATTCTAAAATATAACGAGCACATTCGCAAGGAAAAAGTTTAATATTCATCACTTACCTTCCGTCTGAACAATTTTCTTCTGGTTCCGTTCCGTTCCGCAAAATACCATTACCCGTGTGGATATTGGTATTTAACGGAACGGAACGGAATCTTTCAAACTTTTTAAATAATGGAAAATATCATAACAACTACTCACCGTTCCTTGAATTTTTTATCAGATTCTTTAAAGATGAATGAGTCTATCAATCAAATCAATTCAGTCATCTTATGTATTTGCTGATTATTAATTTTAGCGTTTGTGTGCGTGTGCTGCATACAACAACAACTCTGTTTTCATTTTTTTTTTATCAATTTCATATCATTGTCACGGCATAACTAACTAGTTGGTTAATTAAGCTAGCAAAAACACAATGCTTATATCAAGTAGAATTCATATTATACCAAGATCATTCGCAGCGCAGGGATAATATCGATAAAAATACTTGATAGTCTTATTTGAAATAAATTTGAATGAATGATGATATAACAAATGTTGTTACCATACTTATAAATAATTTTCTTCTGGTTCCGTTCCGTTCCGCAAAATACCATTACCCGTGTGGATATTGGTATTTAACGGAACGGAACGGAACCGTTTAAAAATTTTGAAATATAAAATATATCATAACAACTACTAGCTGTTTGTTTATTTCTATGTTATTTTGAGATAAATGTAGCAAACCAACAAATCATTTCATCAATTCAAACATCGTGCATATGTGCATATCACTCCTGTGTTGTATACAGCTATAACTTTTATTTCATCTGTGATACTGCATTATACTTACACGGATGATATTACTAGTTTGTTCATCAAGCTAGCAATAACGCAATGTGTATCCCATATTACGTAGATTTCTAAAATATAACGAGCACATTCGCAAGGAAAAAGTTTAATATTCATCACTTACCTTCCGTCTGAACAATTTTCTTCTGGTTCCGTTCCGTTCCGCAAAATACCATTACCCGTGTGGATATTGGTATTTAACGGAACGGAACGGAATCTTTCAAACTTTTTAAATAATGGAAAATATCATAACAACTACTCACCGTTTCTTGAATTTTGAGATAAATGAAGCAAACCAACAAATCATTTCATCAATTCAAACATCTTGCATATGTGCATATCACTCCTGTGTTGTGTACAGCTATAACTTTTATTTCATCTATGATACTACATTACTTACACGGATGATATTACTAGTTTGTTCACCAAGCTAGCAATAACGCAATGTGCATCCCATATTACGTAGATTTCTAAAATATAACGAGCACATTCGCAAGGAAAAAGTTTAATATTCATCACTTACCTTCCGTCTGAACAATTTTCTTCTGGTTCCGTTCCGTTCCGCAAAATACCATTACCCGTGTGGATATTGGTATTTAACGGAACGGAACGGAATTTTTCAAAATTTTTAAAATGTGAAACATATTTTTACAAAGGCAACATTTATTCATTATATAATAAATCATTCGATTTTTTTAAGGAAGAATTAGCTAGTTGGTTAATCAAGCTAGCGAAAGACAATGTTTACATCAAGTCGAAGTTTATATCAAATCCATTTGCAGGGTTATAATCATTTTTAAAAATAAATACTTGATAGCCTTATGAGTGGGCTGACTTATCAAGTTGGGATTAAACTTCAATTGCGCTTCCGTAAATTAAAATTCTGGGAAGGAATTAGACAGTCCTTGTTAGAGAAACTCGAAGATTCTAGGTCAAACTGGATACTGTATATATCTTGAAAGACTGCCCATAAGTATCGTCTGCATTCACGGGCCGGGGTCTTCGGAATCAGCTTAGTGAGATTGGAGAGAAAATGCATTGGCAGTAGTTTGCGACAGGACCACGAAATTCAGAGTGCAATCTTGCAAATTACAATTTTAAGTAATAAGTAGATTTGCAATCGTACAATGTAAGGACTTTGCTATAATATATAAGCTTCTCTCCGCACATATGCATACAGACATGAAAATAAGCGTGCAAACTAAAAATACACTTGCCTATTATCATTCTTCTGAAAACTACATAACCCGTATTTTAATAGATTGTGTATTCACGTTTGACCTAAAATAATATTCCGCTGGCTGACTTTCTTAACTTTCTTTTTTAAAAGCTAACCTATAGCTTGTTTGTTATACATTGAAATGAATAATGATATAACAAATGTTGTTACGAAACTTTTGAATAATTTTCTTATGATTCCGTTCCGTTCCGCAAAATACCATTACCCGTGTGGATATTGGTATTTAACGGAACGGAACGGAATCTTAAAAAAAAAAATAATTGAAAATATCAAAACATCATTTTGGGATATAAGAAGCAAGCTAACAAACCATTTCATTAATATAAAATTATAAATATCTTGTGTGCTTATCTTGTGTACAACGTTAACTTTTATTTCTGTTATGTCTTGTGCATATCTTATTTTGATTACTACATGTATTTTGTACGAAAGATTTTGTGTACGACTTGTTTGTTTATGGGTGGAGTACTGCGCCATATTTCTAAACGCTCGATTACTACAGTTTTTTGTAAGCCTTGAATTCCACTGTGTAAGTGTTTTGACTGTTATAATTAGGTATTATTAATCTTCTAGTGATGTAATTTACCTCTGTCTTTATTGTCAACTATGCTTAGATTTGCATATTCTTGTTACCGATGGATTTTAGTTTACCATGTGCTTCAAGTAATGTGCGCCATTTCGTCGACAAACATTACATTTTGAACTTGATAATTACGTACTGTCAGTTTAATAAAGTCAATTGATTACGGTTTTAACTCATTATTTTCTATTCAATTAATGAATTTATTTATAGAATATATTTAAGATATGTTGCATTTCTTAATTCTATGTGAAAGCTTTATTGGATTGTTTTTCTATGGAAACCAATACCTGTCATTTTTATTTGTATTTTGTTTATTACAGATTCTTATCGCATTGCAGTTATCTGTCAATTAAAATCTTTAATGCTTACTTTATGTCACATTTTGCACGAGAATACTTTAATCACAGGGGCTTGGTTGTTGGATAGTGAATTTCCTAATTATTTGTTCCCGAAGAAAAAATTGATTAAAATTGGTAATCTTATGTGTATTTTTGTGTATTGCAATAAATAAATTCACCGAAACCCCCCGTTTCAATCATGTTAAAAAAGTTTATTCAATGTACATTAAAAAAGTAAAGGGACGACACACGCCATTTTGGATTTATAGGGGGTCCTCATTTCAAGCTATGTTTTAAACAAGTTCTTCCGTTTCTCCAACGATTTCTGACGATATATAGGTTGTAAAATGTTAAAATTACTTATTCCTATCGTCTGACTACATCTGTACGCTGCATAATAAACACATCTTTCCGAAATGTACTAGATACTTGCCAAACTTATCGAAAGCAACGGAAGTTTACTTTTGAGTGACGTAAATTCTCCATATAATCACTGAGATGTTCCGAAAATGTATGATAAATCCAGAGAGAGCAAAAATTCCGCGAAAAGATATTCCTCTTGGTTTATCCAATGCTTTCGGATCTCCTCAGTGATTACATGGAGAGTTTGCATCAACTTCCGTTGCTTTCGATAAGTTTGGCGAGTATCTAGTACATTTCGGAACGATGTGTTTATTATGCAGAAAATATATAATTGTTTTCCCTTGGACTAAAATGTTACACTTTCATTGGTTTAAACATAGCACGTGCACATATCTCTATATTTGTTCGGTGAGAAATAATACTAGTATTAGGCAATATGGCCGTCATTGGCCGACGCTTCGTTACTCATTTCGACATTTCATTGAATTCAATACTTAAACCGCATGCCGTAAGTTCTTAATGTATTTGGAGTAGTTGCCCTTTGAAATTCATTAAAATTAGAGTAGTTGCCCTTAGAATATTGACGTCACATTGTTTTGTCTGGAGGAGAACAAAATGGCAGCGCCGATATTTGATCAAATCTCTGCAGAGGAAAGGGAGAAAACATTTGAAATTGAATAGGAACAAAACATTGTAAGTAAACATGGGTGAAGCAAAGATTTTTAAAGAGTATTTGAAAGGTGAGATTGAAAATTTTGAAGAGTTTAAATGAGTTAAATTGCACGAGATGTTAGACATCTTGTACATGGCTTTGCGTAGATCATCGCTATTTGTGAATAAACATGTCGCTTGATAGTCCTTGGGAAAACAAAACACTTATTAGGTTAGTTACTGACTCACTACGGAAATATATTGGGTTGATCAATCTCATAGATGGCGAGGCGTAGTGAGTCAGTAACTAACCTAATAAGTAATAGTATGACGTGCCATAAGGGTAATCAGTTGTCGTTGTGATTCAAGTCTGTATGTTGATCTAGCGTTGGTGTGTGATTTGTGCTTTGAATTCATTTGTCTTTATATGTATATTTTAGTTTCTACCGTCGATGAGAGATTTATTGGCCAATAAATGCATTTCCGAATATTTTGTTTTATTATAATTCTATGTTAATTTTTGAAAGCAAGTTTTCGAGATTGTTTGTGCATACATACGTCTGTCTGTCGGTGTATACACTTGTCTGTACATGTGCTTTTTTATCTTCGGTATGTGACTGTGTCTATATTATACTTATATTCTAAATCTCAAATGAAGTGAATATATGATGTGTATGCACTGTAAAACTAAATACTAGTATATAAGATGTGAATAACTTGTACATGAAAATTCGAATAAAATTTTTTTTTACTGAAATCTGATTGGTTTAGACGCAGTTGATAATCCGTTATATTACCCTCAGCATTAGCAACTCCCTTGGCAACGGGTAACACACAAATTGTTACATACGCGTACGGTTTGCTGTATAATTCTCGTCATTTCTATGTAGAAGCAGTAAAATGTTCTCTAAAATTAAAACATTCAGTATAAAAAAATTAATAGTCCTGTTTTGGAGGGTAACAGTTGAAATTGACACAATTGAAAGTATTAGATAGGCGTACATGGTAACATCCATTTTTATAAAACTTGATATAAATACAACACAATCTATGATCTGTTGAGATCTGACATAGACTTCATTAAAGCCAACTTTATATCCTAAACTATACCACGAAAAACGACACACAATGCTGTTTAGTCTATCCTTATTTAAATGGGAAGCAACTCCATTTTGTCTAAAATTCTAACATCCGGTAATGTTAATGCATTCATGTTTTTTCCGAGCCTGTCGGGAAGGCCCGAGAAGTTGCAATTAGACTACACTGATTAGTAACACAAACTTACAAGCGGAATACAGAGACACATGATTAAGCACATTTAATCAACATTATGATAATCTGTCTCTTGCTGTATCATGGATATGAAAATTCAGTGACATGCAATCCATTTAATGTGCACATTATATTTTTAACATATAAAGCATGTAAATGTATATTTAGCCATGATCAGTGGCAGTTAATCTCTATTATAAAACTGATCGTACGAACAAAGCCCTGAGATGGCTTTAAAAAAAAGAAAAGATTCCGTTCCGTTCCATTAAATACCAATATCCACACGGGTATTGGTATTTTGCGGAACGGAACGGAATCATGAGAAAATTATTAATAAGTATGGAATCCATATTCTTATATTAATATCTATTTTAATGTATTACAAATAAAGCCATCAATTATTTTTGGAAATAATGTTATCCCTCAGAATATGTTTGATATAATATAAAATTCTACTGGATGTAAACATTGTGTATTTTTAATTTGATGAACAAACTCGTTAAATCTCCCGTAAACTCCCGTAACAAATACATGTTCGTTATAGATTGAATAAATGCCGTGCTTGTTATGACATTTTCCATTATTTAAAAAGTTTGAAAGATTCCGTTCCGTTCCGTTAAATACCAATATCCACACGGGTAATGGTATTTTGCGGAACGGAACGGAACCAGAAGAAAATTGTTCAGACGGAAGGTAAGTGATGAATATTAAACGTTTCCCTTGCGAATGTGCTCGTTATATTTTAGAATTCTACGTAATATGGGATACACATTGCGTTATTGCTAGCTTGATGAACAAACTAGTAATATCATCCGTGTAAGTAATGTAGTATCATAGATGAAATAAAAGTTACAGCTGTACACAACACAGGAGTGATATGCACATATGCAAGATGTTTGAATTGATGAAATGATTTGTTGGTTTGCTTCATTTATCTCAAAATAACATAGAAATAAACAAACAGCTAGTAGTTGTTATGATATATTTTATATTTCAAAATTTTTAAACGGTTCCGTTCCGTTCCGTTAAATACCAATATCCACACGGGTAATGGTATTTTGCGGAACGGAACGGAACCAGAAGAAAATTATTTATAAGTATGGTAACAACATTTGTTATATCATCAATTATTCAAATTTATTTCAAATAAGACTATCAAGTATTTTTATCGATATTATCCCTGCGCTGCGAATGATCTTGGTATAATATGAATTCTACTTGATATAAGCATTGTGTTTTTGCTAGCTTAATTAACCAACTAGTTAGTTATGCCGTGACAATGATATGAAATTGATAAAAAAAAAAATGAAAACAGAGTTGTTGTTGTATGCAGCACACGCACACAAACGCTAAAATTAATAATCAGCAAATACATAAGATGACTGAATTGATTTGATTGATAGACTCATTCATCTTTAAAGAATCTGATAAAAAATTCAAGGAACGGTGAGTAGTTGTTATGATATTTTCCATTATTTAAAAAGTTTGAAAGATTCCGTTCCGTTCCGTTAAATACCAATATCCACACGGGTAATGGTATTTTGCGGAACGGAACGGAACCAGAAGAAAATTGTTCAGACGGAAGGTAAGTGATGAATATTAAACTTTTTCCTTGCGAATGTGCTCGTTATATTTTAGAAATCTACGTAATATGGGATGCACATTGCGTTATTGCTAGCTTGGTGAACAAACTAGTAATATCATCCGTGTAAGTAATGTAGTATCATAGATGAAATAAAAGTTATAGCTGTACACAACACAGGAGTGATATGCACATATGCAAGATGTTTGAATTGATGAAATGATTTGCTTCATTTATCTCAAAAGAACATAGAAATAAACAAACAGCTAGTATTTGTTATGATGTTTTCCTTTATTTAAAAAGTTTGAAAGATTCCGTTCCGTTCCGTTAAATACCAATATCCACACGGGTAATGGTATTTTGCGGAACGGAACGGAACCAGAAGAAAATTATTTATAAGTATGGTAACACCATTTGTTATATCAACATTCATTCAAATTTATTTCAAATAAGACTATCAAGTATTTTTATCGATATTATCCCTGCGCTGCGAATGATCTTGGTATAATATGAATTCTACTTGATATAAGCATTGTGTTTTTGCTAGCTTAATTAACCAACTAGTTAGTTATGCCGTGACAATGATATGAAATTGATAAATAAAAAATGAAAACAAAGTTGTTGTTGTATGCAGCACACGCACACAAACGCTGAAATTAATAATCAGCAAATACATAAGATGACTGAATTGATTTGATTGATAGACTCATTCATCTTTAAAGAATCTGATTAAAAAATCAAGGAACGGTGAGTAGTTGTTATGATATTTTCCATTATTTAAAAAGTTTGAAAGATTCCGTTCCGTTCCGTTAAATACCAATATCCACACGGGTAATGGTATTTTGCGGAACGGAACGGAACCAGAAGAAAATTGTTCAGACGGAAGGTAAGTGATGAATATTAAACTTTTTCCTTGCGAATGTGCTCGTTATATTTTAGAATTCTACGTAATATGGGATGCACATTGCGTTATTGCTAGCTTGGTGAACAAACTAGTAATATCATCCGTGTAAGTAATGTAGTATCATAGATGAAATAAAAGTTATAGCTGTACACAACACAGGAGTGATATGCACATATGCAAGATGTTTGAATTGATGAAATGATTTGCTTCATTTATCTCAAAAGAACATAGAAATAAACAAACAGCTAGTATTTGTTATGATGTTTTCCTTTATTTAAAAAGTTTGAAAGATTCCGTTCCGTTCCGTTAAATACCAATATCCACACGGGTAATGGTATTTTGCGGAACGGAACGGAACCAGAAGAAAATTATTTATAAGTATGGTAACAACATTTGTTATATCAACATTCATTCAAATTTATTTCAAATAAGACTATCAAGTATTTTTATCGATATTATCCCTGCGCTGCGAATGATCTTGGTATAATATGAATTCTACTTGATATAAGCATTGTGTTTTTGCTAGCTTAATTAACCAACTAGTTAGTTATGCCGTGACAATGATATGAAATTGATAAACAAAAAATGAAAACAAAGTTGTTGTTGTATGCAGCACACGCACACAAACGCTGAAATTAATAATCAGCAAATACATAAGATGACTGAATTGATTTGATTGATAGACTCATTCATCTTTAAAGAATCTGATTAAAAAATCAAGGAACGGTGAGTAGTTGTTATGATATTTTCCATTATTTAAAAAGTTTGAAAGATTCCGTTCCGTTCCGTTAAATACCAATATCCACACGGGTAATGGTATTTTGCGGAACGGAACGGAACCAGAAGAAAATTGTTCAGACGGAAGGTAAGTGATGAATATTAAACTTTTTCCTTGCGAATGTGCTCGTTATATTTTAGAATTCTACGTAATATGGGATGCACATTGCGTTATTGCTAGCTTGGTGAACAAACTAGTAATATCATCCGTGTAAGTAATGTAGTATCATAGATGAAATAAAAGTTACAGCTGTACACAACACAGGAGTGATATGCACATATGCAAGATGTTTGAATTGATGAAATGATTTGCTTCATTTATCTCAAAAGAACATAGAAATAAACAAACAGCTAGTAGTTGTTATGATGTTTTCCTTTATTTAAAATTTTTTAAACGGTTCCGTTCCGTTCCGTTAAATACCAATATCCACACGGGTAATGGTATTTTGCGGAACGGAACGGAATCAGAAGAAATATATTCAGGAGAAAGATTACTTAAGTAATTTTCATCGACGTTACACACACAGATTAATTGAGTCTGGTTTAAACCTCAACTTTATATTTACAGTGTCAATCAAACATCATAAAACAACTAGTGACTTTAGGTTTTCTCGGGAAAGAAGCGTGTATTGACTTATAGAGCAATGAGTAGCATATTTTATGTAATACACAATTCATTAAAACAGCAAAATTTGTAAAACAATCTTCCATTTACGATAAGTTAAATTGAAATAATGACGTTTAAAAAAAATCTTGTTTCCCCTTTTGGGGCCTCTTAACTGATTCCGTTCCGTTCCGTTCCGTTCCGCAAAGTACCAATAGCCTTTAAGAAGAAACTAAGGCTAAAATAGGAATTCGCTATCATTTATTAACATTGCTATATAAATCAGTACAGCGTGATTAGGCTTTCTCCGTGTCCTCCATTCTTCTGATGAGGTATACTCCATCTCTCACAGGAATCATAACCTACAGTAACACAGGCTCATAATGTCATTATGCACCTTAAATACTTTAAAACTTCTCAGGGTTAAAACAATATACAACCACTGCCTTTTCTTTATTAAATGATGAAAATCAAACTCAAGCAAACAAAATCTTTAAAAACTCGGCCATTGTGAAGGCCAAAAGGAAATGAGCACGAATTGTCTTCCTTTTAGCGTGCGCATCTCAATTTCTGCAATATCATTCATTTAAAAAATCATAAACCTACACGTGCATTGGGATTAGAATACATTCAACTAAATGTTGACTAAAATGAGGTAGGGGGGTTGTTCAAAAGTTTGCCTCAAAAGCTAGATAAAGGAGGCTTTGGGGGGGGGGGGGTCATTTCAGGTATGAAGTTGGATAAAGCAGCAATTTAATTTATGATCAAAAAGTGCACAATATCTATGTAAATTATATTTGTGCAACAGCGGTTCAATATTCATGAATTTCGAAATAACATTTATTTAAAAAATCATATACCGGAACGCGCATTAGGATTAGAATACGGTCGACTAAATGTTGACCAAAAAAAAGGGAGGGAAGAGAAGTTGGGGGGTTGTTCAAAAGTTTGCATCAAAAGCTAGATTAAGGAGGCTAGGTGGTCAATAAAATACTATCTTAAATTTTTCAAAAATGATATCTTTAGCTATAAAGTAAAATTTAGTAAAGAAATGTTCCATATATTTTTAACTTTAAAATTTGAAGGTTTTCCTTTTATCTTCATACAGAACTCTTCTTTAAAGGAGATTAAAACTGTCTGAAAATGGCCAAAACCATCCAGATCCCTTAAGCCACGTTCTGGCTCTGAGCAGTGGGTCTAACGTACCTTGTGGACATTTTTATCGCGGAGAACCATGTCGTTGAATTCCACTATCGCATCCGAGTTCGATTCATACTTCTCTCCCGAGTACGGGTCTCCACTTTTCAAAACATTATCCACAATGATCGTTCCCTCCGAAGCGAGCAGATCTTTTTCAAAAATCGTCTGTGTGGAATATTTTAATTGATACTAAGCTCAGAAATGATCATGCAAACAAAACATTTTTTTTTTGTGCTTAAAAATGTAGAAAATAACTGATTCTGAAGATGATACATGTACATACTATAGCATTAAACATTTTATTTGAAACGTCATTTTGAAAACAAAAATTTAAAAAGCAGACGCAATTTTAAGACACTCTGACATTATTTTTTTAAAATTATGAACAAAAAGTCGGTAAATAGTATTTGGGAAAAAAATAAATGACTGTGTAATAAACAAATCCAGTTTATGTTAACACTAAATAAGACAGATCAAAACATACTTAACAAGATTCTCCAAGAACTATGCAACAATTATGCAAATGGAACATAATAAGAGTACTTCTGTTAGGTAGACTCAATTCTGACATTTAATACTGCAAAGGCTTCGTGTTCAACCCCTTTAAATTGTAAAAATGGGGCATTTAAATATCAGCGTATTTGTCAGTTGATTAAAGCGCGTATATAGGAATCTAAAAGTCTCCCATCTTCCCAAGTCAAGAGGTTCTGATTCTGGGCGGAGCGGACCAGAAACTCATGACTTTGGTAGATGATGGTCTCCTGAAAGGGGCCTAACTAGGGTGATCACCCTTTTTTGTATCTTTCTACAAACTTTTTTATAATCACCTAAGATGCAAAATACTGTCAAATACGAAAAATTTAAGAAGGATCTTACATTTAAAACATAAAAGTATTTTTTTAATCAGGTTGACAATGTACTTTAAACCAACTTTTATTCGCGAGCGAGAAATTTTCGCTGCGTTCTCGCAAATATTTCTCGACGGGAACCAGTCCTTGTAAATAACAACACAAGTATGTTTAAGATTTGAACGTGAAAATTAAGCGTTGCGAACCAGTTTATCTCTGGTAAATCGCGAAAGAAAGTCGTCGGGAACAAAAGTTGGTCTATAGTAAGTCGAAGCGTCCTATACTAGATCCAAGTCCCTTTACCATTTCAAAAGGCAATTGCAGGCACCAGCAAAATTAATGTTACATTAACCCAATTTCATTATTCTTAATATTTCAAAAATGACGACTTTTCAACTGACCTTGTAATATTGAACATATCCTTTTTTATCGGCATCGATGTAAATAACATCAAATTTCATTCGTTTCTCCGCCAAGATTTCCAAGCTGTTTAAAGCTGGTCCTTAACAAAAAAAAATTCACATGATAATTAATTCAGATGTTGACTTTATATGCCATGAAGGTTCGATATTTCCATTTTGATTTATGCCTTTAACTAGATTGTCAATACAAACCTATCATAATTTCGATTTTATTCCCTACTGGTGATCTATCTAGAAAAGATCTTGCCACATCCGCGATGCCTTTCTCAATTTCCAAAGAGACCACTTTGCCGTCTTTAGGAAGCGCTTCCGCCATCGCAAGTGAGGAACAACCAGTGTAAAGTCCAATTTCCAGTGCCATGTTAGCCTTGCTGGCACTTGTTATCAGTTTTATTAACTGGGCTTCAAGTGTAAAAAGTATATAGATTAAAAAAAAAATAAAAAAGTAAAAAAAAGTTAATACATGTACAGAATTAACTCATGCGTGAATTTAGTGTCTTCAATAAATGCACTACATGTATAGTAATGCAATGACAAACAAGTAACGAAGATAAAAAGTCGTATACCATTCTATTTATCAATTGATCGGGTTGATAATTACCCCCTTATGAGTAAGAGGTATTCCAAGTCAAAATGAAAGGGGGGGGGGGGAAGCATATTAACAATGCTGAATAGAAGTATTAATATTAATGTTTTCATTTCATTTCTCCCTGAATTAACGATTTGGCTATTTCTTTAAGCTAACGTACTGACGTACAAAATTCAGTAATTTACTGAATTATACTTCCTTTTCATAATCAATTTATTAATTAGTTAAAAAAAAGATGTAAATATAAACAATAAAATGCACTTTTTTGATAATTCATGCGGATTATGAAGGTTGCAATCATCGCAGAAACAATTCACATAACCCGGGCTATGTATTTCTCTGCAATGTCGCCACCTTCATATCCCGCATAAATCACCAAAGAAAGCATTTTATTGTTTAAGTAAACCCCGCCCTCATCAAACGGAGTAGGTCACGTACTGCTTAAAGTCCAAGCTCTTGTTAAAAGGGTTGTGCAATGTTTTTCCAGTGTTTATCTTATTGTTTGATATTTTCCGAGGTAATTTATACTTTTGATACACAGATGTCAGAGACTGGACTATTTGGTCATATCATTGGAGTAATCAGAATAATTAGCAGAAAGAAAAAATAGGAATTTTGGAAAAAATATTAAAGTATGAGGTGAAGCGGACACTGAAGAAATATAAAAAAAAAATAATAGATTTAAAAATACAGGTGATAACAGGTAACAGCGGGCGCAAGGATATCTCAAAGCCCAATTTTATGCAAGATCGACCGTGTGTGATGCTTACAAGTCGGGAAGAGCTCTTTGTAAACCGTCTCTTGCCATGGATTGATCATCACTTAATTTTTTTTAATGAATATTTTAAATTATCAGAAAAATAGAAAAAAGAGCACAAAGAAACAGCATAATTAGGTTGATAGTTGACACAAAGTATGTAGTTAGATGAAGTGTAAATAGGATTGGAGAAAAGGGCAATAGATACATGTATTGAAAATTCTGGTGACAAAAAAAAATTTATTTGTGATGTTCAGGAAAGCTTTTTTTTTTTACGTTAAAAACAAAATATTGCAAAACGCTAAGACTAGGACATTTCCGACATAAATGTAATTAATGATAATCGTCACGGGCCTTTTCGACAAGCAGTGAAATGATCGATGTCACATTACAATGTAGACATGTATATATATACGTCTACCTTCATCATTCCCTGTCAACATCCTGGGAGTCGCATAGTATGACACCCTGCCCTCTTTGAGAGCATCTTCCCACGGATAAGCGAAGGTCTCCTTAATCAGATGGTCAAGGGCCGGACTAGGCTTTGTTGTTTGGTCTTCACAATATAGGCATCTTTGCTTTAAAAAGACCGATCTATCAATGCTTCAATACATTCTGAACAGAGGCTCTAATTGACTGGATTATGGGTATTGGTCATTTACAACAGTTACTCAAAATATTTTTACGCAAAGAAATAAACATTTAGGACTGTTGGCCGGACAACTGTTACATATTAATTTATTATACTTTCATGTTAAATACTGAAATCTGATTGGTTAAGACGCAGTTGATAATCCGTTCTATTACCCTCAGCGTAAGCAACACACTTGGCAACGGGTTACACTATATAAATTGTGCCTGTTTGGGAGGGTAACAGTTGAAATTGACACCCCGAGAAAAACATTATCAACCGACGCGAAGCAGGGGTTTACAATGGTTTTCGAGGGGTGTCAATTTCAACTGTTATCCTCCCAAACAGGCAGTATTAATTTGTTAAACTGAATGTCTTAATTTTTAAGAAAATTTTACTGCTTTAATATAGGAATAACGTGAATTCTACAGCGAACCGTACGCGCATAATTTTTCGCGCATGTAACAATTTGTAATGTTACCCGTTGCCAAGTGCGTTGCTAACGCTGAGGGTAATAGTATATAAATAGTGCCTGTTTGGGAGGGTAACAGTTGAAATTGACACCCCGAGAAAACCATTGTCAACCGACGCGAAGCGGAGGTTGACAATGGTTTTCGAGGGGTGTCAATTTCAACTGTTATCCTCCCAAACAGGCACTATTTATTTTGTTATACTGAATGTCTTTTTTAAAATTTTTAAGAAAATTTTACTGCTTTTATATAGGAATAACGTGAATTCTACAGCGAACCGTACGCGCATTATTTTCGCGCATGTAACATTATATAAATAGTGCCTGTTTGGGAGGGTAACAGTTGAAATTGACACCCCGAAAAAACCATTGTCAACCGACGCGAAGCGGAGGTTGACAATGGTTTTCGAGGGGTGTCAATTTCAACTGTTATCCTCCCAAACAGGCACTATTTATTTTGTTATACTGAATGTCTTTTTTAAAAATTTTAAGAAAATTTTACTGCTTTTATATAGGAATAACGTGAATTCTACAGCGAACCGTACGCGCATAATTTTCGCGCATGTAACATTTTTAAATGTTACCCGTTGCCAAGTGCGTTGCTAACGCTGAGGGTAATAGTAAATATTATTAACTGCGTCTTAACCAATCAGATTTCAGTATTTAACATGAAAGTATAACAATTTTTAATGTTACCCGTTGCCAAGTGCGTTGCTAACGCTGAGGGTAATAGTAAATATTATTAACTGCGTCTTAACCAATCAGATTTCAGTATTTAACATGAAAGTATAACAAAACGGATTAAGAACTGCGTCTTAACCAATCAGATTTAAGTATTTAACATGAAAGTATAACAAAACGAATTGTTACATGCGCGTAAATTATGCGCGTACGGTTCGCCATAGAATTCACATCATTCCGAAATATTTTCTTTGCAATCAAGACATTCAGTATAATAAAACAAATAGTGCCTGTTTGGGAGGGTTAAGAGCTGAAATTGACACCCTTCGACAACCATTGTCAACCTCCGCTTCGCGTCGGTTGACTGTGGCTTTCTCGGGGTGTCAATTTTAACTCTTACCCTCCCAAACAGGCACTATTTATATAGTATTCCTGTACATATGCATGTTAACATTTCCGGAACAGGTGAATGAGACTAGATTCTAGACAACCTAAATAAAGCTTCGATGATTCAGGATACAAGTATTTGTAAGAGTCTACTTAACAGTTCCATGTAACCTGCAATTTCATCATGACATTGTACATTACAAACATACACACAGTACGTTGCATAAGAAGAATGGCAGGGGGATCCGGAGGGGGTGTTGCCTCACTCTACAACATTGTCCAGATATTTTGTATATATGACTTCACAAAGCTGGTTTCGTTATAGTTATTGTTGCATAGGTGAGCGATGTGGGCCATGGTCCTCTTTTTTGCCCCTCCCCTCCCGGGGGGGGGGGGGGGGGGGGGGGCTTGTCAAGATTCGGATAAGTCTGCCCCCCTTTCTAACGATGTTACATGCCAACCTACTTAATTTTTCTTACCTGTAACAATTCAACAGCCCTGTTGATTTCAGCCTTCAGGTCCTGAGGGACGTCGTTAAGTTGACTTAGCTCCCTGGCCCTCAGAAGATGGCGGTACACAGGGTCATACGTGTAACTCCTATCATCGCGTCTCTCCGCCATGTCTCAGCAATTTTACTGACTTAGATAAACGTAATTTGTTTCAAACTAAATCGATATCCAATTTTTCTGGTTCATAATTTTCTAGACGAAAATGTTAGTACCATTTAGTACAATAAAAGTTTGTTATCATTTGCGACGTGTCGTCACGCTGTTATATACAATCTACATGATTTTATATAACAGCGTGACGACACGGAAGACCGCGGAACATTAACCGCTTTAAATTATTTAGCAAGTTAGAAATGCTGAGGTGGATTGAAAATACATTTCCTATAACTACAGTTTCGATCCAGTGTTTTCTCAGACGTCCGTGTCAATTTGTTCCCGCCCATTTCAAATGTTTTGACTGCAACAAGTGAAATTGACGTACGCTGTATATTTCCAATCCTGCCAGTTAATATTCTGCGGTCTTATAAAGCTCAAATATGGCACTGCCCTCTAGGTTACTATTCCTTTCAACCTATATGTACATGTAAGCCGCAGGCCTCTAAATAGTTTAGAGTGTATCACCAGGATTTATACATGTACAGACGTACATTGTTACTCGCTCCCGATTAAATTATCGTCGAATGATTTATTTTATAGATCAATTATCTGTAATAGTGTTAAAGGTATGTGGAAACGCACTTTGAAAATATAACGAACTTTAAACAAAAATGTTCAAAGTGCATAATTTTTCAAAGTGTGTTGTAACAAAGGTACGTCATTTATATGTGGCGTATTTGGACTGAAAATTTTGACACGAGTTTTAGTAAAAAATTTACGTATTGCTTCTTATATAATTAGACGTTTCACAAACTCTAGGCCTATAAAACATGTTCTGTCTTTACTTTTTTGTCTCGAAAATAAAGTAATGTAGCAAATAATCAGATCTTATAATTGTTATTCATTAAAAATACGCTACAGATACCTTTAAAGTATGTAAATTTTCATTATTATCGATTAGAATAACTCAAAAGTAACAGCCAGTTTCCCATATATGTTTTTATTTACTAGTGGTTGATATTTAATGGCAATATAGGCTTGAACTCGACTCTTTTGCACGGATTGTTTGTGGTACAACTCCAAGTTGTATTTTTATACGTTATCGTAATTACATGGTATCTTAGACAAAATATTTTGGGTCAAAAAGTGGGACATTTTTCAAGACTAGATTTGACAGGAAAATCACTTTCGTATAAGAAGAATCCGTAGTTCCGCTATGCCAAGACTAAATGAAAATCAACATCTACGCGCTGTCGGAAAGTTGCAATCTGTGATGGCCCAGAACGTTATTGCACGACAATTTGGTGTTCCTAGAAACACTATCCGATCATTATGGAGACGTTTTCTACAATTCGGCAACACACTGGATCGGCCGCGTTCAGGACGTCCCCGTGTGCATCTACGAAATCGTTTTCAGAGAGCAACATTGACTGCTCGTAGAATCTCAGGTCTTTGGCGTAAGTGAGAGAACTGTACGTAATCGTTTACGTGAGCATAACATCAGACCTAGATGTCCTGCGTTACGTCCAATATTTCCTCAACGTCATCGAACTGCACGATTACATGGTGTCGGAGACATCTGAGGAACCGATTCCAAGACTGGGATGGGTTTTGTTCACTGATGAATCAAGATTTCATTTGGAGTGACGGTCGCTGGAGGTTTTCCGCCAGGAATTGAAGCGTTACTCGGATGCGTGTGTAGTGAAACGTCGACAATTTGGAGGCGGTAGGGTAACGGTGTGGGGTGGTATTACAGCACCCGATATAGGACCCTTACAGTTAATCGGTGGAAAACTGACAGGCATTCGCTATAGGGATGAAATAATTTAACGTCGTGTAATACCGTTCATACGCAGACAACAAAATCCCATTGCCCTACATTACAAGATAACACTAGATAGATTCTAGCTTGTGTTATCAGAGATTCTATTGCCAGAATGTCGACGTCCTGCCTTGACCAGCAGTGTCACCAGATTTATCACCAATAGAACACATTTGGGATGAACTGGTAAGACGGCTACGTCGTTTACCAAACCAGTCCGTGACGTTAGACGATTTTGAAGTCAGAAATTGACCAATATTAGGAACAACTTTCCCCAGGCATTTTTGAGCAATTTAGTGTCATCATTGGGACGCTGGTGGCAAACATGCGTCAACGCAAATATGGTCGTACGCAGTATTAAAGGGGCATGGTCACGATTTTGGTCAAATTCTATTTTTATGTTTTTATTATTTACAATTGCATTTCTAATGATCAATTGAGATTGAGAGTCATTCGTAGAGTTAATAGCAAGATACAGGGCTCACAATTCTCTGTCATGTAAACAAGGCTTGTGTCCTCTTTTTGTTTACAAAGGTTCAATATACCTGTAAAAATTCTTTTTCCACCATTTTTGTCCATTTTTTTTATATTTATTTTAAGCATATATAAACAGTTCCTAAAGTTTATAACATTCGTTTAAGGATTAAAACTGAAATTATTACTTAAACGTTCAAAATGTAAACAAACTCTTTGTTTACATAGCGAAGAATTTCAAGCTCTGTAACTCGCTTATAATTCAACAAATGACGATCAAATTTCGGTTGCCTATTAAATATGCATTTCTAAAGCATTTTAAATATTAAAATCGGAAAAATCTTTTTTAACGAAAATCGTGACCATGCCCCTTTAAGTTTGTGAATCGCCTTGCAAGTGCTAATGTGTTTTTACCGTCCTGCAAGTGACGTTTTATGACGTAAACACAATTAAAAAAAAAATAATTTCACATTATTGTTAAAATTTGACATTTGTGAATTATGCTTCTAAAAAAATGAATCGCCATTGATATCTAATTTATATCTTTTAAACGTCAAGTTATGCACAGTTTCTTATATTGACTAGTATATATTCACCTGCGTGATGGAGCCTGTTTATGAGTCGTGTTTTGCTTTGAATACTAGTAGAACCATCCGACAAAGATCCGACAAATTTTATTATAGCCAATCTTGAATGTACATGACATTGCAATTGTCGTGTAACCGAGCAGTAAGGAATTCCAAAAGACAGCCGTTTTGTTTAACAGATTTATTAAACGTTTTAAATCATTGGCCTATAAACAAAGAAAAATACATTAGACAAAATACAATTTTACATGTACATTCAATATGTTTTAGTTTCAATAATTTGTTCATAAAAATGCAACCGTTACTTCAGTATTCATTTATATGGTAAAACATGTTTTGTAGCAATTTAATATTAGAACTTACAAACAAGTTTCAGAAATTACAATGGCAAGATTAACTGCAAAAATACGATAAAGTATGACCCTTGCAATTAAAATAATATGCCCTAATCCTTATCGTGGTAGTAAAGAAATATATAACTAAATATAATATTAACATACCACAAGATGCAGCTGATATACACTGGATTGTCTGATGTCGTTGAAATGAAATACTGCCCAATTTGATTTAGTTTGAACGGTTACTTATACTATTAGAGAATAAAATTTATTGGATAATAATATGAACCAATGAAATTAAAGGACCATACAATCGATTTCAAACAGGTGGTAAAATTTCTCTTCTGGATGAAAAATTTTACGCCTGTCATTAAACAGGTCGAGACCACTATATTTTGTGACGTCGGCATGAATTTGCATACTAAATTAGCCATGTTTACTTTTATCGACAAACCAATTAGTTGAATGAGTTGCAAGGCATTGTGGGCTACTACAAGTTTCAGTGTTTACAAAGCGTATTGGAAACTCATTTTGAATGATTTTTCAGAATTTATGAAATTATTATGGACAGTTATGTCTGAACTTCAATTTCTATGCTCACATTAAAAAAAATATTGCATATTAGGACTTATATCAACCTATTTAAATACCCCATTGTCACTGTTAAAAAGAGAGGTACGTCCTATAGAATTAGAATCAGCGAGTACCGTTTTTTCACGTGATATCCCATATTTAAGACAACATTATTAGAATGCGCGTTGATATTTTCTTCAGGGACATTCATCAGAATGCTTAACGGACAAAATACTATATGCTGCACAGCTTGCGCTTCTGCGTTTGTATATTTGTGCATTTCTACTACCGTGGCTATTCACGTATGTTAAAAATGTACAGTTACCTGTATTTATTTCTAGTGCACAATGATAAAGTCACCAATACACAAATGTGCAGTTTTTTCTTACATGTATCAAAACCTGTTTGTACTTGTATGTGTATGTTTGTCAGTCGTTTGATACTGATCATTTTTGAAGCAACAATTGATCAACTAAAACAACAGTATTTTTCTATGTGAGCATGGAACCAAAGTTAATGGTACGTAATCTTTCCTTTTTTGCCTTCTAAAGTAAAAATCAAGATGTACAAAAATTCCGGCAAGCAATTAAATATTGTGAATAAAACAGACAAAAACCACGTGCGTCTGTTGAATCGTAAACACGTTGTAGACCGCCATGCATTGCAACTCATTCACTGGATTAAAGAATCTGTTTGACGAAAATACTGTCACGTGTTAAATAATGCTATCCATATAAGGTAGTGTACCCGACCTGTTAAAGGAATACTGAATAAAACAAAATTCGTATAGTATATAAGTAACTACCTGTTAGTTTATTGAAATAAAATGTCTAGACTAAGTGTCTTACATGATACACACACGTCTTTTTTTTAATTTTAAATCAACCAGAAAAGTAATAACGAAGAAAATCGAAGTCTTAAAGTTTTCTTTTCTTCAGGGGGAGATCATCTCGATCGGTCACGTGGCTGACGGGATTTTGGGTGCAATTATGACATTCAGACGTAAATCGAATTCCAGAGTCTAGTGGTTCAAGTAGTTTTTCGCTTTTACGGGTACTAGTATCCTGTGGAAAAGATGGAAAGTTAACACCTTTTTTCTCCATGAAACTCTTACAGGGTCTTTGAAATTTTTAAGATCAATTTCTGTTTGATTATCTTTGATAATATTTTGAAAACGCCCACACTCCACTTCTAGATTTCCGGGTACTTTTCCGCGCTAATATTTTTCTAAAATTGCCATGTCTGGCTGAACAGCCGTCATATTTAAGGCCCGTAGGCCAAAGGATCCCACAGGATAATATTTGTCGATATTGGTATTGACAAGGTGGGGAATAACTTGACTAAAAAAGGACTGAAGTATCTCTGTGTATTTCTTTTTTTGATACAAGACTTTGTTTCAACTTTTCTAAGTCTCTGTTCATTGTTTTGACATTTTGCGACGCGTCTAGCAATTGCTTTTTCTCAATATTATGTTAATCTATGTCACCACATATGTGTGGTCCTTCATATACTCCGTAATCACAATTTCTCTTGGGTGTCCAAGGCGCAAATGGCAATACCCACATTGACCGTTTGTTTTATCGGACTTTAAACCAGGATTTGAGTATTTTAGTTCTAATTGAGCAAGATGTTCGTGTGCACTCTCTAATTCTACCTTTTTCAATATTGACAGAATCTTCCAGCTCATCAACTAGAATGTGCATGGGGGTCTTATATAAAGGGGCATGGACTGCTTATTGTCGCTGATTTATTTGCAATGTTTCTAACCAATTCTTTCTTTGTCTCCTCGTTTTAAGTTTCGACGACAGGTGGTTGGTTTTCTACGTATGTCTGAATTTTTAACCTCCTAAAATTGGTTGCAGCGATTGGTCTGGCACACCTGAATGCCTCCTCCACGCACATGTCACTGTACATTATAATCCACGTGTCCTCGTCGTCAAGGTATTTAACCCCAAAGTCAATGTTTCTTAGAATAGGAATCCGGCACTGTATGTCACAAATGAATTCGTGATATGTGCATGGTACATCGGGTATTTTGAATTTTTGTACCCGTCCAGGACCGTATTCAATTTGTACTTGTACTTCTTTATCCATGTTCTGCGTTTAGTGTTTTGCCAATAAATTCACGGGTTTCTTTTTAAAATTGGGATAGTTCATGAACAAAAGTCAAAATAGGACAAACCATTAACCAAAAATAGGGGGTTGCTACATGTATATTGTTATTTAAATTTAGGTTTCTTTGTAATTCACGATAACTACATGTACCAGAAGAATCTGAGATTTACTCAGAATTTGGACAACATTGGATATTCATTAATTTTACAGTTGGTACCAACTGGTTGATATATCATTTTTTTATTTCTTTGGTGAACATTTTAATTATCACACTATGTGCACGAAAAGGAACATGTATGAAAGAGAGTACCAGCAAGGCATTGGACTAAGTACTGACTTTAGATCTTTGCTAATTCAGGATTTAATTGACCGTGGATGTGACAGTGCAAGTGGTAAGGTACCATGGGGAGCATTAAGTGTCACTGCAAAAAAATTTAAAGTTTCGGTGAAAACGGTAAATAAAATCTGGCGACGTTTTGTTGAGCACGGAACATGCACCGAAAAAATGCGAAACAAAAGCGGACCACGTAAACTTACGGAACCAGACCAAAGATTTATTGAATGTTTAAAGCGAGAAACTCCGGCCATGTCATGCAAAGAAATTCAAGAAAAACTAAGAAGATATCCCCCCGTGTCTGGAGAGGTATCTCTACCAACTATAGACCGTTGTATATTGAAAAACCTAAAATTCACATACAAAAGGCTAAAGTACTCTCGCAGTGAAAGGTTTACAAATGATAACATGATTTATAGTCAAGCTTACATTGACTTTTGCCAAACAAAAAACACACAACAAATTTTTATGGACGAAAGTGGTTTCAAACTTGCAAACGCAAATCGCACATACGGTCACTCTCGGAGGGAGGGGGACCGTGTGTTGAAATAGGCAGGTTTGTAAAAGACAGAAACTTAACGCTAAATTTATTAATAGGGAAAGACTGCGTGCTTTTATTACAAAATTGTCGATGGCTCTTCAAATATGTATACATATTTAAATTTTTGGAAAGAAGCGGCTCAGAATCAAGACGAGTATGGCAGAGCAGTTCTCATTCCAGGAGATTTTGTTGTCGTCGATAATTGTCCGATACACAGAAACAATTCAGAAAGAGTTCTTCGTCATTATTTCGGAATGCAGTGTGTGCAGTACGGATTTCTACCTGTATATTCGCCTGATTTTAACCCAGTTGAAATTTGTTTTCTTAAACTTAAAAAAAATATTGTCGCAAGAAAAATATTTACCATATTTACACGTAAGTCTAAAATTTGCCATAACACAAGCCTTGAAGGAAAGTTCATCGAATGATATCAGGCAGTTTTACCGACAAACAGGATATCTCAATGTATGACAATGCAATTTGAATATGTAATTCGTGTACATGTACAGTCAGGTATATCGGTATATCAATATTTTTCATAAAAGTGCACTGAAAAAAAATGTAACCTAAGAATTGTTTATTTGTACTTGTTATTATCAATTTATTCATTAACTTCAAAAACATTACATGTTTTTGAGAATTGTCTTTAACACACACATGAACGCACGCGCGCGCGTGCGTGCGTGCGTGTGTGTGTGTGTGTGTGTGTGTGTGTGTGTGTGTGTGTGTGTGTGTGTGTGTGTGTGTGTGTGTGTGTGTGTGAAAATGTATTACAGGAGTTTGTGTATTGAACACGTTCAAGTGGGTGTATACTGTCATGTTGTGAATTTTGAATTTACCGGGGGCAGTAAATACAAAATTCACAACATGACAAGAATTTTGTATTTACTGCCCCCGGTAAATTCAAAATTCACAACATGACAATACAGTCAATCGTCTTTGCTTTCTTCGGGATCGGTGAGCGTTACCTTTTGCAATGCTATTGTTCAACGACAGGCGTAAAATTTTTATCCAGAAGAGAAATTTTACCACCTGTTTGAAATCGATTGTATGCGCGCAATAAAACTTTAGATGAATAATATTTAAGAATAAAAATGATGCAGAGAAATGTGATGATTTCATTTTCAAAATTTTTACCTTTGTACCTTTCCGTGAACTCATCAAAATTGCTGCAGGAGATTGTTAATGGGAAAACTCTGAATTCTAAGTAAAATACAATGTTTTTCTGTACAAATTATTCATTTTGTTATGTACCATTCCGTGTAATTCAATCTAAATTATTGCAGGGAGTTGCAATAAAAGAATTCTCTGAATTTTAAGTAAAACAAAATGTGTTTTATTATAAAATTTTCATTTCGTAATATATTATTCCGCGTAAATCACCGAAAGTTGGTAAAGGGAATTGCAATAAAAGAGTTTTCTGAATTTTAAGTAAAACACAATATGTTTTTCTGTATAAAATATTCATATATAATGACCATTCTATGTTAATCAATCAAAATAATTGATGCTTTGGTGTTTTGTTTAAATAAAATATTAATGCTGAATGTACCAGTTTGTGTAAATCAATTAAAATAAACCACAAGTGACGCAGATAACTGTAATGAAAAAAATTCTCGGAATTTTAAATTAAAAAAGCAATCTCTTCTGTATATTGGAAGACTGCATGCGATTTAGATTCAACAGATTTTCAAAAGTTGACCATTCTACATGTTTCTATAGATTGTATGATTCCCTACTTAAAGGGACATGGTCACGATTTTGGTCAAATTTTATTTTTCTGTTTTTATTATTTGCAATGATTTAGTAATGCATTTCTAATGATCAAAGGAAATTTGAGTGCCAGTCGTTGAGTTTTAAGCAAGATACAGGGCTTACAATTCTTCGTCATGTAAACAAGGCTCGGGCCTTGTTTTTGTTTACATAGGTTCAATATACCAGTAAAAAATCTTTTTAAAGCTGGTTTGTCTATTTTTAAGCATAAATAAACAGTTCCAAACGATTAAAACATTCATTTTAGGTCTAAAACTGGAATTTCCACTTCAACATTCAAAATATAAACAAACGTTTTGTTTACATAGCGAAGAATTAAAGCTTTGAACTCGCTTATGACTCATCAAATGACACTCAAATTATGGTTGCCTATTAAAAATGCCTTACTGAAGCATTGTAAACATTAAAATCGAAAAAATAATTTTTGACGAAAATCGTGACCATGCCCCTTAAAAATTAAAAGCATGATATTAGAGCAATTCAAAAGTAGTGTTGACTGTTGCATTTCAATACAACATAGATTTTACAGTTGGAACAAAGTTAAATTCAACAAGCATTCTGAGAGTATTGCATATGCAATACACGTCCCCTACCGGTTTGTATTATTCTATGAAAGCTCAAAGCATACATCTATTTCAAAACTATTATAAACTAGATGTTATGCTTTAATCAGAAATAAAAGAACAGAGGAAATTCAAACTACATAGTTGATATAGAAATTAGATAAAAAAATGGGTAAAATAATACTCTTTAATTTATCTCCTGTAAAGTCTATTAAGTATTTGCTGGTAGAAATTTGCGAAAACAATGCACTGTTATGCAGAATATCATTTGTTACAGTCTTCTGTACCCCGAATCAACAGATCAACCCAATAACGAACCCGATTGTAATAATACAAAAAACCCGGTCGATTAAATTTACAACACAATGCTTGACACTATTTTACAGAACTTATTTGTTTGTTAGAAACAATAAAAGGAATGGTACAAGTAATGCACGATATTATTACTGACTACATACTTGCTTCGTTTATTCAATTCACACCGGACCCGATAACAAACCCGAACATTAAAAATTGGAATATAAAAAATTAATTTTCTCGAAAATATGTCAACCAGACGCTACAAAAGTTTCATGTTATTCCTCAAACGCATAAAGAAAAAACAGTGTGGAAAACTGCAGTGGGACAGACAGACATACGGGCGGACGGACAGACAGACAGACAGACGGACTGACAGATGCAGAGGAAAGCTATAGTCCCCTCCGTTGAAACCGGCAGGGGACTAATAAAGTCATATTTATACGTACAAAATACTTCTAGCAACTAATTAATAAGTATTTGCTAAGAAAAATAAATATATGACTGAAAATCTCGAAATTGTTCCAATTACGATAATTTTTCATATGATTGAAATATTTTAATTACATACATTTTTATATCTAAGATTTTTTAAAAGTTCTTTCTCTTTACCAAAATAAAGTTGTACATGACAGAATGCAGCATAACATAATCATAAAATGATAAAACGTATAATGGTACTTTCTACATATGTAGACAGTATATTTTGGTGTGGATCAAAACTTCAAGAATTAACACTCTAAGGTTTTTTGGCTACCCAACCTTTTGAATTTATATATATAAAATTTCAAACTAATGAACCGACGAACTTTTAAACTTTCGGATAACTGGACCATAAGGATAAGAAATCTTCAGACTATAGATATACGTACATGTATACCAGACCGTGACCGCTTTGATGACCAAAGGTATGCAAATAATATATTGAATATACCGTGTATACACACTACCAAAATAAAGGATTTGTTGTTCTTAACCTGAGAGTGAAAGCAAATTTTAAACATTGTATTTCTAGACATACGGCGTTTTAATCAACACTTGGATTGCATCCAAAATTCTCTTTTATTTTCATAAAGAGGGATATATAAGTGAAGATTGTGTGCTTTTGAGCTCGTTCAACCAGATATTTTTCACGTCCCTTTTATTGTTCATTTGAAATATTGTCCATCAAATAATGAATAAAAAATTAAGTGACTGTATAGTGTGCGCAATGTACCTTTAAGTTAACGAATTGTACATTGTTGAAAAGAATATCATCAATAGTCATTGCTAAAAAGTAATAATATTTGTTATGTCTAAATAACAAGCAATATCAGATATTCATGAATAACTATATGATGTGACAGAATAAAACACGTATACACATACACTAAAATTAATAACTAAATATTTCTACAACAATTATTCAAATATAGCTAATATTTGAACTAGCATATTTTGATCAATCTAAAATAAAATTAGACCCCAAAAAAACCCACCAAAAAACCAAAATGAATATGTCATTATATCTTTAAGAGTTAACCCAAATTTAAGAGTTAACCCAAAATAACGTGTTGAATTAATAAAAACCAGGTAAAAATGCTTATGAAATAACGTCAAATGTTTGTGACGTTAATTCTCTGTTTTGTAAAAAATGTCACAAGACCTTTCTTTGATTGGCGCAATCATTAATAACGATATTAGTAATTTGGACATTGGTAATGGTTATAACAACAAGTATAAACATTTCTTCCAGATTACAGATAGCATAATATGCAGATATTATCTGAATGTACATCCAATATCAAATTAAATACATCTTACGCAATGAGTGCGCGATGCTGCTTACATTATTGTGGTCATTAAAAGCCCTTTCTCCAATCCGTTCTTTGGTTTAAGCACATTCATGTACATGCCGCCACATGGCTTTTACTTCACTTGTGCAAACGTAGAGGTCTTAATTTTATCTTGTGTATAAAAGGATAAATTTTATAAACTATTAAGTAAGTTTTATTAACTACTATTATATTATCAAGGCGCTATTTTTATTATGCTATTAATTTAATTGTTAATATATAAATCAGTACAGCGTCTTTAGGCTTTCTCTGTGTCCTTCATCCTTCTGATGAGGTATACTCCATCTCTCACAGGAATCATCACCTACAGTAAAACAAGCTTACAGTGTCAATGTGCAACAACTTTAATATTTTCCAAGTCTTTATTTTAAAATGGACACAAAATAAACAAAAGCTTTTACAAAATCAATCATGTGGCGATTCTTGAAAGATTTGCCATTCTAATAATTTGCTCTTATAGAAATAAAACCGATATATATGTATTGTATCCCTTTGTTTAACATAACTAAGTCGCTGCTCGAACACTGTGTACGTGCGAAACATTTTAAAAATATACATTAAGCAACAATCTCAGTGCAATGGGTCAGACATACATATACCTTGTGGACATTTTTATCGCGGAGAACCATTTCGTTGAATTCTGAAATCGCTCCCGAGTTCGATTCATATTCCTCTCCCGAGTACGGGTCTCCATCTTTCAAAACATTATCCACAATGATCGTTCCCTCCGAAGCGAGCAGATCTTTCTCAAAAATCGTCTGTGTTTAATATTGATATATTTTGATATAATACAAATTGTGGATAATAAATATTAAAAATTTAGTCCTCATTTTTTTCCAAAAAAATTGTGAGTTAAGTGACACTGAACTATAAAATGATTTTTACTTGACCCCTATTGAAACCTGTTTGGTATTTAAAAAAAACCCACTTCATTGATGCATGAATTTCACATAAGAATTCACATTCTATGATAGAGATATAGCTGCAACAATTCAATGTTTATGACTCGACTTATGAAATAGATGTTCAAGAGAGATAACTTTGACTAGACTAAAAGTAAGTCATGTATAAATCACGTATAATCTGAAAATTTGCGAACTGATGTTATATTTTGAATATGATGTACCATAAACCATATTAAAATAAAAAAAACTCATATACCATTTCAAAACTATGAAGTGCTAAACGTTTGTGAATTTCCATTTTTTCCTCAGGAAATTCAATAAAAAATGCATTTTAATGTATAGGCAATCACAATATTTATAAATTTGATTTAAAGTTATTCAAAAGAAAATAGTATCAGATATTCTGGGTCACCATGTACAAAGGTAGAGAGGATGATAAACTATGGAACGCCATAGCTGCCTTATGTGCCTATTTCATGTGAAGATGGTGCTTTATTATACGAAGGTGGTGCTTTATTATATGAAGATGGTGCTTTATTATATGAAGGTGGTGCTTTATTATATGAAGATGGTGCTTTATTATATGAAGATGGTGCTTTATTATATGAAGGTGGTGCTTTATTATATGAAGGTGGTGCTTTTTTATATGAAGGTGGTGCTTTTTTATATGAAGATGGTGCTTTATTATATGAAGGTGGAGCTTTATTATATGAAGATGGTGCTTTATTATATGAAGATGGTGCTTTTTTATGTGAAGGTGGTGCTTTTTTATATGAAGATGGTGCTTTATTATATGAAGGTGGAGCTTTATTATATGAAGATGGTGCTTTATTATATGAAGATGGTGCTTTTTTATGTGAAGGTGCTTTTTTATGTGAAGATGGTGCTTTATTATATGAAGGTGGAGCTTTATTATATGAAGATGGTGCTTTATTATATGAAGATGGTGCTTTTTTATGTGAAGGTGCTTTTTTATGTGAAGATGGTGCTTTATTATATGATGGTGCTTTTTTATATGATGGTGCTTTTTAATGTGAAGGTGGTCACTCGGAACCCCTCTTATTTTTGAATACTGAGTTAACCATTTATGTATTATCTCGAAATATTGAAAGTAAAACAAAAAATTGATGCGATCAAAATCCATTTGATACACTATTGCTAGTTCCTCTTTTTTCTAGCACAATTAGTATATAAGCTATCGAGGAGATCTAGCTATGTACGACTTTACCCCAACCGAACTTACATCTAGTTTAAAGTGACAACTATATAATAACGGAATATTACAAGAATTAAAGCCTAGTAACGTTATCCTGAAAAGCAGAAAATTGAATTTACTAATTATTTGTGTTTAAGCGAAGGTTATGCCCTAGCAATCTGATTAAAATAAGATTTTTGATCCGCTCTTAATTGGGATTTGATTTTAATCAACTCTCCTATGCAGTTACTCAGACAAACCGAAAGTGAAACAGTGTTTGGACCACATCACAAATCATCGCTGCTGACAAGACTTAGTTCTTGAACATAATTGATAAATTCGATGTAATGTATGCTACAGCATTGTTTTTAAAGGAAACTTATTTATAAATACCTTGAAAATAGTCAGATTTTAAATGGTACGAACAATTTAGATATTTTTTGTAGTCGTATGTATACCTACGCCAGAGTTCAATATAGTCTCGTTCAACTCGACGCTCGGCTGTCTCCGTAAATCACCGACAAGCAGAGAGTCTCCCTTAACTGCTTGTCGGAGATTTACGGTGTCAGCCGAGCGTTTGGTTGAACGAGACTATAGAGTTAAATATTGCTTGGATCCATACAATTTTCGAGAAATATTTCTATTACTGATACATAGTTTGATTGAATTAATTTTATCTTTAAATATTATTTAAGATGATTCATATGGGGGTTTCTCGACATTCTTGTCGAAAAAGTCCAAGGAAAGGTCTACTATACTATAATATAGCTCAAAGAAAGCCCTTTTATAAGTGGTAAAGGCAAAAGTAAAATGTCAAGAAATACTGACAAAATATTGTATTATTCAATTAATCATATTTGTCAATTCAGTTGAGATTAAGTCGTACAGTTCATCTCGTAACATAAATACTTATTATGCTAAAAAGGAGAAACAAGCAATTGTGTATTAAATGGATTTTAACTGTATCAATTTTGTTTTAGTTTCAAAAGTTCGAGATAATAAATGTTTAACTCAGCCTTCAAAAATAAAGTTCCGAGCGACCATCTTCACATTAAAAAGCACCATCACATAAAAAAGCACCATCTTCATATAATAAAGCACCATCTTCATATAATAAAGCACCATCTTTATATAATAAAGCACCATCTTCACATGAAATAACCACAGCATAATATAATAAAGCACCATCTACATATAAAATAGGCACATAAGGCAGCTATGGCGTTCCATAATAAACTTATAAACTAACCTTATAATATTGAACATATCCCGTCTTGTCAGCATCGATGAAAATAACATCAAACTTCACTTGCTTCTCTGCCAAGATTTCCAGGCTGCTTAAAGCCGGCCCTAAGGATATTCAAATTTTGATAATTTGCACTAAAATAAAGAGGCATTGTTATAATAATTACGTGGCACGAAGGTAAGATATTAAATGGTTTAATTCTAGTTTAAAATTGCAGGTAACTGCACTGTCAATACAAACCTATCATAATTTCAATTTTATTCCCTACTGGTGATCTATTGAGAAAAGATCTTGCCACATCCGCGATGCCTTTGTCGATTTCCAAAGAGACCACTTTGCCGCTCTCAGGAAGAGCTTCCGCCATTGCAAGTGATGAACAACCAGTGTAAAGTCCAATTTCAAGGACCATGTTAGCCTTGCTGGCACTTGTTATAAGTTTTATTAACTGGGCTTCAAGTATGAAAAAAGAAGTTAAACTCATGAAATAGTCGACAGTTACATAGATAACCAATTTAAATGCATGTATCTTTTATGACAAACATGCGCCGTTTAAAAAATGTGCAAATAAAATAAAATGAAAAATGAAGTTGACCAAGAATATAATTTTATGCCCTGCATTTCAATATGTTGTACGTGACTGTATTCTATACATGTCTCTATACCGCTTACCATCTCGCACATCTTAATGGCTTAAATGAATGTTATTACTCATAAGAAGGCATATTTAATCGATCACGTGAGATACACGTACTGATTACATAACACTGTGCCGGATAATTATGCCAGTGCCAAGGTGGCATTTTTGCACCCCCTTTTAATAGATGCAGTTTCGGAAAAATCTATATATACCAAATGATAGATCATTGTCTAGAGATTATATAACCAATTTTGTTTTTAGTGTATTTCACCTGACAGGTGAGCTATTTACCTTTAAAAATTAATATCCAAAAGGAAAATGGTAATTCCCATAGGAAAATTGAATCTCCTACAGGAATTATTGATGATCCTATAGGATTTTTAAAGGTCCTATAGAAATTATATTTCCTATAGGAGAATGGTATTTATTGTAGGAATTTGATCCAGATATGTAGTTTTCTTATAGGATATTAAGTTTTCCTATCGGATTTTATCAAATCGTATCTGAATTGAAATTCCTATAGGAATTTCTTGTATTCCGAGAGGAAATTTCAAATTACCTATAGGAATTTTCCTATAGGAATTTAGTTTTGAAAGGTAAATATCTCACCTGACAGGTGAGATACAATGATAACAAAGGTGGTTGTTAACTCTTTAAGCAATGGTTTATCATATGGCATATTTGAATTTTCGATATATGCAGCTTAAACAGGCGCAAAAATGCCACCTTGGCACTGGCATAATTATCCGGCGCAGTGTTACATGTATAAACATAGGAAAGGGTTTAATGATAGTTTTCGTAAAAAGTAATTCCTCTAGGTCGCCATCCTGGTGGTCGAGCCGCCGTGAATTTTCCTCTTTGAGCCACCAATAACAAACGATTTTGGCAGAATTAACTGGGTAAAAATCTAGGCTATTATAATATCGCATTTACAAAGCAGTGGAGCCCTTAATAATTTATATTCGTTAGAAAAACAGAGTTAACTTCATCAAAATGCCCGGCAAGTTTAAGATGGTATGAGACACTTCCATGTTGTGACGTATTGTTTATCGAAATAAACATACTAGTATATATATATATATATATATATATATATATATATATATATATATATATATATATATATATATATATATATATATATATATATATATATATATAATTATTGTTTATCCAAATAAACAATAAAGTGTAGTGTTATTATTTAAGTAGTTTCTTTTTAAAAATAGTCACCTGCCAGCATAGAGCAGTGGGTTAGAGGGTTTACTACGAATCTGTAAGTTCAAGTTCGAATCCCGTGGGGGTTTTACATATTTTTTCTCTCCAAAAGCTATTGTTTGGATAAAAAATTTAAAACAATTTGAAAATTCTAAACCTGTGAAAGTATTTTAATTATAATGAACTTTAATCCACACATTAATATCGAAAGATGTCCCATGCCACCTTAATAAATGGGTTTAATAATGAAGAGTCTTGGCTAGTTGACCCCCAACATGGTGGCTGACGGGAAATAACTCTTGCTAAAATTGCTTTTATTGAAAATTGTCTTGTTGGCTTGCGAAATATGCATGTATGTATAGGTATTTAAAAAATAACAGTAAACACTCGTATTCCAGGTGATGACGCATGAATGGTGGTCATTTTCAAACTCACGTTTGTCACATCAATTGCATACTAGTATTCTCGGACTTTTTTCTACAAATGGAGCTTTGCCGGAAAGGCAAAAGAAGTTGCGGTTGATGTCACACTAAATTAAAGTACGTGTACCTTCAACGTTTCCTGTCAACATCCTGGGAGTCGCATAGTATGATACCCTGCCTTCTTTGTGAGCATCTTCCCACGGATAAGCCAAGGTCTCTTTAATCAGATGGGCGAGGGCCGGACTAGGCTTTGTTGTTTGGTTTTCACAATATTGCCATCTTTGCTTCAAAAGACCGATTTTTTCCCCAATATAGTATGGAATTTATTGAACTAATGATACAGATATTATTTTGAAAATCTTTAGATTAAAAGAATGCGTCATGTGGTTAACATTTCACCACCATGTAGATATGACTAAATTTGAGTCAACGTGAATAAATCTTTGATGAATCAAAAACGATGAATTTACATTTTTTAGTGTCTTTTTATGTGATAAGACTTCAGTCCAATAAATCAAAATGGTGTATTGTTGTGGCACAAGCGGGGTTTGTATAATTAAAAGAAATGAAAATCACGTAAATATGTCAATTTTCTAATACATGTACTTAATCGACGTACAATTGCTGAAAATAATTTAAATAAAAGTACATGTACATGTATAAATAAGGAATCATTCTTCTGAATATTAATAGGTAAACATTTTGGTCGGAGCGTGATCAAATCTATTATCTTCAAGCTTTCTTGGATTTCATCATGCCCCAACCAAAATTATCACCTCAAAATACTCAAAGAATGATTCCCTATCCCTTATTTAAACCTTGACGCATATAAACGAGTATATAAGTTTATGTAATATATATATGTCATGATATTAAGTTTAGTTAACATTTACATGTAACCTGGAACTCCACTATGTATATAAAATATTGTATGTATCTTACTTGACAAAGCTCTATAGCCCTATTTATTTCAGCCTTCAGGTCCCGAGGGACGTCGCCATTTTGACTTAAATCCCTGGCTCTCAGAAGATGGCGATATACGGGATCAAACGAGTAACTCCTATCAGTCCACGCTGATCATGTTTCTACACCTGCAACATACGCGGTTATCATTGTCAGCATTTCCGCGTTACAATCATACCATATGTTCCAACTAAAGCCATTTTCGATCCGACAAACTATATTACAATCTTGAATGGAATTGCACAATTAGTAACAATGTACCTTTTATAAAGTACAGTCCACGCTGTTCACGTTTCTAAAACTGCAACATATGCGGTCATCATTGTTATATCGCCACAGTTTGAACTACAGCCACTTCGATCTGATGAAATTCAATACTTTTAAGTTTTGTATCAGATGACAAATTAAACAAGATGTATAGCCATTGCGAAAAAAAATCCCGCTTGTAATGTTTATTTGATGATTGATGAAACTGTATGTCCCTCTTGATTGTTCTGTTATCAATGTTCTTTTTATCCTAAGAAGAGTATTAGTGTTCGAAATAATACATACTTATAATTGTTTAACTGTGCCATACAAAATTGACTGCGGTCATTAGAAAAGGCCAAGGAAAAAAGAGAAATCAAAGGCCTGAAGGGCCACAATGGCGTCGAGTTAAAGTTAATTTGAAGAGTAAAAACCTAAATAATTTTTTAAACAAGTGAAAAGCTGTCAATGTGACAGCTAACCGGGTTTTCTTTTTATATGCGAACTGTATCCATAATCCATGTCAACCCATATCCAGTGAAATAAAGTACCCCATATGCAATATTTTGCTAAAAAAGACATAGTTCAAAAGCTGGTATTTTTTTCACAAATAATCAGAAATAAAAATCCTAGAAATATGCACACCTCTGATACATGTATAATTGATCTGCAAAAGAACAACTTCTTATCTTTAAAACTGTAAGAGGAGTTATCCGTACAATGAGGGTACGCTATATGCAATATTTTGCCAAAAATGACTAAGTTCAAAAGCTGGAATTTTTTTCATAAATTATCGAAAATCAAAATCCTAGCAATATGCATACCTCTGATATATGTTTAATTGATCTGCAAAAGAACAACTTCCTAGTTTAAAAACTGTAGGAGGACTTATCCATACAATGAGGGTACCCAATATGCACTATTTTGCCAAAAAATGACTAAGTTCAAAAGCTGGTATTTTTTTCATAAATTATCGAAAATCAAAATCCTAGCAATATGCATACCTCTGATGTATGTATAATTGATCTGCAAAAGAACAACTTCTTATTTTGAAAACTGTAGGAGGACTTATCTGTACAATGAGGGTACCCTATATGCAATATTTTGCCAAAAAATGACCAAGTTCAAAAGCTGGTATTTTTTTCATAAATTATCGAAAATAAAAAAATTAAAAATACATTAGTCAACTTTAAAAAAAAATAGAAAATGTTATTTATCACATAACTAATAAAATTACAATTAATTACAAATTTGCTCACCTCTTAAAAAGTTTTGAATTTCAATTGAAAATTTAAGTTTATAGAAATATCTTAGGAGTTATAAATTTTTTATATTTTTTTCTCTATTTATATGGAAATAAATATTAAAATTATTATTGTGTTTAATTCTATATATTGTATACTGCTGATAACCACTCTGTCTCTTATTATCAATTTCATCTAAAATTCACAAGGGTCCAAATGACACGGGCCGAAAATATCGGGGGTAGATAAAAGAAAGCACCCATTCACGTTGTTTACAAAGTGAAAGTAGTTCACTTAACTTTTGGTTGTAGATGTACTTATCGCTCGATTAGGAAGTTTTGTTTCTACAAGATCAAACATTTGTGCATTGTCAATTTTCGATATGGATACAAAATAATCTATTTTGCAGGCTAGTACATTTCATAACCAAATTGAGTATGTAAGCCCAGCTATCGCATGTGTCTCGGTGCTAGTGTATTCATCCGCTGAAACCGAGACATATTGTTTTCAATAAAATGTGAACATTTTTAAAGACGGCAACCATTTCGAATCTGCAAACTTGTTTTGTTGACGTACAGTTCTGCTCGAAATTGAAGTATGTCATCTATTTTTCTTCAAACACATACGAAAACTTTGCACTCATTTGAGTTGTTTGGCTCCTAAAAATGTAACTTCCGGACGTACGATCCCTAGATGGCTTTCGAGCTTCGCTCGACGCCATAAAAATGACGTCACAATGCCCAGAATACGATGTCAAAATGGATGGGTTTTTTTGCCTTTGTTATAATTTTGAATAATTGGAGTTTGTCTTAATTAAAATAATAGGACTCCGAGAATACTGTAAGTCTAACTGTTGTTTTTAACTTAGTCTAACAACACTCAGCGCGCCTCATCTGTATATATTTACATCAGAATTATTCTATCAAGTATTATTCCCTCTTTTTCTTACGAAAACATGGCTCTATGGAAACAGAAAGACGCAAATCTACATGTCCCGTTTATCGATTATGGTCGAAATCTAAGCGGCTGAAACTGACAAGAAACTGACAGGTCTGAAATTGACACGCCCTGTTTATCAATTGGTCGAAACCAACAGCGACCTAAAATAAAATTACGGACTGCACGAAATAATCAAGATGATGTAAAAGAATCAAAGTCTCACAGGAGACGATTTGACTTTTTCTTATGTACATAAGAATGAATTGATCAATTGATTATAAACAGTAAGTAAAATTCAATTAATTACTATTAAACTACTTATGTTCATTAACAGTAATTAATTGAATTTTATTTTACTTTTCATAATCAATTCATTAATTAGTTAAAAGAAAGATGTTGATATAAACAATAAAATGCTTTCTTTGACAAGTCTTGCGCGTTATGATGAAGGTAGCAGTCATTGTATTTGTTCTGCATTGTCGCTACCTTCATATCCCGAATGAATCGTCAAAGAAAGCATTTTATTGTTTAAATATTATTAATCATACCTCTTGTGTACTCTAAGCTAACATTTTTATACAGAAATTTTAAGAATATGAAATTATGCATTTCACAAGGTCCTTTTAGCCTGTGGGTATCATACTATATACATTTAATTGTCTGGAATGAAATAAAATGTCTATATACATAATCATCATTTAAATGTCAGTTTACTAACATTTCTTTACCTCCTCCGTTACCACACAACGATAACACTTCCAGACAGATTACCCAGTAATATACCTATTTCTACAGTTACAAAATTTGGATACAATTGAATCAAATTTTGGATTACATTTACCGAACTGAGATTGATGAATTTACTGTATGATTGATATTGCATTTTAAAAATCGTTTTGCATTAATATAAAAATTCTGAAATCAAATAATATTATTCAATTGTTTTATTTTTTGCAATCTGAATATTTTGTACATCGCAACATGTAATGATGCATAAATTTTATCATTGATTAAGCGGCTTTGTAGCATAAGGTTTTTTTTTGGTTGGTTTTCGCTTACAGTCTAAATATAGGATGAGTTTAGTCTTATACTCTATTGTATATGGATACTAGACATATGCAGTATAGTTGTACAAACAGTAATAGCCAAAGTCATAAATGTCAAATACCTATTACTATTTTTGTAACAGAATGATAAATAACACCGATGTGCCTTCATTCTTCTAAGTATTTGATTCTTTTGGCTATTCCGGTCATACACTCTCCCACCATCATCTCACCGTCACCAAGGATACACATGCAGCGTGGTACTTTTATCCCTCCGTCAGGAATGATGTACCTCAGGAATCGTCCGTCTCTGTCCAGCAGGTGAATCATGTCACCGTTTACGTCAGTAACGATCACATGACCGACATAATCAGTGGTTACCGTAGAATATGAAACACCCGAGTACGAGTACCGGAATATGCCCAATCTATCGAGAGCAATGACGGCCTTTTTCTCCCAGTCAGTTACAATGATGTCCCCGTTGACATTCTCAGTGACGTAAGCCGCCTCTTTGTACAGAGGTTGACACTGTGAGTCGTACTGGATTTCCTGGAGCACGGTACCGGTACTGCTGTATCGGACGACTTTGGACTGATCGTCTTTACGGAGACAGACCAGTAGATCACCGGACGCCGCGCTTGTGACGCCATATGGTTTCCAGTCCCCGGTAGTGAACATCGTCACCACAGTGTCGGTGTCAGATATCATTCTCACGGCTTTATTTAATGTATCACTGTACACTACTTGTTTGTTGTACATACATATGTAAAACCCATTACAAATAATGCTGACGGTATGGCAAAGGTGACCCTGGAGATCAAACAACTTCAGTTCTCTGCCCTCTCCTCCCATCCACACTTTGTTATCGTCGGTAACGGCCATGTTATACAGACGGTTTTTATTTTTTTCATTAGCAGGGAACCCAGTGTCTATAACAGAAGTAACTGTTGGTATCTCTGATATTCTTCTACCCGGTAACTCCCTTTCTTTGAATTCATTTTCCAAGAGCGACATTTTTTTTACCTGCATTTTTTCAACGCATCCGAAATAAGTTTGTAAATAATTTGGATCTATTTTGCATTCATAAAATGTGGGAAACGAATACTGAGAGACCTCATTTAAAGTCTGCCGATTCTGAATCACTGGCACAAAACTCTGCATTTCTTTGACATTCTTTGATTTCTGTAATTTTACTGTTTTCCCGTTCATTTCATCCACTTTTCCAATCAATTCTTCAAACTCTTTCTTTTGTTTCTGTAGTACAGCCTCGTGTTCTTTTTGCATGTCATCCAGTTCCTGGTGAAGTTTCTTCACGGTCTCCTCGATCTGTTTGTGCCACTCTTCTCCCCGCGCTGTAACTTCATCTTTCCTCTGTTTGTAGTATGAGGATATTGATGACAACATCTTTGCCGTGTGATCCAGAATTTTTTCTAATTCATTTTTGGATGACTGAAGCCTGTCATTTTCTTTCGCGATAACTTTTAAAAGTTCTTCAATTTTATCGGACAGCTCAGACATTTCGTGCGATTTGTGTTTGATAGAAACACAAAGAATGCATATCGGAGCATCACAAGTTTTACAGTATGCGGAACAATCGTTTTGAGGATGGGAATCACAGAGGCATGTGTCATCGTCATCCTTGCTTGTGTAATCTACAATGTCATGGCAGTTCTTAGATTTCACACGTAGATGTTTTGCGATACAGGTGTCACAGAGATTGACCCCGCATCGTCTGCAGAAAAACGAGACTGGTTGCTGACACAGATCACATTCCACCGAATGCTGGGCTTCGTTTCTAGATTCCATCATCTGCGCACCCTGTGAAAATAGTAATCAGAAATATTTAATAAAATATCCGATACATTGTTTTAATTCATAATTTATTTTTCTGAAATGGTCATTAATTAAATACATGAACATGTACATGCCGGTAAAGGTTTTATAGGAAGCCCTGCAGGCACATAACATCGAGGGGGGGGGGGGGGCAGGGGAGCACTGCCCCCCCCCCCTTTTTCGCGCAGCAAAGATTTTTCTTAAACTTACATACAAAATAATGAATTAACATGAAGTCCCCCCCTCCCCCCCCACTTTTCTGTGACCCTGTAAAAATTTAATTTGAAATAAGGAAAGAAACAGTGAAATTGAAGATTGAAGTGAAAAGTACACCTCCCCCCCCCCCCCCCCCCCCCCGTTTGTTCCTACTTTTCTAACTCGCCGGTTTCGTCTATTTACAATGTAGAACCAAAATATATTTTAAAAGAAAAAAAAAGAACTTTATTAGAGAAAACATATAGCATATATATATTTCTTCCCATTGTTTATTCTCGATATACTTATCATTTAATATTTATTCGTTTGATGAGATATCGGCGCTTCTGATTGGTCGAAAAATTTCTTTGATACCTGCATCAATAAAATTTTCGCCGGATCTACTTTTCTCAACTGTTCTGATCTAACACTATTTATAGAACGGGAATTTCCAAAATAAACACTGTCAACAAAGTGTAAAGTTGTGTCTGTTTTATTGTCAGCAGACAAAATACAACTTTATAAACATAAAAACTTGAAAGTCTAACCTTAAAAAATAAACAAAACACAATATCTTATTCACGAAATAGAAAATTAAGCGTCTTCTCACGATTTCGTCTGCTTGAACAGATCAATCAACATTACTGCGAGGCTGGCTGTTCCTTTTCCAGAATAATCATTACGAACATATAGGCCCATACACTTTCACGGAAACACTGCTGTTCAAACTTGGTAACGATGATTTATAAACTGACACAGTACCCTACATGATCGGTCATCAGAAATTCAGAATAAGCATCGTTTTGAGTACAATGTATCAACTCCTTCGGCGCATTCCAAGCGGCAGATACTATAGTATACCATTTAAGTACATCACTGGCTATATAGTTACCACAATGTTTACAAAAGTCGCTTATACATACTATTCTTTGTCGACATATCAACTATTTTCGTCCACGATCGCCTCTCCTTGGATGGTTACGTCCAGTTGCATTTTCCATCGATCTCACATGAAAACTAGTGTTATTACGAATTTTTCTGCACAGTGAATAATATCACAAGCTATCGCATGTATTTTCCTTTCGTTTTCAATTCAACCGGTTCAGATTTTAACTCACTATTTGTATTTAATCCATTAAATTCAGTTCAATAGCTCTGCATCAGCTGAAGGCGTATCCATTTTGAATATTGTTGCTGTTGTTATTTTGTATTCATACGCGCCGCTTCATTTACATTATTTACATTTTTGATCAATGACACTTCACATTTTTTGATTTGAAAATGTTTTATTAAATGATAAGAAATGAAGATAATAATTTTTCTATTGATCGACGTATCAAAGAAAAAATTGACCGGAAAACTTCATCAATGCGCGTAGCGCATTGATGAAAAAGTTTTCCGGTCAATTTTTTCTTTGATACGTCGATCAATAGAAAAATTATTATCTTCATTTCTTAAATCGTCAAAATGATTAGCTTACATCGTAGGATCCCTGGCCAATTACAATGAATATGAGTTAGGTATTGACTCCATATATTGATGTATATGTCAGATGTTGACTGACAATCAGTAACTCGTCAAGCTACCATTTATACTTTCAATAAAATTTTAAAGTCGCTTATCTACATTAGATAAAAACGCTATGCTTTACATTTACAGTGGAAGGGGGCAGACTCATTCAAATAATCTTGACAAGCTTAAAGAAAAAAGGCTTATTCCCAAATCTTCAAAATCATAATCGGAGGAGGGGGGGGTACCTCAATCTTTATGCTTTAATTTCACTTCGATTATATTTTTATTCCTACCGATAATGCTTATTGTTCTTCCTAAAAAAAAACTAGAGGTACTGTAAGCAAGGTCACAATTGATACCCCCCGCTAAGAAAAAAATCCTAACGCGTGTATTTTTGCTATTATAGAAAATATTGTATGAATCTATTTTACAGTCCATTTTCATAAATAACAACTGCTCTATTTATGAAAACTGTTAATGCTAAAAGGAGAAAGCAAACCAATTTCTATCCTTTAATTCCATTTTATTTAAGTTAACTGTTAATGCATGAGGACATTTGCATCCTTCCGTTAACAACCATGACTCGAATCAAATGGAATCCACATGTCAAGCAGCATTTAATATTTAAACATTTTGAAATATTGGTAAACTGAGCCCGATTTTTTTCCGAAATTTCCTAAAAAAAATTTCATCGGGGCAGGCCATTTTCAGAGAGACGGGGATGATAATCTAAAAATAGTTTTATGTGGCCTGAGACAAGCAAGCTTTGTGACAAATTTTAGCTTCTAATATTTCCATTAATACAAGACATGACACACACATAATTAAACTTTTTTTAAACAATGCATGACCTTGAATTGACCTCAATTCCTCAATTGACCTTGGGTCAAAGGTCATGACAAAACCCTTTGGTCATAAGCAATATTTGTGTGAAGTAAGAACATTCAATGCTTCTCAATAAGGAAGACATGGACATGACACGAATTTTGCACTTTTTCTACAAGTGACCTTGACTTTGCCCGAATGACATTGGGTCAAGGTCATGACACACCCTTAGGTCATAATCTTTGTGTGAAGTAAGAACTTCTGATGTTTCTCCATAAGAAAGATATGGACCAGTGGTAGAAAAAGTGGGGGTAGACAACACCCCCCCCCCCCCCCCCCCCAAGGATTCACGGATTAGTTTTTATGTTGTACAATACTGACAGTAATATTATGATCTACATTATAATGATAAATATATGCATATAAAATTATGTATATTTGTAATATATGACACCCCCACACCATCGATCCTACGTGCAAGGGCCTCTACAAAACAGTCCCTTGACAATTTTTTAAAGATTGACTCGGTCCAAATAATAGGTGTAAATGTGGCCCAATTCATCTATATTTAACTGATCAATAAAATATATTTTTCCAAAAACAATTAGGCCTAATTCCTAAATAAGATAGCGTTAAAAGCTCTATTATTTATGTACAATATGTCATATAATATGACATGGCTGATGCCGACCAGGATTTAAAAATGTTTTGCTTCAAACAAGTTATTCTGTACCTAAAAATTTAGTCTCGATTTTTCTATTTGATAATGAATGTCAGTAAGCTTAAGGTCAGTTAACACCACATTACAAATTATGCTTGTAAAATTAATGTTATGTCCTCCATGGGTCCACGAAAAAGATTTGTTCTATTTACAGGATAAGAGTTAAGAGGTCAATACACAGAACTTAAAGTCAATTTTACCATAAATATCTTTAACAAGATAGCACGGTGTCAATGGGAAAAGGGTCACAACTTATACGTGCGCAATCACAGCGTGAGGTGCATACACGTCATGTCATGTTACAAAATAAAATTCCATAAAGCTGCATATTTATTAAATCGCTTTATCAATTTTTCACAGTTGTAAAAAAAGATAAATAAGAAGAATCGTGTATGTATTTTTTGAATTTAAAGTAAGATACATGTACCAGTCTTGGCAAAATGCCTGCGTAACGTTACAGGTTTTCGACATATCCTTTTCTGTTATCAAAACTATAAGTTTGAATATAAATATGTACACTAGTGACAATCTAGACAAAAAATATTTACCTCACACAATGCAGATCAGTCGCATTATGAAAGGAAAAAATCCTTTTGAAGAAAATAGGACCGTAAACAAAATCAACTTTCGTATTTGTCTGATCCGCTGACGCACCATCCGGGTCTTGTTAGGCAATCGACAATCCTCGGCGAACTCCGCCACGCTATACAAAAGATCGACAATTATCGGCTGATTCCGCTATGCTCTATATATATAAAGTCGAGTGCGATTCCAGTGAATGGGGGGGGGGGGGGGGGTAAATCTTACCCATTTCAGAATCTTATGATAACAGAGAAAAGTCAAAATTTCACGAAATTGCGCCTCCGTTAATTGGCATTGGAACAGTGAAAAAATCATATACAGATCAAATTTGGCCTATAACTACCCTACCAATTTTATCTGTCGTAAGATGTTGTTTTATATGTAGAAGGTAGGAAACGATTAGCATTACTAGTAAGCGGGAATATCATTGTGGTTCGTCGTAAGTTAACCCTACACTAGTTTCGTTATACATGTAATTAATTTATATATAACGCTTTGTACATGCCCCCTCAAATGTCGCTCCGGAGTCCCAACCCCCAAATGTGGGGTTGTATACGTGCGTTGGTACATGTAGATTAAACAAGATACATAACAATTCACAATTTTTTAAAGTTCAAGCAATATGCATATTTTATTTAAATCACAAATTGCATACATGAACGCACAATATATACATGTTGATTCATTTATGATATTTTTCTATTTTTTCTACACAATTAATAGTAACAAATTTTGCTAATATTTAAAGTTAATAACTTTTTTCAAAACTTCCGAAAAACTGTATTCATTCTATATACATTTTAATTTTTCAGATTTGTTTTATTGATGATCACAAGAGAGAGAAAAAGATGGAGAGAGAGAGAGAGAGAAGTATTTCAATTGCACTTCTTTCACAGGTATGTGTATTTTATTAAAAATCCTTCAAATGTGCTTCATAAATATCCTGGGACGTCTATAGTGTATCAATCGGTCGAAACCTTTAATCACGAACTGCACGAAATAATCAAAATGATCTTAGATTTAAATTCCCATATATAAACAAGACTTGGCTGTTTCTTTTATCAAACCTACTGATGAACATTAAGAATAATTTAGTTACTTTAATACGTGCTCTTTATGATTAATTCAACAACTTAATAGGTTACAAGAAAGTTGTATATATAGACAATAGAACGCTATCTTTGATGATTCATGCGGCTATGAAGTTGGCGACCTTTGCAGAAAAAATTACATTACATATAACCCGCTAACTGCAATGTGGCTACCTTCATGTCCTGCATGGATTACCTCAGAAAGTATTTTGTTGTTTGAATAAAATCAAATTAAAATATGGGTATCATTTGAATGCAATGCTTATTATATGACAAAGATTTATTACTTTGATCATTTTTTTTTACTCTAAACCAGTAACTAAATACAATGTACATATGTACATGTACAGTGTATAATTACTTACGCACATATCAATTTTAAAAACCACGATTTCGTCTATCAATTTTTTTTTAAAAATATGAGAAACAGAAATATTATAATTAATATTAGCAATGAATAAATTTATTTGTTATCAGGTCACATGATAACTTAACGGTGGGTTTATTATACACGAAATATGTTCTTAGAACATAAATTTACTAGTAATTAATTATAATTGAATTTAAATCAAATAATAATTAATCATATAAATAGTATGTCGTTTGTTATGAAAATTGAATTGGTCTGTGGAGTATTTCCCTTTATTTTTGTCTGTCAACATCCTCCTTTCTTCGTATGATCATAAGGCCGTCACGAATGGGAACCATTATCTATAGTACAATAAAAATTTGTCAAAAGCATTCACACCAATTTTTTTTTGTAGGTATAGCGATTTCAGATACAATGTAACACGATGTTAATGTCAAAATAAGAGTGTTAGTCGCAAAGAGCAGGAATCCGGGTACACAAGGCGGAGGGGGTTTTACTAAAGCTGCGTGGTCCGATTTTATGTCAAATTTGGTGAACGCTTTTAAACGATGACCATGCTAAGCATGTGTACAATAAAAGGCATTGTAGCAGTTTTCCCGGCCAATTAAGCCATATTTCAATTTTAAAAAATAAATGATGTTCAAAACTTGTTTTAAAAACAAACGACACAAGAGGGTACCACGTTATTTCGCCTCATATTATAATTTGCCCCAATCGCAACTTCTCGGGCCTTTCCGGCAAGCTCGGAAAAACACCTCGAATGTATTAACATCACCGGATGTTAGAATTTTATGCAAAATTGAGTCGCTTCCCATTAAAATAGCAATCGGCTAGACAGCCTTATAAGTCGCTTCTGTGTTATATTTTAGGGTATATCATTTACTTTAATGAAGTCTAGCTTACATCTCAACAGATCGTAAAATGTGTTGTATTAATATCAAGTTTTATAAAAAGGGGGGTTGTCATGGACGCCTAGGTAATACATTCGAGGTGTTTTTCCGAGCTTGCCGGAAAGGCCCGAGAAGTTGCGATTGTAATTTGCCCCGGACGTCGAGCCAGTTTTATTGTATAACGACTTTAGCATCGCTATAAGTAAAGGTCATAATGTTTTGGCAAATCAAAAGTAAACCTGTGTACATTTTGTTCACTAATAATTCGGAAGTGTGTGTGTGTTTTGTTTATAATCGATGCATAACATGCATGTGGAATATACCAAATATAAAATTATTTGGGGGATGAAACCAAGCGGTTACCTTTTCTAAACGTTTCCATGATGCAGATTGGCTTGTTTTTTTGTTTGCCCAAAAAGATTTTTTTTTATTTACTAACTTAGAAAGGAGACCGATTCTGCTGGTGATATTAGGCAAAAGTCTATAACTTTCTAAGATATTTGGTTTTATGGAAAATTATTCGATACTGTAAAAGCGAAAAATATTGGTCCATGCAGCTTTAATGAAAATAATGATGATAATTGTGTTGAGTAAATTTTTTTTTTGGACAGGGAAGGGAAGAAATATATTAATCAATTCTACATGAGCGGATCCAGATTATTTACTTTTTCAGAAAGGGGGGGGGGGGGGGAGGAACCTTTGTGGCGATTAATTATTTGATCGTTCAAAATACTAGGCATTTAAAACTCTTTCGTTTCTTTCGATTGATCCTGCAAACTTTATGAGACCAAGTTCTTTTGTCTTACAAAGAATAATAAAATTGATATTGTTTGCAATTGAATTTAAAGAAAGATCGCGTACAGAATATTATAATTAAGATCAATAATTAAAATTCACAATGTTGCACATTTTATAGGAGTGTAAAAAAGCATATATCCGGCCGTCAAGCAGGTACGTACATTGTAGCATCGTTTTTGAAAGGGGGTTAAACTCAACCAACAAATCTTGACGAACCAAAAAAAAAGTCAACTTCTCAAAATCATGAAAATCCTTATCCGGGGTGTGTGGGGGAGGGGGTGGGGGGTATAGCGTACGTATAACTTCATATCACATAAATTTCACTGTTCTTTATCCTTTACAATTACCATTTTAGATACTCCCCAAAGGGGGGGGGGCGAATTCCACGCTCATTTGAATTGTAAAAAAAATTTTTGCTGCGAGAAAAAGTGGGGGGGGGGGGGTGGGTGGGTGCAGGCCCCCTACCCTATCCCCCCTCGATGCTACGTGCCTGATGTCAAGTACATGAATTAGTTTATCGATAACAGCCTTACACCAATACTTGTACCTTGTGGACTCGGTGGTCCTTTCTGACCATCTCGTTGAAGTTGATAATACTCTGCCCAGTTTCACCCGTGCGTCCCTCCTTAGAGTATGGGTCCCCGTAAAAGAGCACGTTGTCCACTAATATCGTTCCCTTCGGCCCCAAAAGTCCCAAATCCCATATCATCTACAAAATTACATCGTGATTTTTTTCAACTGCGTCAATTTGTGAAGGAAGGGATAAAGTCCAGCTGTAATATTCAGAATATTTTTGTTTTGAATTGTTTTTTATTGTAATATGGTAAGCGCATCTTCCCCAAAGATGATCCCTACATTTTTTCAAACAGCTTTGCTTGTTATATCCAGAAGAAAAACGGTCTTATTGTTTAACAGACTCTCCTTGTACTAAATCATATAGATAGAGTTAACATTTACTTGTACTAAATCATATAGACAGAGTTAACATTTACAGTGTATTTGACAACATTTTGTGGATCACAGACCGTAAACCAGCGTGCGAGAAAATGTCACGAAAATCCCCGGGAGTCTCGTTGTTGCAAAGTTAACTCTCTCTCTCTCTCTCTCTCTCTCTCTCTCTCTCTTTCTCTCTCCAGTCTACATCTTGATCGCAATTATATCAGTCACCGCAAACCAAATTATTCCCGGTAAATCGCTAAATAAAATCCTTGGCCAATAAAAGTTGATTTAAAGTATGAATTTTTGACTCATCTGTTACCTTGTAGTATGTGATATAACCCTTTTTGTCGGCATCTATGAAAATTATATCAAACTGTTCCTTCTTCTTTGCGAGAATCTCTAAAGATGATTTGGCGGGACCTATTATATATATTTAAATTAAAATTAAAAAAACAAAAAACATTGTAAAATATCACAATAAAAAACCCCATATCAAATGGACGTTTAGAGCATGCGAGTAAGCCAGTCATCAAATTTTGGAAACAAAACATTAAGTTTCAATTTTACCCTTCATGATTTCAACTTTCTTCCCACAGGACGTCTTATCTAGAAATGACCTTGCAAGATCAGCAATATGGGGGTCAAGTTCACAGGACACCACTTTTCCGTCTTCCGGTATGCCTTCCGCAAACGCCAAAGCCGTACATCCGGTGAACAGACCTAGTTCCAGGAAACGTTCAGCGTTACACAAGCTTGTAAGCGATCGCAGAAACTGCGCTACAAATAAAACATGTATTTTTTGATACGCATTGAATACGCTTTCACCTGGAGGTGTTTTGTAATTTTAGGAAGCAAGTTAAGGGTGATTATATGAAGATACTATTTCGATCCAAGTTTTGAGAAAAGCCTCAAAATATCAGGCAGATATCATTCATCATGTATCGTTTCATGACATTTTAGAAAATATCTTGATCAATTATGAATTATAATTTTTTATTACATTGAAACATACTATTATCTTTTATAAAAGATAATGGTTTGTTTCACAAATAAAAAAAAATTACAATGTTTTGCATTTTGAACTATTTAAAAATTTATTTCGCTTTGAAACGCATTAAGAATGTAGATATTGTAATATACTAAAATACTACCGCTAATCAAATAATTCTTTGCCAATTCTTAGTTATCGAAATTTTTCACTTGTCATTTGAAAAAGATAAATCTACGGTCAATGTAAAAAACAATTAACTGTAGGATTTATTCAACGCAAGAAAACAAAATAAAAGTACACACTCTATATGTATATACCTTCTAACTTCCCAGACATCATCATGGTACTGGGGACAACTTTCCTTCGGCGTGATCATTTTGCCACTGGTGATGAAACGTGGAATGCATGAGTTATTGGAGATCCTTGCTAGGGTCGGATGTGATCCCCTCGCAATAATCATAACGAGCCTGCAGATGTTTCATCAGTGTTGAATTGACAATGAGGTAAAATTTAATGCAGTAAAAGCAATTTGTTTCAAGTTTATCTTTTTTATGATTAAATGTTAGTCACAACTTTAAATATTACTTTTTAAAAATGTAAACTTACACCCCTTCTATTTATTTGCAACGTATGCACAGGAACAGTTTTGAATATAAACTTTTCTACAATTCACAATTCAAAAAAAAAACCTTTGTAATATATGTGGCGCAAAGTTATTGAATTAACAGAAATAAATCCATGAAATTTGAAATACATGTAAGATATACATGCTGCTGTCATACGTACCTTCAATAGATCAATAACTTCATCAATCTCAGCGCTAATTTTGGATGAGGCATTTTCTTCTCTAACCAATTCCTTCAGCTTCTGTAGCTTTCTATAAGCAGGGTCTAAAATCATAAACTTCTCACTAGCCATATCGAATGTTTGAGTTCACAGGAGTTGGGAGAAGGGATTGCACTTTTATATTCGCTCAATCATTCGGAGCTCCTCGGATGTCGCATGCACTTTGAGTAGGATAAATCTGAGGAGTTCTGATTGATCTATCGGGTATTCCACGGCATCACGCGGTACTTCTATTTTTAGCTTCATGTTCCTTTTAATGTTCTAGATAAAAAATTTGTTGACCCCGATTGTTTGTTTCAATGGTACACGGTGTAAAACAATTTAAACAAATGTATATAGCGCACTTAATACATCTGGCCTACATTCTTAAAAAAAAAGTAATACGCAGTACTATTATTCAATGAATAGTATTCATTTTTTGCAGAACATCAATAATTTAAAATGAAGGAAAAATTGAAGAAAATGCAACAAACCCGGAATTGCGAATTTGACTTTACGCCAAAGAAACCAGGAAAGAATTATGTTTATAGGAAACAAGCGGTTACATTGCAGTTCAGTTTCAGGTGATTTTCATATCTGTGTGCAATTAGAATTTTTTGCCAACATGTGATAATTTTTGAGGTATATATATTTTATAATATTACAAAGATGATGTAACATTGAATCAACCAATTATGATTCAAATTATAATTTTTTAGACCAATGAAAATCATATCGAATTTTTCTCATTTTTTAGAGCACATTTTATGTAATGTAAGAGCTTTTGATTTTGTGGTCGTTGGTTCGATTTCCCCTATTATTATTATTTTTTTTTTAGTTTTCAAAGAAAATAAAAAAAAATAACACGTTAAATTTATTTGACCAAGCTAATTAAGGCTAAATGTTTCTACTAAGAACCAACTGAAATATACAATGTATATTGCATGTCAACGATTTGTTTCCCTCTATTTCTTGAGAAAAAAAACCCTTTTATAAAATGACAATTTTAATTGTGTAGTAGCTATAATGTCCAAAAATTTTAGAATCGTTCATTGATATCTTCTTTGTACTTTTGCTGTTGACTTTGCGTGGAATTATCCTTGATTGACCGAAACTAAAGCTACATTGAAAGGACAATCCCCACGAACTTGCAAGGACTGACCGTTTACGTAGACTTCCAAGTAGCTGCAGTTACATGTACTATTGTACACTTTCACATACATGCCGTAATAGAACATTTATTTAACTGTTCCTTCTTTGTAAAGCCCGTATCGACAAGAATCATAACTAACTTATTTTCACTCGCTTTTTTAAATTAATGATTAAATGAAATCAAGATAAAATGATGTAAATTTAATATAATCAGTTTAAATAGCCATCTTCTTATATTAATATATCCGCGTGAATCACCATAAAATTATTTCTTTAATATTTATTGTTACATTAGACATTCTTCATCCATCTTCATTCTTCAAACGAGTAACTCCTATCATCGCCTCTCTCCGCCATGTTTCAGCAACTTTACTGAAGCACAACTTAGATAAACGTATTGAAATTGTTCTCAAACTAATCGATCAATATATTTTTTTGTTTCATAATTTTTCTACACGTAGTACAATTGGTAACAAAATACCTTTTTGCTGTACAGTCCACGCTGTTTCCGTTTCTACACCTGCAACATTCGCGGTTATTATTGTCAGCATTTCCGCGTTACATTCATATCGTCGGTCCTAACTAAAGCCATTTTCGATCCGACGAATTTTATTACAATCTTGAATGGAATTCCACAATTAATAACAATGTACCTTTTTTACAGTACAGTCCACGCTGATCACGTTTCTAAACCTGCAACATATGCGGTTATTATTGTTATATCGCCAAAGTTTGAACTACAGCCACTTCGATCTGATGAAATTCATTTCAATCTTGAATTCAAAGCATTGTCGCACATCTGCTGATAAATATCTGTTAATGAATAATATTCTTCTTGACCAAATATTTTCAAGTTTTGTATCAGATGACAAATTAAACAAGGTGTATAGTCACTGCGAAAAAAAAATCCCGCTTGTAATGTTTATTTGATGATTGATGAAACTGTATGTCCTCCTTGATTATTCTTTTTATCCTAAGAAGAGTATTAGTGTTCGAAATGATAATTACCTATAATTGTTTAACTGTGCTATACAAAATTGACAGCCGTCATTAGAAAAGGCCAAGGAAAAGAAATGAAAAAATTGACGTCACAATGCCCGGAATTCGATGTCAAAATGGATGGGGTTTTTTGCCTTTGATGTAATTTTTAATAATTGGAGTTTGTCTTTAAGTAAATTAAAATAATACGCTTTCAAGCTTCAAGAATACAGCAAGTCTAACTGTTTTTAACACGCTGCGCACCTTATCTGTATATATCTACATCAGAATTATTCTACTAAGTATTATTCCCTCTATAGAAACATCCAGACGGAAATCTACACGCCTCGTTTATCGATTATTGTCGAAATCTACAGCGGCTGAAACTGACAAGAAACTGGCAGGCCTGAAATTGACACGCCTTGTTTATCGATTGGTCTTAACCTAAAGGGACTTCAGAAAAGTTACGGACTGCACTAAATAATCAAGATGATGTTATAGAATCAAAGTCTCACAGGAGACGATTTGGCTGTTTCTTTAACTTAGAACGCAGTTCACTATTCAATTCCGAACTGCGAACTGCGTTCCAGAAACCAATTGCCCTAATGTAGTAACTATGTAGTTTAACAGCAATTAATTGAATTTTACTTACTTTTTCAAAATCAATTTATTAATTAAGTTAAAGAAAGGTGTTGATATAAACAATAAATTGCTTTCTTTGATGATTTATCCGGATTATGAAGGTAGCGGTCATTGCAGAAACATTACAAAAGTCTCCCGCGGGTTCTGTATTGTTTTGGCAATGTTGCTACCTTCATATCCCGAATGCGTCATCAAAGAAAGCATTTTGATTTCTTGACCCCCCCCCCCCCAGCCTCCTTAAATGTAATCATGCCTCTAAGCTAATATATTCATAGAGAAATTTTAAGAATGTGATTTTAGCTTGTGTGTATCATACTATATAAATTTATTTGTCTGGCATTAATTCTATATATACATAATCATCATTTAAATGTTTCTTTACCTCCTCCGTTACCACACAACGAATACAGTATCATAACGGAAATTCTATAGACATGCTCATGGAGAAATGTTATTAAGTCCAGTGATGAGCCTGTCGACGCCGGGTCAGAAATCTAAATAAAATGCCACTACTGACCACGGTGCGTCAGATCATTAGTATGCACTTGATCGCATTTACTTATTAGGAGGAGAATGTTGTAGCGCTGTGTCCGTGCGTATAAAATGGGGGTGCGGGAAACACAGCTCTCCAGTAGTCATCTGGAAGCTGTCTTTCTGCCTTCTCTTTTATACAGGTAAGATAAATTATAACACTTGCGTGCATTCTCAAAAGTAAAGTTAATAGATTCAGAGGGTTCAACTAATATTTTATTTTGGATTTTTGTAATAAATATTAATGTTGATAAATTTCATTGTAATTAATATTGATATTCATTGTTAAAATGTCATATTAAATTGTTGTATCTAAATAAAAGAGCAGTAATCTGGAAGCTATCTTTCTGCCTCCTCTTTTATACAGACAGGGACACGGGCTACTCCCCATGTAGAGGAGGAGACATTCCGGAAACACCTTGGATAGGGCACCCGCCAGGTGTGGGCATGTTGTAACAAAAATCTCGAGGATCTAAATAAATTAAATATCATAACACTCCATATAACCCCTTTAAAATAGCACTGGAGGCGTTATGATAACAGCTACAGACCGATTACCTAGTAATGGACTAATTTCTGCAGTTACAAAATTTTGGATAAAATTGAATTAAATTTTGGATTACATGTACCGAACTGAGATTAGTGAATTTACTGTACGATTGATATTGCATTAAAAAAATCGCTTTGCATTAATATAAAAATTCTGAAATTAAGTAATATTATTCAGTTGTTTTATTTTGAGCAATCTTAATATTTTGTACATCGCAACATCTAATGATGCATTCATTTTATCATTAATTAGGCGGCTTTGTGGCATTAGGTTGTTTTTTGTTGTTGATTTTCGCTTTACAGTCTAAATATTGTATGAGTAGGGTCTTATACTCTATTGTATATGGATACTAGACATATGCAGTATAGTTGTACAAACAGTAAAAGTCAAATTCATAAATGTCAAATACTCAATACTGTTATTGTAACAGAATGTTAAATAACACAGGCGTGCTTTCATTCTTCTAAGTATTTGATTCTTTTGGCGATTCCGGTCAGACACTCTCCCACCATCATCTCACCGTGACCAAGGATACACACTGCGCGAGGTTTATTAATTCCTCCTTCAGGAATGATGTACCTCATGAATCGTCCGTCTATGTCCAGCATGTGAATCTTGTTCCGTTGAAATTCGGTAACGATGACGTGACCGATAAAATCAGTGGCGACTGAAGAAGGCCTAAATTGACTGTCCTTCTCCGAGTACGAGTACCGGAATATGCCCAATCTATCGACAGCAATGACTGCTTTTTTCTCCCAGTCACTTACAATGATGTGCCCGTTGACATTCTCGGTGATGTAAGCCAACTGTTTGTACAGAGGTTGACACTGCGAGTCGTACTGGATTTCCTGGAGCACGGTACCGGTACTGCTGTATCGGACGACTTTGTTCTGATCGTCTTTATGGAGACAGACCAGTAGATCACCGGACGCCGCGCTTGTGACGCCACGTGGTATCCAGTCCCCGGTAGTGAAAATCGTCACCACAGTGTCAGTGTCAGATATCATTCTCACGGCTTTATTTAATGTATCACTGTACACTACTTGTTTTTTGTACATACATAAGTACATGCCATGGTCAGTAATGCCGACGGTGTGGTGGAGGTGTCCCTGGAGATCAAACAACTTCAGTTCTCTGCTCTCTCCTCCCATCCACACTTTGTTATCGTCGGTAACGGCCATGTCATACAGACGATTTCCCTTTTCACTAGCAGGGAACCCAGTGTCTATAACAGAAGTCACTGTTGGTACCTCTAATATTCTTCTACCCGGTAACTCCCTTTCTTTGAATTCATTGTCCAAGAGCAACTTTTTTTTAACCTGCATTTTTTCAATGTATCCGAAATAAGTTTGTAAATAATTTGGATCTATTTTACATTCATAAAATGTCGGAAACGAATACTGTGAGACCTCATTTAAATTCTTCCGATTTTTAATAACTGGTACAAAAGTCTGCATTTCTTTGACATTTTTGGATTTATGCAATTTTATTGTTTTCCTCTTCATTTCATCCACTTTTCCAATCATTTTCTCAAACTCTTTCTTTTGTTTCTGTAGTACAGCCTCGTGTTCCTTTTGCATGTCATCCAGTTCCTGGTGAAGTTTCTTCACGGTCTCCTCGATCTGTTTGTGCCATTCTTCTCCCCGTGCTGTAACTTCATTTTTCCTCTGTTTGTAGCATGAGGATAATAAGGACAACATCTTTGTCGTGTGATCCAGAATTTTTTCTAATTCATGTTTGGATGACTGAAGCCTATCATTTTCTTTCGCGATAATTTTTAAAAGTTCTTCAATTTTATCGGACAGCTCAGACATTTCGTGCGATTTGTGTTTGATAGAAACACAAAGAATGCATATCGGAGCATCACAAGTTTTACAGTATGCGGAACAATCGTGTTGGGGATGGGAATCACAGTGGCATGTGTCGTCATCATTCTTACTGGTGTAATCTACAATGTCATGGCCGTTCTTAGATTTCACACGTAGATGTATTGCGATACAGGTGTCACAAAGATTGACCCCGCATCGTCTGCAGAAAAACGAGACTGGTTGCTGACACAGATCACATTCCACCGAATGCTGGGCTTCATTTCTACATGTAGATTCCATCATTTGCGCACTCTGTGAAAATGGTAATCAGAAATATTTAATTAAATTTCCGATACATCGTTTTAGTTCATAATTTATTTTCTGAAATGGTCATTAATAAAATACATGAACATGTACATGCCGATAAAAATTTTATAGGAAGCACTGCAGGCACGTAGCATCGGGGGGGGGGGGGGGGAGGGCAGGGGAGGACTGCCCCCCCCCCTTTTTTCGCGCAGCAAAGATTTTCTTAAACTTAAATATTGAATTAATATGAAGTTGCCACCCCCCCCCCCCCACTTTTCTGTGACCCGGTAAAAATTGAATTTAAAATAAGGAAAGAAACAGTGAAATTGAAGATTGAATTGAAAAGTACACCCCTTCCCCACCCCACGGATTAGGATTTTCAGGATTTTGGAAAAGTAACATTTGCCCCCCCCCCTTTTTTTTTTTCTTGTCAAGATTTTTTGGGATGAGTTTGCCCCCCCCCCCCCCCACACACACACTTTCAAAAAACGATGCTACGTGCCTGCACTGTTATCAGCTTTCCATTAGAATTCTAAAAACTGTTATATTCATTTTGAACAAATCTTTTACGCGTTTATTCCTACTGTTCTAACTCGCCGGTTTCGCCTATTTACAATGTAGAACCAAAATAATGTAAGGGAAAAAAAAAGGATTTGATAAGAGAAAAACCTATAGCATATATATTTCTTCAGATTGTTTATTTTCTATATCATTATCGTCAAAATGATTAGCTACCGCCAAACCTACATCGTAGGATCCCTGGCCAATCACGATGAATATGAGTTGGGTATTGACTCCATTGATTTACATGTCAGATATTGACTGACAATCAGGAACTCGTCAAGCTACCATTTATACTTTCACTATTCTAAAATTTATCTGCTGTCCAACCCTGCATTAATATATATATATATTAAGTAAGTATTAATAATTATTTTTTAGGCGGAGGCAAACCAGGACACGGACAAAGATTCCAGCGACAACGACAACAACAGCAACGACGAAATGCTCGGATCCAAAAATAATCAATTTGTCCACCAAACAATTAAACGAATCCGAAATAAAGCTTCTATCAAAAGGATTGAAATACACACCAACCCCAAGCAGTAATTAACAGGAATTAAGAAAAGACATAAAAGAAATAAAAGAATACACTCGCAAATTACGTCTGGCCGAATATTTCAATAATCCGGAGAGCGATGAAAAAAATGAAAATACTCAACTAGATTTAGTGAAAAATAAATCTAATTTCAACCTAAAGAAAGGACGAAACAACATTCTAAACACTGTTTGTGAAACGCTCCAGAACTTACCACTATATAGTACTGAATGTATATCTCCTAAACAAAACTTGTCTAAAGAAGAAACCAATGCCTTAAAACCATTAGCGAGTGACGAAAATATTGTAATTAAAGAGGCGGATAAAGGCGGAGCCGTAATTATTATGGACACAGTATATTATGAGCAAAAAATAATGGATATGCTTTCAAACACGGAATTGGACTATTTTACTGTTGTGTACGGTGTGTGAAAAAATGTTTTTATCTTAATCTGTTTCAATTAAGAGCACTTTTCAAATGTTTACTTCAATACTTACTGTGGTTTGGAAACTTGTATAAAACATTGTCAATGTGTCTTGCGCAACACTCTTTAGTTATTAATTATTTTTTTCAAGTCATTTTCATGCTATTATTTCTATCAGGAGATATTAAGACAAACCCTGGGCCTTGCACTGGTACACAATATATTTTTGACATATTTCATCTTAATATTCGAAGTATTAGAAACAAATTAGACAGTTTACTAAGTTTAGTCTCAGATTTCGATGTCTTATGTTTTACGGAATCTCACTCAAAAAACCTCCATTCCAGACCGAAATTTATTTATTGTTGGTTTTAATACAATTTTTCGCAAAGACAGGAATAGTTTTGGAGGGGGTATTATTGTATATATATCAAACTCACTAAGAGTGAAAAGACGCATTGATTTAGAACCAACAAATATTGAATGCATTTGGGTTGAAATAAGTGACCCTACCTGCAATATTTTGCTCTGTTGTACATATCGGCCTCCAAATTGCGATAACTTCTTTTGGAGAAATTTGTCTTGGTCCATTGAAAAAGCTTATGATGAATCTGACAAGATTATTGTAGTTGGAGATCTAAATGTTGATTTTTTAAATATCCCACACACTCACTTGGTCAAAGATTTACTATCCAGTCACTTTTTAGAAAACACAATCACCGAACCGACAAGAGTCACACAAAACACGAGCACACTCATCGACCCAATTCTAATAACACGTGACGTTTCATTTTTCGACTCTGGAGTTTTAGATGTGCATCATACTATTAGTGACCACAAAGCTACATATATTTATGATAAAAGTAATTCAAATCTGAACAGTGCTTACAAGCGCAAAGGTTGGCTTTACAAAAATGCGGATTTTGATAAACTTAATTTTCTTATTACACACACAGATTGGGAAACATTAATAATGGGGGCCGATGATGTTGATCAAGCTGCCAACAATTTTTCAGAAACATTTTTATCGCATATTAGGAATTCTGTTCCCGAAAAAACTGTAACTATCAGACCCAAAGATAAACCATGGTTTCCAGTAAAAATAATTCCAAATTATACTGGGGATTATTGAAGAATGTTTTTGATATTAAAAAATGTCTACCGAAATTCCCCCATTGCAATTTGCCTTAAAAACGGTAATCAATCCATAGCTTATACCAATGCAGAAAAGGCTGAGGTTCTTGATGATTATTTTTCCTCCATTTCATGTTTAGACGACAATGACGCTAGATTACCTGAATTCAACTCTGAATGCAACAATTTTATTTGTGATGTATGTATTTCTGAACAAGATGTGATAGATATTATTTCAATCATTCAAGTAAACAAAGCTGTGGGGCCAGATAACATAAGTCATAAAATGCTTAAGAATACTATGTATACAATAGCAAAGCCTCTATGTTCTTTATTTAATCGTTCTTTAAAAAACTTTACATTTCCAAGCTCCTGGAAAATATCCAATGTTTTACCTTTATATAAGAAAGGCGACTCATCACAAATGTCGAATTATAGACCTGTTTCCTTATTAAGTTGTGTTTCTAAGATAATGGAACGAATTATTTTTAGTCATGTATACAACTTTTTTCATGATAATAATCTTTTTTATAAGTATCAAGCTGGATTTTTACCGGGTCAGTCTACTGTTTATCAGGTAATAGAAACGTACGACCATATTTTAAGAGCAATTGATCAAGGTCAATCTTGTTGTATGATTTTTTGCGACTTGTCAAAAACATTTGACCGCGTTTGGCATAAAGGTTTATTGTTTAAACTCCATACCTATGGTATTACTGGAAATCTGTTCAAATGGTTTAATGGTTACCTTGTAAATAGAAAGCAAAGGGTTATGTATCGTGAAGTGCTGTCGTCTATTAAGTCTATTAATGCCGGAGTGCCTCAAGGCTCTGTCCTTAATCCATTGTTATTTCTTATTTATGTAAACGATATAGCAGATAACATGTTAACATTTTGCAGACTTTTTGCAGATGAGAATAGCCTTCAACATGCTGCAATCAATGTACACGATATGGAATCCTATCTTAATCGGGATCTTTTAACTTTAGAGGCTTGGTCTAAGAAATGGCTTTTAAATTTTAATCCTTCAAGAACTAAGGCTGTTTATTTTAGTAATAAACCTAACACAGTAACCCCTACGTTAAAATTTCAAGGATGCGATTTGGAATTCGTACCCACCCATAAACACTTAGGTGTTATATTTCCTGAGGACCTTTCCTGGTCATCTTATATAAATTCTATTATAGCAAATGCTCAAAAGAAATTGGGATTAATGAAAAAACTTGAATTTAAACTCAGTAGAAAATCACTGTCACTATTATATACTTCATTAATTTTATAAGGCCTCAGTTAGAATATGCATCTGATGTATGGGGCAGTTGTTCTATTAATGATTCAGACAAATTAGAAAAAATACAATTGATTGCAGCAAGAATTGTTACAGGTTTACCTATTTTTGCATCTCGGGAATCTCTTTACTTTGAAACAGGGTTGGAAACGCTTTATAGTAGAAGGAAAATATCCAGGCTAAAAACAATGTATAAAATTGACCGAAACCTTTTACCCAGTTATGTAACGGATATTTTTCCAAGTAAGCGTGCTAATGTATCTAACTATTCTACCAGAAATGCACATAATTACATTATACCAAAATGTCGTTTGGAATTGTATAAATCTTCGTTTGTTCCTACTATTGTTGCAATCTCTCACCAGAGGGCGTATTACGCTGTGCTTCAACACGTGTTAGTGAAGCTTGCGGAACGCGCCCTCTGGTGAGAGATTGCTGTTGTTGATGAATGGAATGCGCTTTCAACGGATGTCCGTGGAAGCGACTCTGTTCGCATTTTTAAGGAAAAAATACATGTTTCTGTCAAAAATGAAAATGTACTTACATGTAGAACTAGACCTAATTTTTTTACATATGGGGATATATTTTTGAATATCATTCATACTAAACTTCGTCACAATTGTGCACTAAATAATGATTTATTTCGATGTAATATTATCAACAGTCCACTCTGTTCGTGCGGTAAGCTCGAAGATACTTACCATTATTTTTTCACATGTAATAAATATAAAGATGCTAGAAATGTTCTATTTTGTGACGTTTTTCAAATTGTAAATCTTAACATTGTCAATACTCATGTTTTACTTTGGGGTGACAGTTCAATAAGTGACGATGAAAACAAGCATTTATTTACATTAGTTTATAATTTTATCAAAAATACTGAAAGATTTAACTGATCTTATAACTACTAGTACTCCGTTGTTTATTATATACATGTCAATTGCATTTATGTATACGTCCATTCTATCCACTGACCTTTATTTATGTTGTGTACACATATTTTGTATTATATCTTTGTATTGGGAGAGGACGGTCTAAGTTATAGAACTTGTGCCCAATCCCAACTGTATTTTGTACAATAAAAATATGTTCAAATCAAATCAAATCAAACACGGAATTTATACTGAAATATCTGAAAACCAGGACAAAGCAATCCTACAAAAAATAAAAAAAAACTGCTACTCAAACATTTCTCTACTTAACAGATAAGGAGAAAGAATTTGTCACTGAGTTTGAATATAAAGAAAGTTCCTTCTATGGGTTACCAAAAGTTCACAAATCAAAAACAATCAAAGAATCTATACAAAAACAGAATTCTGAATACATTACTTGTGAACATCCCGCACATTTAACATTCCGTCCTACTGTTGGAAGACCTGCAGCACCCACCCAACGACTCAGCAATTTATTGGATATCATTTTGAAACCACTATGTCAAAATGTAAAAAGTTTCATCCGGGATGACTTAGATTTTCTACGACATCTACCGGAACAAGTGGATCCTGATGCTGAAGTAGTAAGCTTGGATGTAGTCAACTTGTACACCAATATAAGCAGTACACTAGGACTTACAGCTTTGAATTTCTGGATTGATAATTGCAGAACAGACATTGATAACAGATTTACAAAGGAGTTTTTATTGGAGGCTACAGACTTGGTTTTAAAGAATAATGTTTTTACGTTTAATGGCAAATACTTTCATCAAATCAAAGATACAGCCATGGGAACTAAAATGGCCCCAACATATGCTACATTATGCTTAGGATTTTTAGAAGAAAGTCTGTATAAAAAGACAATGAGGAATTTGTCGAAGAATTCAGCCAGACTCTGAAAAAGAACTGGAAAAGATATCTAGATGATTGTTTCATCATATGGAATAAAGGAGACTTGGAATTACAAAGGTTGAAAAATATTCTTAATGATCTAGATCCAGATATTAAATTCACATTAGAAAAAAGTTCCACAAAAATTCCGTTTTTAGCTCACCTGAGCTGAAAGTGAAAGCTGGTCACATTTTGTCCGTCGTCCGTCTGTCCGTCTGTAAACTTTTTGCATTTTGAACTTCTTCTCTAAAACTGCTTATCCAATTTCAACCAAATTTGGCACAAAGCATCCTTATGAGAGGGCGAATATAAATTGCAGAAATAAAAGTCCGATCTGTATTGAAAGCGGAGAAAACCTTGAAACTTAAAAAAAAAATGGGGTGCATTTTTAAAAATCTTCTTCTCTAGAACTACTGATTCCAATTCAACGTAGTTTAGCATAAATTATCCTTATGTGAAGGAAAATATAAATTGCAAAAATTAAGGTCTAATTCTGTTTCAAATCTGAGTTATTACGAAAATAATAATAAAGGAAAGGCGTGTTTCAATCGGGTTCGGCATCCGGTAAAATGGGTAGGCAAGACTTGGCCTGGGCAAAACAAAAGATTGGCAGTTATTACTCTGCCAATCTCATTAAAATTTCAGGATATTTGATGGACCAGTATATTTGTACGAGGGTCAATCAAAAAATACGAAGACAATGTGGCTGTCTATCATATATATTTCATGTAAGTCAAACTAAACAGATAAATCTGTGCACCAACAGTTATGTTATTGATATGCAAAGTTTTAGTCCATTTCATGAAACGGTATTTTTGTTACCCCTTTTTAAAAACAACATGTTTTGTCACCACGGCGCACGGTATTGTTCAAAACATGACGTCAAGATCAAACACGCACAGTTTATAGATATACCCCTTCTTTATATCACGCTTAGTCTCTTGTGCCTTTCTTCTTACAATTTAAAATGGCACTGAACCACTTAACATCTTATTTGCACACATTTGTTCGAAAATCATTAGTTAGTTCTTCAAAGTTTTCATTTTCTAACCGTGTATCTCTTGGTTTACAGTAAAGATAACCCTGAACGTCGTTTGACATTACTTATTTTATGACCAAATATTTACAGATATTCTACTCTCTTTCGTACTGATTATATTCAAAATACAATATCCACCACCTCCACAAAATTTATTACAGTATAACGCAAACTTGCAAATAATTGTTGACTTATTTTTTGTACCATTGAGCATTTTCACAGCTTGTATCGGCTTTTTCCCGATTTAAATCCATTCTGTTTGTACTTCTTGTTGCGCCGTGACGTCCGGCGACGTCGATGTTTTTAGTCAATTCTAAAGAGGACTATCTGTCTTTAGTAACTAATATCTGTTAGACAAAGCAATATATCCCGTCATTATTTGGTACATATATATCATGACTATACTTAATTTGAGGTTTCAATATTATTTGGTTTTAAGCCCAATTTATAGAGATATTACTTTCAACATTAAATGTTTATTGTTGTCATAACACAAATTTTGACCGTGCGCCGTGACCTCATTTTTGCAAGATTAGATTCTAAATAATTTTTAGAAATAAAGGATTTTATTAACTTTTTTCTTGCAAATTGTTTGAAACTATTGCTAAATTATGTCTACCAAATTTAGTAATGATATGACGTTAAGTAACATAGCTATGACAAAAGTCTTCGTATTTTTTTATTGACCCTCGTATTCGCTGTAAATATTGCTGCAAAATAATGCGTATTTGGAATTGACGATTGCCGGCTTTTATTTTGTCACGGCCCGGGTTTGCATACCCATTTTACCAAGACTCGTATTCCATACTTCTAAATCGAGGTTATTTGTTTAAAGCAGCCATGACATTATACGAAAAAGGGTCGATCTGACTATGATGAATTTGTTTGTTGTGCAACAGTTCGCGTATGAAGGGAAATTTTTGAAACATGCAAAATATATTGGTTCCGATTTTGTGAAGTAAATTGAGGCTAAGTATTTCAATGCGTTGACAGTTTTCACACATGACGTTGGTGTTAGCTTGTTCTGATTTTCGTTTCGTTTTCATTATTTATGCTTTGTAACCTGGGAACTATCGTCTGTATTTCGTGATTTTTACGTATCAAATCAAACAGAGACTTCGGTAAATCAAACTGTTAACTGTTTACCAGCGCAAATTAAGCAAAATCTGATGTATCAAAAAAGTACTGAAATACAATTCATCGGTAAATCGGCATTATCTTTTGCGTAATGGTAGATTAATGCAATAGGTTTTGTTGAGACGCTCGGCATTTTCTCAAGTTTATTCAGTTTTAATAGAGTTTGATATCGCTGACGGAAATATGTAGGTATGTACATGTATATAAATGATTCATTTCGAAAAAAAATAAATTGTGTTCTTTATTTGTTATAGTGCATGTTTCTTGTGTTTAATTGTTTACAATTTCTATTTACTAACCATATTTGAGTGTTAAGCTTCTAATTATAAGCAAGATACAGAGATTTGCTCACAATTCTATGTTTGTACACAGATGTTAAAAACTAAAGATTAAAAAAGTAAAAAATTTGTCAATATTTATTAAGAAAATTTTCAAAGTCTGTTCTTCAAGAAACCAACTTTAACAACTTATTGTATTGTAAACTTAATCTTTTTTCGTCATTATTACTCCTACTGTACATGTGATCCTTGACTGTGTTTGTGTACATTTGTATTTAAACTGATTTTGAACCTCAAATACCAGTGAACTGGTCTTGAGTGAATAAAAGAATATAAAATCTTAGGCCATTCTTTTTTTTCCATTTTAAATGCTGAATAGAAAATACCAAGTTAAAAATCTTAAGCTGAATGTAATAAACTCATGTGAACAAAATATTACTCAAACCTAGGCGAACTGTGATCTCTGTATCTTGCTTATTATTCTACGATTGACGCTGAAATTTTGGTTGAACATTAGAAATTCGAATGAATTAGAGTATGTTAAATACTTGTACTAACAAAATAAAAGAATGATATTCTTTATATGCCTACTCTCTAGGGCCCCCTCTTTATGTACATGTATATAAATGATTCATTTCGAAAAAAAATAAATTGTGTTCTTTATTTGTTATAGTGCATGTTTCTTGTGTTTAATTGTTTACAATTTCTATTTACTAACCATATTTGAGTGTTAAGCTTCTAATTATAAGCAAGATACAGAGATTTGCTCACAATTCTATGTTTGTACACAGATCTTAAAAACTAAAGATTAAAAAAGTAAAAAATTTGTCAATATTTATTAAGAAAATTTTCAAAGTCTGTTCTTCAAGAAACCAACTTTAACAACTTATTGTATTGTAAACTTAATCTTTTTTCGTCATTATTACTCCTACTGTACATGTGATCCTTGACTGTGTTTGTGTACATTTGTATTTAAACTGATTTTGAACCTCAAATACCAGTGAACTGGTCTTGAGTGAATAAAAGAATATAAAATCTTAGGCCATTCTTTTTTTTCCATTTTAAATGCTGAATAGAAAATACCAAGTTAAAAATCTTAAGCTGAATGTAATAAACTCATGTGAACAAAATATTACTCAAACCTAGGCGAACTGTGATCTCTGTATCTTGCTTATTATTCTACGATTGACGCTGAAATTTTGGTTGAACATTAGAAATTCGAATGAATTAGAGTATGTTAAATACTTGTACTAACAAAATAAAAGAATGATATTCTTTATATGCCTACTCTCTAGGGCCCCCTCTTTATACAATAAATAATGTGAAATCTACATCAATTTTGATAGTTTTTTAGACAACAGTAAATAAAAACGACATCTTTAAAACAGTTTCCATAGTTCTTACACATTTCTGTTGCGGGGATAAAGTAATTATCGCTATTCCTAAGAAAATATCACAGCGGAAAATTATCCTGGTTTGTACGCGAAGTAAATAACAGGCATTTAATTATAATGGAGAAGACAAATAAAATTTTTGAATGTTTTTAATTTGAGGAATTGAGCACATTGAGGTACAATTTTCTTCTTCACATCTATACATGTAGGATTTTTAAAATAAAAACAATAACTATTATATTTTTTTTAAATACAATAACTAGTAAGTAGTTGATGAAAAAAATGTACCTATATGCTCTCATATATTTTGATCGCTTTACAAATTGGGGGTGGGAAAAGAACGAAAATATAGGGAATTGGAAGTTAACAACTTAACAGTGTACCCCTACCAAATGTTTAGTTTTATATCTTGCGTAGGATTTTCTTATTCTGGTAAAACAAAATAATATTTCATGAATGTACAATGTCAAAGATTACGTGTATGCAAAAATAAGTGTAAAATTCGAATACTTTACAATATTTATTTTTTATTATTCTACCGAGGGACCATATGGCACAATATCTTTTGAACGCCCATTGTTGCTCAGGTGAGCGTTGTGGCCCCATGGGCCTCTTGTTAGATGTTCTAGTCAAGAAGGAGAACGATACAATTTCTACAGATCTCTTCTACAAGAGTACAGATACTTATCAATCTTTGCATTTTGGATCGTCCCATCCACGACATATAAAGAGGGCCTTACAACCTTGCCAGGAGAATATGTACTATAGTCAGTGATGAGGAAACAAGAAATCAGCGTCTCAACGAATAAAAACAATTTTTAACTGACCAGCATTACCCTATCAACCTTATCAGCGACGGAATAATGAAGGCCAAAGGAATAGATAGACAGGATCTTATTAATCCAATTTTACAGAACAACAAGGAAACTAAAATATTACCGCTTGTTACTACCCATAACCCTAGAAACCCGAATATAGCTCCAGTGGTCAATCATCTCAACGGAGTTCTCAAAACAGATGAAGATATGGCTCGCGTTTTATTTAAATTCAAGTTTATTAACAGTAAAAGGCAACCAAAGAACCTTAAGAGAATACTCTGTCCATCTACAATTAATACGTCAATAAAACGGTATCTAAATGTGGAGACATACGATGTGGCACGTGTCCGTTTTTAAAACAAGGCAGCTCGATTGACTTCAAAGGAAAACAATTCCGCATAAATTCGGATATGTCATGTCAATCCAAAAATTTAATATATACCATTATATGTGATGGTTGCAACAAATTTTATATCGGCGAAACAGGGACAACATTAAGAACAAGAATCCGGGTGCATAAACAGCAAATTAAAGACCCAGAGTACCGGAAAATAAAACTCAGCGAGCACATCAATGTATGCAGAGCCGGGCAATTTAAAGTGTTTCCTTTTTATAAACTTTTTACAGAGAGTGCAACGGAAAGAAAAGAAAAAGAAAGACATTTTATTCAAACTTTCAAACCTTGCCTCAACAGACTGCTATAATTTAACTTTTTTATGTATTGTGTATATATTTCATTGAATTTCCCTATAGATTATGCGGCAATATCCCTCTACTACGTTAACTTTAACTATGACGTAATTGTATTGTAGACGTCACCAAGTAACGTAATTGTTATTTTAAAAACGATTGAATGAAAGCGCTAACGTTTTACTCTGCGTTGTCTTTCATTTTTCAAATTTTATATATATATATATATATATATATATATATATATATATATATATATATATATATATATATATATATATATATATATATATATATATATATGATTTTAAAGTCGCTAATCTACATTAGATAAAAACGCTATGCTTTACATTTACAGTGGGAGGGGGCAGACTCATTCAAATAACGTGCGAGTACCCATTATTGCCGAGTACCCATTATTACAGAGTAAAACAATCTTTGTTTGAAGTAAAAACTTCCAATGTTTCCCCATAAGAAAGATATGGACCGGACACGAATTTTGCATTATTTCTGCCAGTGACCTTTACCTTGCCCGAATGACCTTGGGTCAAGGTCATGACACACCCTTAGGTCATAAGCAATCCTTGTGTGAAGTAAGAACTTCCAATGTTTCTCCATAAGAAAGATATGGACTGGACACGATCGCACAGACAGACGGACGGACGGACAAGGTGATTATTCCTATATACCCCCCAAACTTTGTTTGTGAATAGTATAAAAAGGGGGGTGTGACTCCTACATAATTCACTTAAATAGAATTGTTTGCTGGTAGAAAAAGTGGGGGTAGACACCCCCCCCCCCCCCCCCCCCCCACGGATTAGTTTTTATGTTGTTCAATACTGACAGTAATATTATGATATACATTATAATGATATAATATGCATATAAAATTATGTATACTTGTAATATATGACACCCCCACAACATCGATCCTACGTGCAAGGGCCTCTACAAAACAGTCCCTTGACAATTTTTTAAAGATTGACTCGATCCCAATAATAGGTGTAAATGTGGTCCAACTCATCAATATTTAACTGATATCTTTTTCCAAAAACAATTAATTCCCAAATAAGATATCGATAAAAGCTCTGTTATTTATGTACAATATGTCATATAATATGACATGGCTGATGCCGACCAAGATTTAAAAATGTTTTGCTTCAAACAAGTTATTTTGTATCTAAAAATTTAGTATCGATTTTTCTATTTTATAATGAATGTCGGTCAGGTAAAATTATTTAAAAAGAATTATTTCAATCTTATAACACAATTTCTCAAGAAGCTTTACAGGTGTAAGGGAGATAAATCCAATTCTATGCCTTCACCGATTTCTTCACGTCACCGTTTACAAATTAATGTTATGTCCTCCATGGGTCCATGATTCACAAATAAACTTTGTTCTATTTACAGGATCAGCTCTAAGAGGTAAATACACAGAATTTAAAGCCAACTATACCATAAATATCTTTAAAAGATAGCTCGTTGTCAGTGGGACAAAGGTTACAACTTATACAAGCGCAATCGGAACGTGAGGTGCATGTACACGTCATGTTACAAAATGAAACTAAGAAAAGCTGCTTATTTGTTAAATCGCTTTATCAATCTTTTACAATTGTAAAAAAGATAAACAAGAAGAATCGTGTATGTATAAACATTTTTTGAATTTAACGTAAGATACATGTACCAGTCTTGACAAAATGCCTGCGTAACGTTACAGATTTTCATATCATTTTCTCTTATATCAAAACTATAGGTGTGAATATAAACATGTACACTAGTGACAGTCTAGACAAAAAAATATTTACCTTACACAATGCAGATCAGTCGCATTATGCACAGGGGCTCGTCACGAAGTTTTTTCAACCTTCTATATATACCACCTCTATACTATAAAATACACAAGGGAGGAATCAAAACTCGAAAAAATCGCTACCTCCCGATTTCGGTCGCCTCGTATTAATTCTTCTCGGACGTTAAACCCTGCACTCTAGGTATCATTAGATCGGGAAAGGACCATAGTTTTTAGGAATACCTGCAAAATTTAAACATCGGCAACAATTTTAGAAGTTTTCACGCATTTTCTTCCAGTTTACTCTCCAGTGACACTTTCTTCGATCAGATGTTGCGCTCTCATTGGTCAATTCAATGTTGCTCAAGATAACTTGTACAAGAACTTGTATTTTAGAGGGATTTTCAAACGATATTCAAACTTGCTTTGATGCAAGAAATACATAGTCACGTCCTACCGAATGTCCGAGGTATGGTTGAAAGTAATACATATACTCACCACGTAATAAGAACTTCTTCACACATCATTTGAATATCCCTCTAAAATATGAGTCAACGTACGATTTATCTTGATCAACAAAATTAACCAATGAGAGCGCATGAATAAATTTGGTGCGCAACATCTGATCAAAGAAAGTGTCACCGGAGAGTAAACTGGAAGAAAATGCTTGAAAACTTCTAAAATTATTGCCGATGTTTAAATTTTGCTGGTATTCCTAAAAACTATGGTCCTTTCCCGATCTAATGATACCTAGAGTGCAGGGTTTAACGTCCGAAAAGAATTAATATGAGGCGACCGAAATCGGGAGGTAGCGATTTTTTCGAGTTTTGATTCCTCCCTTGTGTATTTTATAGTATAGAGGTGGTATATATAGAAGGTTGAAAAAACTTCGTGACGAGCCCCTGTGCATTATGAAAGAAATGTGACCACAAACAAAATCAACTTTCGTTTTTGTCTGGTCCGTGACCGGCTGACGCACCATTCGGGTCTTGTTATGCAATCGACAATCCTCGGCGAACTCCGCCACACTATACAAAAGATCGACAATTCTCGGTTGATCCCGCTATGCTCTATATATAGTCGAGTGCGATTCCAGTGAATTGGGGGGGGGGGGGTTAAATCTTACCCATTTCTTATGATAACAGAGAAAAGTCAAAATTTAACGAAATTGCTCCTCCGTTAATTGGCATTGTTCAACAGTGAAAAAATCACATTAAAAGTTGGTATTCAGATCAAATTCGGCCTATAACTACCCTAATTTTAACTGTCGTAAGATGTTGTTTTATATGTAGAAGGTAGGAAACGATTAGCATTACTAGTAAGCGGGAATATCATTGTGTTTCGTCGAAAGTTAATCCTGCACTAGTTTCGTTATACATGTAATTAATTCATATATAACGCTTTGTACATGCCCCTTCAAATGTCGCTCCAGAGTCCCAACCCCCAAATGTGGGGTTGTGTACGTGCGTTGGTACATGTAGATTAAACAAGATACATAACAATTCACAATTTTTTAAAGTTCAAGCAATATGCATATTTTATTTAAATCACAAATTGCATACATGAACGCTCAATATATACATGTTGATTCATTTATGATCTTTTCTATTTTTTTTATACAATTAATAGTAACAAATTTTGCTAATATTTACAGTTAATAACTTTTTTCAAAACTTCCGAAAAACTGTATTCATTCTATATACATTTTAATTTTTGAGATTTTTTTTATTGATGATCACACGAGAGAGAGAGAGAGAGAGAGAGAGAGAGAGAGAGAGAGAGAGAGAGAGAGAGAGAGAGAGAGAGAGAGGAATTTAAATTCATTATCGTTCAACTTGGATACTAGTAATAGGTTTTAATTTGATATATTTACATCCATTGAGTATTTTTTTCTTTATGTATCAAGCAAACCGATTATAAATCACAGCTTTATAGAAACCGACAGGGCTGAAATCAACACAGTCCGTTTCTACATGTAACTATACTTTACTCTGTCCCAAGATATCCTCGGTTCAAATTTTGCTAACTTGCTTGATATTTATAAATACCTTAGGATTCAAATTATGTTCATTCAAAAGTATGAAAAATTTCCAAGACTTCTCAGTCGAAACGCCTGTTAAAAAATGTTATGTCTACGAGGATTTTGTGTTGCAGCAAGCCCGGATGATAACGTTAAAAATTGCGTGATGTATTCCGAGTGTATTCCGAGTGGAGAAGATGTTAACATTCCCTACTATAAATTTCCGTAAGGAATCTGTTTTCGTTCCTGTGAATTTTTCCGGGTGAAAGATGATAATGTGTCAATGAAGTTATCTTGGAAATTATCCCTCACAACTATTTCAATTGAACTTCTTTCACAGGTATTTGTATTTTTATTAAAAATCCTTCAAATGTGTTTCATAAATATCCTGGGACGTCTATAGTGTATCGATTGGTCGAAACCATAAATTTCAGATGCTGGAGGAGGTTAAGGTTGTTGGACCAGGTTAAAGTTTTTGTTGCAGGTGCCCATTGATAGCAATATCTAAATTACTACTGTCCTAACTTCACCAAACTTGTATGGGTGATGCGTCTTATGATACTGAAGCTTGAATGCTGAATCTGAGCCATAGGTTTCGGATGCTGGAAGAGGTTAAAGTTTTTAGATCTGGTTAAAGTTTTTGTTGCAAGTGCCCTTTGACGATGATATCTTAGTTACTACTGGTCCTAACTTCACCAAACTTGTATGGATGATGCGTCTTATGATACTGATGCACCTGACAAGCTTGAATGCTGAATCTGAGCCATAGGTTTCGGATACTGGAAGAGGTTAAGGTTTTTAGAGCTGGTTAAAGTTTTTGTTGCAGGTGCCCTCTGATGATTATATCTTAGTTATTACTTGTCCTAACTTCACCAGACTTCCATGGATGGTGCATCTTATGATACTGATGCACCTGACAGGCTTGAATGCTGAATCTGAGCCATATGTTTTGGATGCTGGAGGAGGTTAAGGTTTTAAGAGCTGGTTAAATAAAGTTTTTGAAACAGGTGCCCTCTGATGATGATATCTTAGTTATTACTTGTCTTACTTCACCAGACTTCCATGGATGGTGCGTCTTATGATACTGATGCACCTGACAGGCTTGAATGCTGAGTCTGAGCCATAGGTTTCGGATGCTGGATAAAGTTAAGTTTTTTGGAACAGGTCACATGTTTAATAGATGATAGTACTATTTCAAACTTGCATAGTTGATTTTACTGTAATATGAATGAATCGCAGAGGTAGCTTCAGATGCAGAGCTTGATCTCCATTATCAAGGATGCTAAAAAATAAATCTTAGTTACAGTACCTGCAACGTTATTTTTTACAAGATAAACGATAGGATAGGATTCACGCACGATAGGATAGAATTAACGCACGATAGAACAGTATACACGCACGAAAGGATAGGATTTAAACGATCTTTACGAACAAACTGATAATGACAGAATTTGAGAGAGAACACGTACAAATAAAGATGTACCTGGAATTTCTTTTTAGTAACAATTGCCGAGTTGTTAATCATTGCTGCATCATTTATAGAATGTATAAAAATGACCAGTTAATTTTTTTAAGACTAAAATTATGAGATTTAATGATCAATAAATTTTATGTATTGTTAAAATTGTTTTCATTACCGAACACCCTAGCCGATCGCCGCGAATATTTCAGCCCGAGATTAAATCACTCGGAAAATAGCGGGTTTAATTATATAAATCCAATTCTTTTATAAAGTAAATATAAAATTTATCATAAGAATATTTCTTTCTGTATAAAAAAATGATGCATCAAAAACAAATTATTACAGACAAGTTAAATAAATATTTACGCAGATACACATTCCGCGTACGATTTGTTAACATCGTTTTCATTACCACACACCCTAGCTGATTGCCGAGAACATTTCAGCCTTAAATCAAATATCACACGAAAAATAACGGGTTCAAAATACAACTCGGGTTTTGATTAAATATAAATTATATCATAAATAGTTTTGTTTCTGTAAAATATGATGCAACAAAATTATATTGCATAAAAGTTAATGTTTACTCAGGTATACAATCTGCGTACGATTTAATATATTCTATATACAGGTAAATATGTTACCTTGTTCCTAAAAACTTCGTTTTTCATTTTCAATGTTAACAGATATGCCTTTCATATAATATTGGTTATTTTTTATCTAAAAAATTTAAAAATTAGTATCCTGACGGAATGTTGGATAGGATTTTACAATTCTTGTTCGATAAATATTCGTATAAGGCGCACCGAACGAGCTGCAACTTAGTAATAAAGTTACCTGCTTATGAAAAGGCACGAAACAATTATCACGATAGGATAAACGGAAGAATTGTTGAAATTATACGATAAACCTGATAGGATAAACGCACGATAGGATAGGATTAACGCATGATAGAACAGTATACACGCACGATAGGATAGAATTAACGCCCGATAGAACAGTATACACGCACGATACGATAGGATTGATACACGATACGATAGGATAGGATTGTAAAAAATAACGTTTCGGGTACTGTATTACAGGTCCTAACTTCACCAAACTTGAATGGATGGTGTGTCTTATGATACAGATGCACCTGACAGTCATGGATGCTGAATCTGGGCCATAGGTTGCGGATGCTGGAAGGAAGTTATGGTTTTAATTGTTAGTGCCCTCTGATGATGATATCTTAGTTATTACTGGTTCAAACTTTACCAAACTTGCACGAATGATGCGTCTTATGATACCAATGCACCTGATGGGCTTGAATGCTGAATCTGAGCCATAGGTTTTGGATGCTGGATGAGGTTTAGTTTTTTGGAACAGGTCACATGTTTTTTAGATGATAGCTTGCATAGTTGATTTAACTTTATTAAAAATTAAACGCATAGGTTGCTTCAGATGCAGAGCCTGATCTCCATTATCAAGGATGCTAAAGAAATCTCCTACCTCACTCAAACCTGCTCGATAGATAGATGTGTTTGTTGATAAATGATATAACATGATTCCTATGATATAGTATTGAATGATATGAAACAATTTTGTTTGATATGATACAATATGATATCATATGTTATATTATAAAAAGTTATACAATACGATATGATATTGTATCAATTTTTTTGATATTTTATGATATGATTTTGTAATGTATAGTTTTGTATATAATGATACAATATTGTATAATATTATATTGTATTTTTAATTTATTATTATTTACATAAGATATTGCAAAATATTATATTGTATCCTATGATACATTATTGTATATTCTATAATATTGTATCATACAATATTGTATAATATAATATTGGTTTCTGTAATATGTAATTATATCATATGAAATTGTATTATATGATATTGTAATATTATAAAATATTATATCATACGATATTGTATGATATGATATTGGTTTATATGATATATTATCATATCACATGGAATTGTATTATATGATATTGTAATATATATTTGTGTCATATGATACAATATGTATAATATGATAATGTATTTTATCATATTTTTCTTTATCACATACTATTATATCATTTGATAAGATACAATGTTGGAATCAAATTATATTGTATTATATGATATAATATCATATTATGTATCAAATATTTTTCAGTGTCATACAATACAATATCATACTATATTATACAATATTATATCATGTTTCAATGTTATGATGTCTTATGTAATATGATATTGTAATATAATACTATATTGTATTATATTTTATGATATTGTATTATGTGATCAAATACAATAAGGTATAACACAATACAATGTCATATCATACGTTACAATATCACATCTCATTATTGTTTATTACGGTATTTAATTGCATTATATGATATATATTATAAATATGACATGATGCAATATCTAATTTTATATCATTGTAATGATTAACATATGAACATATGATTATCTTAAATATTTTTATCAGATGATATACGATATTATGTCTAAACAGAATCCATGAATATCTAAGATCATAAAGTATGATTTTCATAAAAATTGTTAAAGGTGGTCTTATGAAGGTGATGTCTCATAAGGGTGATGCTCCGTCTCGGTGAGCTTAGTAATCTATGATTACCTATGTTTAAATACAAGAAAAAGGAATATTTTAATATTAGCAATGAATCAATTTATTTGCTATCAGGTCACATGATTACTTAACGGTGGGTTTATTATACACGAAATATGTTCTTAGAAGATAAATTCAATTAATCATAATTGAATTTTAATCAAATAATAATTAATCATATAAATAGTATGTCGTTTGTTATGAGAATTGAATTGGTCTGTGGAGTATTTTCCTTTACTTCTGTCTGTCAACATCCTCCTTTCTTCGTATGATCATAAGGCCATCACGAATGGGAACCATTATCTATAGTACAATAAAAATTTGTCAAAAGCATTCACACCAATTTGTTTATTTTTTTTTGTAGGTATAGCGATTACAGATACAATGTTACACGATGTAAATGTCAAAATAAGAGAGATAACTCTGTTAGTCGCAAAGAGCAGGAATCGGGGTACACAAGGCGGAGGGGATTTTACTAAAGCTGCGTGGTCCGATTTTATATCAAAGAACTATATATGATAAGAGTTAAATTTGGCCCCCATAATTCGCTATTTTTTAAGTGTTTCGGGTACAATAAAATGTTAACTAATTCTTTAGAAGAGTTGATATAAAATATATTTTTCATATACATGATTGTATTTATTTGATTTATTTGCACTCACTGGCAGTATCTGACGTCAGAAGTGACGCAATTCAATCAAAATCAGCCAAAAATTGACATTTTTCTTATCTATTTACGAATGGGAAATATAGAGCGCATGCTTGAACAAGGAAATTTTTTTTGTCATTTATTAGTCTTGGCTAGATACATGTCTGATTAAAATATTTTATTTGTTCAAGAATGCGCTCTATGTTTTCGGAAGGAAAAACTGCTTGAAAACAAGCTGTTTTACGCTAAAAATGCAAAAATGGCGGTAAAAGGTTGTCTTTACAATATCGTATTTCTAAATTGTGGGCACTTGAACCAAAATGAATATTATGTAAACACATCACATATATATCTGTACTAAGAAAACAAAGAATGATAGTAAAATGATGATGTTCATTTTAGGGGGCCATTTTAGGCCCTTATCATATATAGTCCTTTGGTGAAGGCTTTTAAACGATGGCTATGGTAAGTATGTGTACAATAAAAGGCATTGTAGTAGTTTTCACGGTCAATTAAGCCATATTTCAATTAAAAAAAATAAATAATGTACAGTACCGCGTTATTTCGCCTCTTATTATAATTTGCCTCTGACGTCGAGACTGCTTTATTGTATAACGACTTTGGCATCTCTATAAGTAAAGGTAATAATCTTTTGGCAAATCAAAAGTAAACATGTGTACATTTTGTTCACTTATAATTCGGAAGTGTTTTGCTTATAGTCGATGCATAACATGCATGTGGAATAAATCTAATTATTAGGGGAACGAAACCAAACGGTTACCTTTTCTAAACGTTCCCCAATCGTAACTAGTTATTTTTCGCCAACAGAAATCACTGAGTAGTTACGATTGAAACGTTCCCATAATGCAGATTGGCTTGTTTTTTTGTTTTTTTTTGGGGGGGGGGGGTTGTCGAAAAAGAATTTTTTTATTTACTTTGAATATTTCGAACTTTGAAAGGAGACCGATTCTGCTGGTGATATTAGGCAAAAGTCTTTAACTTTCTAAGATATTTGGTTTTATGGAAAATTATTTGATACTGTAAAAGCGAAAAATATCGGACCATGCAGCTTTAATGAAGATAATGATGATATTGTGTTGAGTAAATTTTTACTTTTTGGCACTTTTTTTTGGCCAGGGAAGTGAAGAAGCATATCAATCAAATCTACATGAGCAGATCCAGATTATTTCCTTTTTCGGAAGGGGGGTGCTTTGCAGTTATTAAATATTTGATCATTCGAAATACTAGACATTTAAAACTCTTTGTTTTCTTTCGATGGATCCTACATGCTAAGACTTTAAGACCAAGTTCTTTTGTTTTACAAAGAATAATAAAATTGATATTGTTTGCATTTGAATTTAAGGAAAGATCGCGTACAAAATATTATGATTAAGATCACAAAATTCACAATGTTGCACATTTTATAGGAGTGTAAAAAAGCATTGATCATCTAAAAATATAATGGAGTCATACTAGTATATGGGCGCTACCCATCTAGATCTTAAGTTTTAAAACATTGTCAACCCTATTCAATAAAATCAAATTTTTCTAGCAAGGGGGGTGGAATTTTTTAACCACCGATTAAAGTGGAGAGTGCCAATGATTACATGTACATATATACCATATCCGGCCGTCAAACAGGTACGTAGCATCGTTTTTGAAAGGTGGTTAAACTCATCCAACAAATCTTGACGAGCAAAAAAAAAGTCGACTTCTCAAAACCATGATAATCCTTATCCGGGGTGAGGGGATATAGCATGTATAACTTCATATATCATAAATTTCACTGTTCTTTATCTCCTTTACAGTTACAATTTTATATGCTCCCCAAAAAGACGGGAGGCGAATTCCACGCTCATTTAAATTTTAAAAAAAATATTTGCTGCGAGAAAAAGTGGGGTGGGGGGGCAGGCCCCCTACCCTACCCCCCCCCCCCTCGATGCTACGTGTCTGATGTTAAGTACATGAAATACATTAAATGATTAGTTTATCGATAACAGCCTTACACCAATACATGTACCTTGTGGACTCGGTCGTCCTTTCTGACCATCTCATTGAAGTTGATAATACTCTGCCCAATTTCACCCGTGCGTCCCTCCTTAGAGTATGGATCCCCGTGAAAGAGCACGTTGTCCACTAATATCGTTCCCTTTGGCGCCAAAAGTCCCAAATCCCATATCGTCTACAAAATTACATCGTGGTTTTTTCAACTGTGTCAATTTGAGAACGAAATTATTAAATCCGGATTTAATATTCTGGATCTTTTTGTTTTGAATTGTTTTTAGTGTAATATAAATGGTAAGCGCTTCTTCCCCATAAATGATCCCTACATTTTTCACTTTTACTTTTACAAGTTTTACTTGTTATATCCAGAAGAAAAACGGTCTTATTGTCTAACAGACTCTCCTTGTATTAAATCATGTAGACAGAGTTAACATTTACAGTGTATTTGACAACATTTACAGTGTATTTGACAACATTTTGTGTATCACAGACCGTAAACCAGCGTGCGAGAAAATCAGACCGTAAATACGCGTGCGAGAAAATGTCACGAGAATCCCCGAGAGCCTCGTTGTTGCAAAGTTAACTCCCTCTCTCGACAGTCTACATCGTGACCGCAAAATCAGTCACCGCAAACCAAATTATTCCCGGTAAATCGCAAAATAAAATCCTTGGCCAATATAAGTTGATTTACAGAATGAAGTATATTAGATTGAGGTACATTTTTGACTCATCTGTTACCTTGTAGTAGGTGATATAACCCTTTTTGTCGGCATCTATGAAAATTATATCAAACTGTTCCTTCTTCTTTGCGAGAATCTCTAGAGATGATTTGGCGGGACCTATTATATATATTTAAATTAAAATTAAAAAAGAACATCGTAAAATATCAGAATAAAAAGCCCGTATCAAATGAACGTTTAGAGCATGCGAGTAAGCCAGTCATCAAATTTTGGAAACAAAATATCAAGTTTCAATTTTACCCTTCATGATTTCAACTTTCTTCCCACAGGACGTCTTATCTAGAAATGACCTTGCAAGATCAGCAATGTAAGGGTCAAGTTCACAGGACACCACTTTCCCGTCTTCCGGTATGCCTTCCGCAAACGCCAAAGCCGTACATCCGGTGAACAGACCTAGTTCCAGGACACGCTCAGCGTTACACAAGCTTGTAAGCGATCGCAGAAACTGCGCTACAAATAAAACATGTATTTTTCACTGGCGTCGGAAGCAAATTGAAAGTGGGGGGGGGGGGGGGGGGGCTAGACTAATCCTCAGAAAAAAGTAATTCCAAAAATCATGCAAATCCTAATCCGTGCGGGGGGGGGGGGGGTTTATACCTATTATTCCAAAAGAAAAAAAAAATAATTACCAACTTTTTTTTCTCCAAAATCATGAAATTCCTAATCCGTGGGGGACGGGGGGGGGGGGGCTAGTATGCTTCTGAATCCAACTTCTCAATCTAGGAACAATAATCTTTCCTCCGAGAAAAAAGGGGGGGGGGGCTGAAACCTCCATAATGCTATGTTTCTAATGGTTAGGTATAACTTTGCAACAAAAGTGGGGGGAAGGGGGGGGGGGGTAAGCCCCCCCCCCTAACCCCCCCGGTTCCGACGCCTATGTTTTTTGATACGCGTTGAATACGCTTTCACCTGAATGTGTTTTGTAATTTTAGGCAGCAAGTTTTAAAGGGTGATTAAATGAAGATACTATTTCGATCCAAGTTTTGAGAAAAGCCTCAAAATATCAGGCAGATATCATTCATCACGTATCGTTTCATGACATTTTAAAAAATATCTGAATCAATTATAAATTATCATTTTTTATTACATTGAAACATATTAATATCTTTTATAAAAGATAATGGTTTGTTCACAAATAAAAAAAAATACAATTTTTTGTATTTTGAACTATTTAAAAATCTATTTCGCTTTGAAATGTATTAAGAATGTAGATATTGTGATATACTAAAATACCTGCATAATACTGTTACTGCTAATCAAATAATTCTCTACCAATTCTAAGTTATCGAAATTTTTCACTTGTCATTTGAAAATGATAAATCTACGGTCAATGTAAAAAAAACAATTAACTGTAGGATTTATTCAACGCAAGAAAACAAAATAAAAGTACACACTCTATATGATTGCAAAATATTTCTGTAAAAATTCACCAAATCATAGCCAATTTGGAGCAATAAGCTAATATCGAGAAAAAACAGAAATACATGTAGTTAATCAAATGTGTGTTCAAATAGAATATAAAAGAGATTATTTAAAATAATGTGAAAATTAAATTTAGGAAAAGGTATAAAAACTTAACGTAATGAAAATGACGCGTTATATATTTTACGCTTTCAGACGACGTTATGACGTAAGTCATGTTTGTGACGTTATTTCTCTGTTTTGTCAAAAATGTCATAAGCACCCTTTTCTCATGGGCGCAATCATATGTATACCTTCTAACTTCCCAGACATCATCATGGTACTGGGGACTCTTGACAACTTTCCTTCGGCGTGATCATTTTGCCACTGGTGATGAAACGTGGAATGCATGAGTTGTTGGAGATCCTTGCTAGGGTCGGATGTGATCCCCTCGCAATAATCATAACGAGCCTGCAGAGAATAGCCAGTATGTTGCATCAGTGTAGAATTGACAATGAGGTAAGATTTACTGCAGTAAAAGCAATTTGTTTCAAGTTTATCTTTTTTTATGATTAAATGTTAGTCACAACTTTAAATATTACTTTTAAAAAATGTAAACTTACACCCCCTCTATTTATTTGCAACGTATGCACAGGAACAGTTTTGAATATAACCTTTTCTACAATTCACAATTAAAAAAAAAAACCTTTGTAATATTCCTGGCGCAAAGTGAATGAGTAAATAAATCCATGAAATTTGAAATAAGATATACATGCTGCTGTCATACGTACCTTCAATAGATCAATAACTTCATCAATCTCAGCGCTAATTTTAGATGAGGCATTTTCTTCTATAACCAATTCCTTAAGTTTCTGTAGCTTTCTATAAGCAGGGTCTAAAATCATAAACTTCTCACTAGCCATATCGAATGTTTAAGTTCACTGGAGTTGGGAGAAAGGATTACACTGAGTTTATATTCGCTCAACCATTCGGAGCTCCTCGGATGTCGCATACACTTTGAGTAGGATAAATCTAAGGAGTTCTGATTGATCTCTCGGGTATTCCACGGCATGACGCGATACATCTATTTTTAGCTTCATGTTCCTTTTAATGTTCTAGATAAAATTTTTGTTGACCTCGATTGTTGGTTTCATTAATGGTGCACGGTGTAAAACGATTTAAACAAATGTACATGTATATGGCGTACATATCTGGTCTACATTCTTAAAAAGCTTAATACGCATTATGAATTGTCATTCAATGAATAGTATTCATTTTTTGCAGAACATCAATAAATGAAGGGAAAATTGAAGAAAATGCAACGAACCCGGAATTGAGAATTTGACTTTACGCCAAAGAAACCAGGAAAGAATTATGTTTATAGGAAACAAGAGGTTACATTGCAGTTCAGTTTCACGTGATTTTCATATCTGTGTGCAATTAGAATTTTTTGACATGTGATAAAAAAAAAGGTTGAACAAATTTATCCGTACATATTTTCATTAACGTACTGCTTTATTACCGATTCATACTTTTTTTTATTGATTTCTTTACATGTGTACATGTATTTCTGAAATCGGCGTACCCGCTTATTTCATAAAAAAGGAAAAACAAAAATCAACCTTCTACATATATGCGTACATTGTTTTAAAATCCTTTGAATGTTTATAATTCAAGTTTATAATGGGGACTTTACACGGACACATGCAGCAAGAAATCTTGAAAAAAAAATTAAGCACGCGTGCAAAAAATTACATTGCCAAACGATTAAATACTGTAACTTTATTCTCACATTCTTAGATTTTCTATATACCAGTACATTACCTTTTCATGCGATTAAAAGAAATATGTATAAAAAGATTCTAACTGTTCCGGGATTCGAACCCTCTATCAAAAAAAGTTGGTCATGATTACATCCTATTCTCTCTGCGTTACCACTCCACTAACCTAGACATGACTTTTAAATGGGAATTTCACAAAAAGTTTTACATTTCAAAGCTATTAATGATTTTTTCCTAAAAAGATATAATTTTTTTAAAAATATGCCTCTTTGAAACAAAAATGTTTGAAACATAATGTTATTATAAAAGTTTACGTATAAACTTTGCAGTTAAAATTCTATCCTGCTTTATATACAACGTTGCAAGCAAAAAAAAAAAAAAAGAATTATATCAAGTTCTGTAACTTTAATTTTCCATTTTATCTGCAACTCCTTTATGGAAAATAAGCATAGGAACTGCAACACATTCTTTTGACTTTAAAAGTCTGATATAGCTTCATGATTCAGGCCCCGGGACCATAAAACTTAGACTCAGTCTCACTTTTTCACTATAAATTCCTTTTGTAAAAGTAAGACTTAGATCAAAAGTGAGCTCGTCTAAGTTTTATGGTCCCGGGGCCTGAGGCCGGATGATTTCAGGGCGAAACTGTAACTGAGCGTACATGTAAATTCTGCAACTTGAACGAAATAGGGACGAATTCGACTCTTACTATCATCTGGAACTATAGCTAGAAATATTAAGTGGATGTTAATATACTACTGTAACAGTGAAACAGGTCTATATATATATATGCAAATATTTATAAATCATAGCAGTCCTTTTGTAATAGATAAGGTATTCTAAAGATTAGATTAAATAACCTAACTGCATTTGTATGCAGCAAAAAAAACAAAAACAAAAAAAAAACAAAAACACAAAAACAGAAAAAACACAAAAAACCACCAAAAACCCCCCACACAACCCCCCCCCCCTCATTTTGCCAGTACAATTATCTATACGCAAAATATAAAAATTAGATATAATCACATATTTTAAATTATAATTTTTTTTTATATGTATATAGAAATAACACTTTATTCACGAGCATAATAAATACATGTACAATAGTGGTGATTATTTTAACAAAATGATGGTTTTTTAAAACAATAACGTTACATATCAAATGTAACAATGTTCATTTAATCATTTTCATAAACAGTCTTCATACATGCACATGTAGACTGAGATCATGATATCATGTAGCATGGATATGTATGTATACATGTAAACCTTCAATAATTATACCATTAAAAACAAAACTCACAGTCGATCTCTGTCTCTCAAACTCATTTCTGAAATATTACATGTTTGACTTGTCCTTATACACGCAAACGTATCAAACATCATTGGTACTTGAAGATTACCAATTTGGTATTATTTTTTCTCAATCAAGCTTCGCCAATTAATAATCAACGAAAATTCCTTTAAAAATCCGGAAATTATCTGGATTTTTGGATTTTACAATCTTGCATATGTGCATTTCATTCACGCTAAATCAGGGGAGGCTCTTTAGTTTATTTTACCACAATACCACATTTGCATGGAAAAACTCAGAAACGATATTTCAAGTACGTGTAAATTTTCATTGAAAATTTGTCTTATATTCTGTTCATCAAAGTTATACTGGAGATAACTCCAACTCAGTGCATTTAACATGAAATATCCCGAGAGTTCCGAATGTCAACATGGTGTGTAAATTCGAAGCAAGTAAAAAACGTTGGTGAAAAAGCGTTGAATTCTTCATTAAAATGAATTAAATTTTTAGATGAAAATTTGATTGTTATTTTAAATGCAGCCTCATAAATTTTCTCCAAAATCGTCTCGGAGCGATTCTGCATTTTATTTGCTACATTACGAGTATATGGGGGGCATCTTAACTGTGGTGAAGGCCTAGCTGTTCCGAGACACACTTAGATTATTCAAACAAAGCAGAGTGTAGTGAAATTAACAGCGTTTTTGTAGTCTTAAAGCTTTGTAATGAAAATGTCAACAATACAATGTGTCGATGTATCTACTTCGTAAATGTCCAATATCATATGCGATGTCAACCCGTGCACGCACGGGTCAAAATCCAAATTATTTTCACAAGACAGGAGAAAAGAGCACGGTGTATTCCGTGTCACCGAATAATTACTTTTTTTTTTTTAAATAACTGTATGTGTAAAAAGTACATGTATTTTCATCTTCTGCTAACGTTATGTGGTATTCATTGTACAGTTCGTCCTTTAGAAAATCCCCCACCTATATTTTTATTGGTTTTTGCAGATGTTGGAAACCAGCCAATTATCGAGTTCTCCTCGCAGAAATGATTCAAACGGTTGGTATCTATATGAACACCACTTTAAAGAAAAAATAATTCAAATTACAAGAAATTATTAATTCAAGAAGAAAATTGTATAAAAACTAATACCAATTTTTACTGGGTCTTGAAGTTGAACAAGTTTTTATTTATAGTAAGAAAACCTGTAATGTCGTCCGGAAAATAAAAACAAAAATGCAGTACAAGAAACGAAATCCTAAACAAGTACGTATATAAAAATTTACCTGGTACATTCAACATAAAGGAAAACAAGCTCAATGAATCTTAAAGCACGTGTACCTTCAACGTTTCCTGTCAACATCCTGGGAGTCGCATAGTTTGACACCCTGTGAGTATCTTCCCCCGGATAAGCGAAGGTTTCCAATATTTTATAAGATGGGCGAGGGCTGGACTTCACAATATTGCCATCTTTGCTTCAAAAGACCTATTTTTTTAATTTTCAATATAGCATTGGATTCATTGAACTAATGGTACGAATATTATTTTATAATTTTTAAGATTAAAAGAATGCGTTATGTTGTTGACATTTTACTACCATGTAGATAAGACTAGATTTGAAACAACAAAATAAATCTTTGATGAATCAAAAACGATAAATCTACATTTTTAGTGTCTTTGTATGTGATAAGACTTCGACCAGTCAAATAAATTCAAGTGGCATGCTGTAGTTTCTTGTGCTTCTACCTCATCACACGTGTATGTTTATTGATAATTTGTACAAACACCACTATTAAATTGTTTGTTTTATTTTAATTCAACTACCTTAGTTTAAGACGAAACGATAAATTTATCTTACTTGTACAGTTGATTTAGCATTGGAACTCCGGAGTTAAAATTCGACCAAAGTACATTTAAAAAAAAGCTTTCTTAAGAGTTGTACAAAAATTTAGCAGTGTGTACAAAGTAAAAGTGAATTTAAAAAATCAAACATTCTCTAAGTGTCTGAAAAATGCATGTTATTAAATCTACTTCTTCTAGACGTAACATTTTCAGTTTTAGGATTTAATAACAAACCAGATTTAAAATAACATGCAATATGAAATCTCCTCTTTTGCGTCCATGAGAAAAAGGTGCTTATGACATTTTTTGCACATTTTAAGATTTTTATAGAATCGAATCTAACACATCTGAAAGAGTTGTCAAATAAGTTTTGAGACTATAAACCAGTTCTAAGTTGAGATTTTCTTCGTTTATAGTCAAGCTATTTCAACAGGAAAAATGTGACGTCGTCTTATGCACATGCAACGTCAAAACAATTTTAATGTAATAGTGACCGTGACTTTGAACCATAATAAATGTAAACTACAGCACACTGTAATTTTTATCTATTTATTGACTTCTTGGTAGGTCGATATAGCGAAATAAAGCAAATTTTAAACATTGTATTTCTAAACAAACGGCGTTTTAATCAACACTTAAATTGTATCCAAAATTTTCTTTTATTTTCATAAAGAGGGATATATAAGTAAAGACTGTGTGCTTTTGAGCTTGTTCAACCAGATATTTTTCAAGTCCCTTTTATTGTTCAGTTCAAATATTGTTCATCAAATAATGATTAAATAAATAAGTGACTGTATAGTGTGCGCAACGTACCTTTAAGTTTACGAATTGTACATTGTTGAAAACAATATTATCAATAGTCATTGCTAAAAAGTAATAATATTTGTTACCTCTAGATATCAAGCAATATCAGATATTCATGAATAACTATATGATGCGACAGAATAAAACACGTATACACTTACACTAATATTAATAACTAAATATTGCTTCAACAATTATTCAAATATAGCTAATATTTGAACTAGCATATTTTGATCAATCTAAAATAAAATTAGACCCAAAAAAACCCAAAATGAATTTGTCATATATCTTTAAGAGTTAACCCAAATTAAAGAGTTAGCCCAAAATAACGTGTTGAATTAATAAAACCCAGGTAAAAAATGCTTATGAAATAACGTCAAATGTTTGTGACGTTATTTCTCTGTTTTGTAGAAAATGTCACAAGACCTTTTTTTGATTGGCGCAATCATTAATAACGATACTAGTAATTCGGACATTGGTAATGGTTATAACAACAAGCATAAACATTTCTTCCAGATTACAGATACTGTGGTTTCATTAATATTCAAGGGTATCAATGTTCGTGGATATAGTAAAAATCACAGTTTCAAGGATACGTAAATTCGTGGCCAATGACCCTATCAATACAAAATGTTAATAGAAATTGCACTTCAATGAACATTTAATTTCGTGGAGCAACTTAACAACGAAATCCACGAAAATTGGTATTCAACGAATATTGATGAAACCACAGTAGCATAATATGCAAATATTATCTGACTGTACATTCAATATTAGATTAAATACAACTTACGCAATGAGTGCACGATGCTGCTTACATTATTGTGTTCATTAAAAGCCCTTTCTCAAACCCGTTCTTTGGTTTAAGCACATTCATGTACATGCCGCAACATGGTTTTTACTTTAGTTGTGCAAAACGTAGAGGTCTTAATTTTATCTTGTGTAAAGGATAAAGTTTATTAATTCTTATATAAGTTTTATTAACTATTATTATCAAGGGGCTATTTTTATTATGTTATTAATTTAATTGTTAATATATAAATCAGTACAGCGTGCTTAGGCTTTCTCTCAGTCCTTCATCCTCCTGATGAGGTATACTCCATCTCTCACAGGAATCATCACCTACAGTAAAACAAGCTTATAGTGTCAATGTGCAACAGCTTTAATATTCTCCAAGTCTTTATTTTAAAATGGACACAAAATTAACAAAAGCTTTTACAAAATCAATCATGTGGCGATTAGTGAAAGATTTGCCATTCTAATAATTTGCTCTTATAGAAATAAAACCGATATATATATGTATTGTATCCTTTTGTTTAACATAACTAAGTCGCTGTTCAAACACTGTGTATGTGTGAAACATTTTAAAAATATACACTCAGCAACAATCTCTCTTAATTAATATCATCTCAGTCCAATGGGTCAGACATATATGTACCTTGTGGACATTTTTATCGCGGAGAACCATTTCGTTGAATTCTGAAATCGCTCCCGAGTTCGATTCATATTCCTCTCCAGAGTACGGGTCTCCATCTTTCAAAACATTATCCACAATGATCGTTCCCTCCGAAGCTAGCAGATCTTTTTCAAAAATTGTCTGTGTTTAATATAGATTTATTTTGATATAATACAAATTGTAGGTAATAAAAATTAAACATCTAGTCCTTATTTTTTCCAACAAAATTGTGAGTTAATTGACACTGAACTATAAAATGAATTTTACTTGACCCATATTGAAACCTGTTTGGTATTTAAAAAAAAAAAGAACACTTCATTGATGCATGAATTTCACATAAGAATTCACATTCTATGATAGAGATAGCTGCAACAATTGAATGTTTATGACTCGGCTTACGAAATAGAGGTTCAAGAGAGATAACTCTGACTAGACTAAAATTAAGTCATGTATAAATCACGTATAATCTGAAAATTTAAAAACTGGTGTTATATTTTGAATATGATGTACTATAAACCAAATAAAAATAAAAATCTTCAATACCATTTCAAAACTAGCCAGTGCTAAAAGTTTGTGAATTTCCATTTTTTTCCCGCAGGAAGTTCAATATGAAAATGCATTTTAATGTATAGGCAATCACAATATTTATAAATTTGATTTAAAGTTATTCAAAAGAAAATGGTATCAGATATTCTGGGTCACCATGTACACAGTTAAGGTGGATGATAAACTTATAAACTAACCCTGTAATATTGAACGTATCCCGTCTTGTCAGCATCGATGAAAATAACATCAAATTTCATTTGTTTTTCTGCCAAGATTTCCAGGCTGTTTAAAGCTGGTCCTAAAGATATTCAAATTTTGATAATTTGCACTTAAATAAAGAGGCATTGTTATAATAATTACGTGGCACGATGGTAAGATATCAAATAGATTAATTCTAGTTTAAAATTGCAGGTAACTGCATTGTCAATACAAACCTATCATAATTTCGATTTATTCCCTACTGGTGATCTATTGAGAAAAGATCTTGCCACATCCGCGATGCCTTTGTCGATTTCCAAAGAGACCACTTTGCCGTCTTTAGGAAGCGCTTCCGCCATCGCAAGTGAGGAACAACCAGTGTAAAGTCCAATTTCAAGGACAATGTTGGACTTGCTGGCACTTGTTATAAGTTTTATTAACTGGGCTTCAAGTATGAAAAAATTAAGGAGTTAAACTCATGAAATAGTCGGCAGTTACTTAAATAACCAATTTAAATGCATGTATCTTTCATGACAAACATGCGCCGTTTAAAAAATGTGCAAATAAAAAAAATGAAAATTAAGTAGACCAAGAATATAATTTTATGCCCTGCATTTCAACATGTTGTATGTGACTGTATTTTATATATGTCCCTATACCGCTTATACCATCTCGCCCTTCTTAATGGTTTAAATGAATGTTATTACTCATTAGGAGCATATTTAATCGATCACATGAGATACACGTACTGATCACATGTATAAACATAGGAAAGGGTTTAATGATAGTTTTCGTAAAAAAGTAATTCCTGTAGGTCGCCATCCTGGTGGTCGAGCCAGCGTGAATTTTCCTCTTTGAGCAACCAATATCAAACGATTTTTGCAGAAATAACTGGGTAAAAATCTAGGCTATTATAATATCGCATTTACAAAGCAGTGGAGCCCTTAATAATTTACATGTATATTCGTTAGAAAAACAGAGTTAACTTCATCAAACTGCCCGGCAAGTTTAAGGTGGTATGGGACTCTTCCATGTTGTGACGTATTGTTTATCGAAATAAACATATGTTGATATATATAGAATTATTGTTTATCGAAATAAACAATAAAGTAAAGTGTAATTATTTAAGTAGTTTGATTTTTAAAATTGTCGTCTGCCGGCGTAGCGCAGTGGGTTAGAGGGTTTACTACGAATCTGTAAGTTCGAGTTCGAATCCAGTGGGGGCTTTACATATTTTTTCTCTCCAAATATCTTAAAAAGCTATTGTTTGGATACATAATTTAAAACAATTTCAAAATTCTAAACAAGTGAAAGTATTTCAATTATAATGAACTTTAATCCAAACATTAATATCGATAGATGTCCCATTTCACCTTAATAAATGGGTTGAATAATGAAGAATCTTGGCTTGTTGACCTCCAACATGGTGGCTGACGGGAAATAACTCTGGCTAAACTTGCCTTGATTGAAAATTGTCTGGTTGGCTTGCGAAATATATGTATAAGTATTAAGAAAAGAACAGTAAACACTTGTATTCCATGTGATGTCGCGTGAATGATGGTCATTTTCAAACTCACGTTTGTCACATCAATCGCATATTCTCGAATTATTTTTTTTTTTACAAATAGAGCTCTGCCGGAAAGGCAAAAGAAGTTGCGGTTGATGTCACACTAAATTAAAGTAGTATACCTTCAACGTTTCCAGTCAACATCCTGGGAGTCGCGTAGTATGACACCCTGCCTTCTTTGTGAGCATCTTCCCATGGATAAGCGAAGGTCTCCGTAATCAGATGGTCAAGGGCCGGACTAGGCTTTGTTGTTTGGTCTTCACAATATTGCAATCTTTGCTTCAAAAGACCGATTTTTTTTCCCAATGTATTATGGAATTTATTGAACTAATGATACAGATATTATTTTGAAAATCTTTAGATTAAAAGAATGCGTAATGTGGTTAATATTTTACTATCATGTAGATAAGACTAGATTTGAGACAACATGAATAAATCTTTGATGAATCAAAAACGATGAATTCACATTTTTAGTGTCTTTTTATGTGATAAGACTTCAGTCCAATAAATTTAAATGGTGTGTTGTTGTGGCGCAAGCGGGGTTTGTATAATTAAAAGAAATGAAAATCACGTAAATATGTCAATTTTCTAATACATGTACCTAATCGACGTACAATTGCGGAAAATTATTTAAATAAAAGTATAAATAAGGAATCATTCTTTTGAATATTATAGGGTGATCATTTTGGTCGGAGCGTGATCAAATCTATTATCTTCAAGCTTTCTTGGAGTTGATCATGCCTCGACCAAAATTATCACCTCATAATACTCAAAGAATGACTCCCTATCCCTTATTTAAACCTTGACGCATATAAACGAGTATATAAGTTTATGTATTATATATATGTCAAGATAAGTTTACTTAACATTAACATGTAAACTGGAACTCCACTATGTATATTACATATTGTATGTATCTTACTTGACAAAGCTCTATAGCCCTATTTATTTCAGCCTTCAGATCCCGAGGGACGTCGCCATTTTGACTTAACTCCCTGGCCCTCAAAAGATGGCGATATACGGGATCAAACGAGTAACTCCTATCATCGCGTCTCTCCGCCATGTTTCAGCAATTTAACTGAAGTATAACTTTGATAAATGTAATAAAATTGTTCTCAAACTAATCGATGTATATATTTTTTGTTTTATAATTTTTCTACATGTAGTACAATTAGTAACAATATACCTTTTTAAAGTACAGTCCACGCTGATCATGTTTTTACACCTGCAACATACGCAGTTATCATTGTCAGCATTTCCCCGTTACATTCATACCGTATGTCCTAACTAAAGCCATTTTCGATCTGTCAAATTTTTATTACAATCTTGAATGGAATTCACAATTAGTGACACGCTGTTGACGTTTCTAAACCTGCAACATATGCGGTTATCATTGTTATATCGCCACAGTTTGAACTACAGCTACTTCGATCTAATGAAATTCATTTCAATCTTGAATTCAAAGCATTGTCGCACATCTGCTGGTAAATGTCTGTTAATGAATAATATTCTTCTAGACCAAATATTTTCAAGTTTTGTATCAGTTGATAAATTAAACAAGATGTAAAGTCATTGCGAAAAAAATCCCGCTTGTAATGTTTATTTGATGATGAAACTGTTTGTCCTCCTTGATTGTTTTGTTATCAATGTTCTTTTTATCTTAAGAAGAGTATTTAGTATTTGAAATAATAACTACTTACTAGACTTTGATCCGTGCGTGCACGGGTTGACAATTGCATATTATGTCGGGCATTTGCGAAATAGATACATCAAATTTGCACACCATGTTGACATTCAGAACTCTCGGAATTTTTCATATTAAACGCATTGAGTTACAGTAATCTCCCATATTTTCTTTCACGAACAGAATATATAGCATATTTTTAATGAAAATTTACACGTATTTGTATTATCGTTTTTGAGTTTATCCATGCAAATGTGATATTGTAAAAACATAAACTAAAGAGCATCCCCGATTTAGCCTGAATGTAATGCGCATGCGCAAGATTATAAAATCCGAGAAATTCAGACGATTTCCGGATTTTTTAAAGAAATTTACGTTGATTATTAATTAGCGAAGCCTGATTGAGAAAAAATAAAAACAAATTGGTAATCACCAAGTACCAATGATGTTAAACATATATAAAACAAAAGACAGTGCTCCACCGATTTCTCGGTATTAAAGCTAAAAAATTCGAGTCTATTATTTTACTATAGTAGTATAGATAATTGTTTAACTGTGCCATACAAAATTGACTGCCGTCATTAGAAAAGGCCAAGGAAAAAAGAGAAAAAATGACGTCACAATGCCCAGAATACGATGTCAAAATAGATGTTTTTTTTGCCTTTGTTGTAATTTTGAATAATTGGAGTTTGTCTTAATTAAAATAATAGGACTCCGAGAATACTGTAAGTCTAACTGTTATTTTTAACTTAGTCTAACAACACCTCAGCGCGCCTCATCTGTATATATTTACATCATACAGAATTATTCTACCAAGTATTATTCCCTCTATTTCTTACGAAAACATGGCTCTATAGAAACAGCCAGACTGAAATCTACAGGCCCCGTTTATCGATTAGTCGAAATCTACAGCGGCTGAAACTGACAAGAAACTGACAGGCCTAAAATTGACACGCCCTGTTTATCGATTAGTCGTAACCTACAGCGACCTTAGAAAAATTATGAAATGCACGAAATAATCAAGATGATGTTATAGAATCAAAGTCTCACAGGAGACGATTTGACTTCTTCTTTTAGCTTAACTTCTTATGCACATTAACAGTAATTCATTGAATTTTATTTCCTTTTCATAATCAATTCATTAATTAGTTAAAAGAAAGATGTTGATATAAACAATAATAAAAATGCTTTCTTTGATGATTCATGCGGATTATGATGAAGGTAGCGGTCACTGTATTTTTTCTGCAATGTCGCTACCTTCATATCCCGAATGAATCATCAAAGAAAGCATTTTATTGTTTAAATATAAGCATACCTCTTGTGTACTCTAAGCTAATATTTTTATACAGAAATTTTAAGAATATGAAATTATGCATTTCACAAGGTCCTTTTAGCCTGTGGGTATCATACTATATACATTTAATTGTCTGGAATGAATTAAAATGTCTATATACATAATCATCATTTAAATGTCAGTTTATTAACATTTCTTTACCTCCTCCGTTACCACACAACGATAGCACTTCCAGACAGATTACCTAGTAATGTACCTATTTCTACAGTTACAAAATTTGGATGAAATTGAATCAAATTTTGGATTACATGTAGCGAACTGAGATTGATGAATTTACTGTATGATTGATATTGCATTAAAAATCGTTTTGCATTAATATAAAAATTCTGAAATCAAGTAATATTATTCAATTGTTTTATTTTGTGCAATCTTAATATTTTGTACATCGCAAGATCTAATGTTGCATAAATTTATCATTGATTAAGGAGTCTCGGGGGAGAATGTTTCAAACATACGATTTCCTTTAATTTGTTTACAGTACAATGCCAACTAATGAGAAAACTATGTGCAAAATATAAAGTAAATTGACCGGATAGTTTATCTGTATGCCACGCTCAAATTTTCGTCGTATGTCCGATTCATCACCGACATTCTATATAGGATTATATAGGAAAATGAGGGTTTTCATTTTCAATTTCATATTTAAAAAATTACAAACATACGATTTTCTTTTAATTTTCAGCGATGAAAGGTTAAGGTATAAGTAAACTTTTTGCCAAACTAAAACGAAATTGACCGGATGGTTTTTATGCTATCCGCCCTTATAGTTTGATCCTATAAACGTGCCGTGCCAGCCATTTTACATATAGAAATGTATAAAGAAAAAAAGGATGTTTACGTATCAAATTCAATTTTTTTGTAGTAGAAGAAAAATACCTTTCCACTCACACAGAACGTAGAAGGATCGCGTATGTGTTTTTATTTTGCAAATTATAGTTTTGATTTTAATTATTGACGCTGTAATAGAAAATGCACGACGTTAATTTTTGTCAATTGTTGCGTCAGAGTCTCAACTGACGTCATCCTAAGACGTTGACTCCGACGACAATAACGTCGATTTTGAAGAAGCGGCGAAAAAATTTAAATACTTCTGACATTATTCTAACGATTCATTTCACTTAAAATATTTTTTTGATAAGTAATTTTTCTGAAATAAAAACGTTACATGATAACCTGTATCATTGAACATTTTACTTTAAATTTGTGTTTTACAACAGTAATGCGCAATACCCTGCGCAGAAGGCGCAAAGTTTTAGCCATTTCTGTGCCACAGGGCCTATTTGGGCCTATTTGAATATCTACGTTAAGTGCCACAGGGCCTATTTGGGCCTATGGCAATTTGAAAAAGTATACATTAAAATAAAAAAAAATATTAAATATATTCAGGTTCTGTTTTTCATTATTGGTTTTTTAAATTTGTATCATTTAATATTTATTCATTTGATGAGATATCGGCGCTTCTGATCGGTCGAAAAATTTCTTTGATACCTGCATCAATAACATTTTTGCCGGATCTACTTTTCTCAACTGTTCTGATCTAACACTATTTATAGAACGGGAATTTCCAAGATAAACACTGTCAAGAAAATGTAAAGTTGTGTCTGTTTTATTGTCAGCAAACAAAATGCAACCTTGTGAATATAAAAAAATTAAAGTTTCACCTTCAAAAATAAACAAAACAGATTATTTGATTCACGAAATAGAAAATTAAGCGTCTTCTCACGATTTCGTCTGCTTGAGATCAATCAACATTTACAGCGAGGCTGGCTGTTCCTTTTCCAGGAATATTATAACGAACATATAGGCCTATAAACTTTCACGGTAACACTGCTGTTCAAATTTGGTAACGATAATTTTTAAATTTACACAAGTACACGATCGGTCATCAGAAATAGCGTCGTAAAGAAAAGCTATGAGTGATGCATCAACTCCTTCTGTGCATTCCAAGCGGCTGATATACCATTTAAGTACATCACTGGCTATCTAGTTACCACAACGTTTACAAAAGTCACTTATACATACTATTCTCTGTCGACATATCAGCTATTTTCATCCACGATCGCCTTTCCTTGGATGGTTATGTCCAGTTGCATATTCCAGCGATCTCACATGAAAACTAGTTTTATTACGAGTTTTTCTGCACAGTGAATAATATCACAAGCTATCGCAGGTATTTTCCTTTCGTTTTCAATTCAGCCGGTTCAGATTTTAACTCACTATTTGTGTTTAATCCTTTAATTCAGCTCAATAGCTCTGCATCAGTTGAAGGCGCATCCATTTTGAATATTGTTGCTGTTGTTGTTTTGTATTCATACGCACCGCTTCATTTACATTATTTACAATTTTGATCAATGACACATCACATTTTTTTATTTGAAAATGTTTTATTAAATGATAAGAAATGAAGATAATAATTTTTCTATTGATCGACGTATCAAAGAAAAAATTGACCGGAAAACTTTTTCATCAATGCGCTACGACCTTAAGCGGCTATGTGCCATTAGGTTGTTTTTTTTTACGTTAGTTGGTTTTCGCTTTAAAGTTTAAATATAGGGTAAGTTTTGTCTTATAAATACTCTATTGTATATGGATACTAGACATATGCTGTATAGTTGTACAAACAGTAAAAGTCAAAGTCATAAATGTCAAATACCCATTAAGTATTATTGTAACAGAATGGTAATCAACACAGACGTGCCTTCATTCTTCTAAGTACTTGATTCTTTTGGCGATTCCGGTCAGAGTCTCTCCCACCATCATCTCACCGTGACCAAGGATACACACGCCGAGTGGATCTTTTAGTCCTCCTTCAGGAATGATGTACCTCAGGAATCGTCCGTCTCTGTCCAGCATGTGAATCTTGTTTCCAGGACGATCTGTTATGATGACATGACCATTAGAATCAGTGGCGACTGACAAAGCTTTAAAGTTATTGTGCTTCCCTAAGTACGAGTACCGGAATATGCCCAATCTATCGACAGCAATGACTGCGTTTTTCTGCCAGTCAGTTACAATGATGTCCCCGTTGACATTCTCAGTGATGTACTCCGCCTGTTTGTACAGAGGTTGACACTGCGAGTCGTACTGGATTTCCTGGAGCACGATACCGGTACTGCTGTATCGGACGACTTTGGACTGATCGTCTTTACGGAGACAGATCAGTAGATCACCGGATGCGGCGCTTGTGACGCCGTATGGCTCCCAGTCCCCGGTAGTGAACATCGTCACCACAGTGTCGGTGTCAGATATCATTCTCACGGCTTTAATATCAATGTACACTAGTTGTTTGTTGTACATACACAAGTACATGCCTATGTAAGTAATGTTGACGGTGTGGTGGAGGTGTCCCTGAAGATCAAACAACTTCAGTTCCTTGCTATATCCTCCCATCCACACTTTATTATCGTCCGTAACCGCCACGTCATACAGACGACTTTTAAACTTTTCATCAGCAGGGAACCCAGTGTCTATAACAGAAGTAACTGTTGGTACCTCTAATATTCTTCTACCCGGTAACTCCATTTCTTTGAATTCATTTTCCAAGAGCGAAATTTTTTTTACCTGCATTTTTGCAACGTATCCGAAATAAGTCTGTAAATAAATTGGATCTATTTTGCATTCATAAAATGTCGGAAACGAATACTGAGAGACCTCATTTAATTTCTTCCGATTCTGAATCACTGGTACAAAAGTCTGCATTTCTTTGACATTCTTTGATTTCTGTAATTTTACTGTTTTCCCGTTCATTTCATCCACTTTTCCAATCAATTCTTCAAATTCTTTCTTTTGTTTCTGTAGTACAGCCTCGTGTTCCTTTTGCATGTCATCCAGTTCCTGGTGAAGTTTCTTCACGATCTCCTCGATCTGTTTGTGCCACTCTTCTCCCCGGGCTGTAACTTCATCTTTCCTCAGTTGGTAAATCGAGGATATCGAGGTCAACAGCTTCGTAGTATGATCCAGAATTCTTTCTAATTCATGTTTGGATGACTGAAGTCGATCATTTTCTTTTGCGATAATTTTTAAAAGTTCTTCAATTTTATCGGACAGCTCGGACATTTCATGCGATTTGTGTTTGATAGATATACAGAGGATGCATATCGGAGCATCACAAGTTTTACAGTACGCAGAACAATCGTTTTGGGGATGGGAATCACAGTGGCATGTGTCGTCATCATCCTTGCTGGCAAAATCTACAATTTCATGAACGTTTGTAGATTTCACACGTACATGTATTGCGATACAGGTGTCACAGAGATTGACCCCGCATCGTCTGCAGAAAAACGAGACTGGTTGCTGACATAGATCACATCCTACGAAATGCTGGGCTTCATTTTTAGATTCCATCATCTGCGCAATCTGTGAAAATAGTAATCAGAAATAATGAATTAAATATCAGATACATTGTTTTACTTCGTAATTTATTTCCAGAAATGGTCATTAAATACATGCCGGTAAAGATTTTATACGAAGCACTTTAATCAGCTATAAGTCATATATCGAAAAATTCTACCCATACTATTTACATGTATATATAGAAGGGGTGGAATTTTTCGATATATGACTTATCAAGCGACTGATTGATAAAAATTCAGGTGCCTGTGGTAGGATCCCTGGCCAATTAGGATGAATATGAGTATGGTATTGACCCACTTGATGTATGTGTCAGATAGTGACTGACAATCAGTAACTCGTCAAGCTACCATTTATACTTTCACTATTCTAAAATTTACCTGATGTCCAATCCAGTATTAATACAAATGAGATTTTAAAGTCGCTAATCTACATTGTATGAAAAGGTATGCTTTACATTTACAGGGGGAGGGGACAGAATCATTCAAAAATCTTGACAAGCTTAAAGAAAAAAATGATAATTCCCGAATCTTCAAAATCATAATCGGAAGGAATGGGGTACATGTACATCAATCTTCAAGTTGAATGTTAATTTCATTAATTTCACTTCATTTATATTTATTATCCTACCAAACATGCTTATAATGCTTCCTAAAAAGAGGGTGTAACTGTGTTTGTGTGTGTGTGTGTGTGGGGGGGGGGGGTGACTCCTACAAAATTCACTTTAAATATTTTTTAAAGATCGGCTTGATACCAATAATAGTTGTAAATATGGCCCAGCTCATCAATATTTAACTAATCAATAAAATATATTTTCCCCCAAACACTTACTTCCCAAAATAAGATACCGATAAAAGCTTTAATATTTATTTACATTACAGTATGTTATATCATATGACATGGTTGTTTTTTGTAACATTTTGTAACATTGTTCATGTTACAAAATGAAACTAAAAAAAAGCTGCTTACTTGTTAAATCGCTTTATCAATCTTTTACAATTGTAAAAAAGATAAACAAGAAGAATCGTGTATGTATTTATAAACATTTTTGAATTTAACGTAAGATACATGCCCAGTCTTGGCAAAATGCCTGCGTAACGTTACAGATTTTCATATCATTTTCTCTTATCTTATAAGTTTGAATATAAACATGTACACTATTGACAGTCTAGACAAAAAATATTTACCTCACACAATGCAGATCAGTCGCATTATGAAAGGAAAAAATCCTTTTGAAGAAAATATGACAGCGAACAAAATCAACTTTCGTTTTTGTCTGGTCCGTGACCGGCTGACGCACCATCCGGGTCTTGTTACGCAATCGACAATTCTCGGCGAACTCCGCCACGCTATACAAAATCTGTTTTCGTTCCTATGAATTTTTCCGGGTGAAAGATAATAATGTGTCAATGAAGTTATCTTGGAAATTATCCCTTACACTTATTTCAATTGCAATTCTTTCACAGGTATGTGCTTCATAAATATCCTGGGACGTCTATAACGATTTTAACGAGGCCTGGTCTAATTTGTTCTGCCCTAGATTTTTTAATGAATTTTTTTACCTGAATTTCTACTAATAAAATTATTATTTCAAGATTAAAACATAAGACATTTACCATTGTTTTGGGGGTCAAAGTTTGTAAATCTTTACCATAGGACCCTATGGGATTTCGCTTGAAATGTATCAATTTTGCACATTTTTTTAAACTTTTGCCCTAGGGATTTCTTTTTCTGTTCTACATATTAAAGTTATTGCTAAAAGGCATCAAATGGTCAAATGGTCAAATAAAAAAAACCTTTTACCTCCTGGTTTGTTCCCGGGGTCTTATCAAAGTTGATTTTTGTATGCCCAATTTCCCAGATTTGTCAGATAATGGCTATTTTTTATTTGACAAAGGCGGAAAAGGTGATCTTTATAGTATTATTAAAGCATTCAGACATATTTTAGTAATAAAAAAAATATATAACATCACATATTAAGGGTCATTAATATAAAATACATGGTTACTGTCTTGAAATATATGAATTAAGCTATATTTAGGCGGGTTAAGGTAACGTGACAGAGGGTTAGGCCTGCTGAACCCTTTTCACGTTTTCGACCCAAGCCCAAATATAGCTTAGACTTCGAGACATTTATGTTTATTCCACAACATAATATTAATTTCACGCATTAAACGAGCCATTTTCAACAAATTTCGCTGAATATCTGCAGTTGAAACTATCACGCCATGGCGTCAACCAAGCAAAAAGATGACGTCACAATACAAATGAAACGCTGCGCGAAAGCGTGCGTACTCGTTCTGTACTCGGCCTCGTTTAAAAAAACCCATAAAAAACAGGAATATTTTAATATTAGCAATGAATCAATTTATTTGCTATCAGGTCACATGATAAGTTGACCGTATGTTTATTATACACGAAATATGTTCTTAGAAGATAAATTTTATTAATCATAATTGAATTAAAATCAAATAATAATTAATCATATAAATAGCATGTAGTTTCAGTGATATGTGAATTGAATTGGTCTGTGGAGTATTTTCCTTTACTTTTGTCTGTCAACATCCTCCTTTCTTCGTATTATCATGAGGCCATCACGAATGGGAACCATTATCTATAGTACAATAAAAATTTGTTAAAAGCATTCACACCAATTTATTTTTTTTTTGTAGGTACGATTACAGATACAATGTTACACGATGTAAATGTCAAAATAAGAGAAATAACTCTGTTAGTCGCAAAGAGCAGGAATCCGGGTACACAAGGCGGAGGGGATTTTACTAAAGCTGCTTGGTCCGATTCTATATCAAATTTGGTGAACGCTTTTAAACGATGACAATGCTTAGTATGTGTACAACAAAAGGCATTGTAGCAGTTTTCCCGGCCAATTAAGCCATATTTCAATTTTTAAAAAATAAATGATGTTCAAAACTTGTTTTAAAAACAAACGACACAAGAGGGTACCGCGTTATTTCGCCTCATATTATAATTTGCCCCTGACGTCGAGCCAGCTTTATTGTATAACGACTTTAGCATCGCTATAAGTAAAGTTCATAATGTTTTGGCAAATCAAATGTAAACCTGTGTACCTTTTGTTCACTAATAATTCGGAAGTGTGTTTTGTTTACAATCGATGCATAACATGCATGTGGAATAAACCAAATACCAAATTATTTGGGGGACGAAACCAAACGGTAACCTTTTCTAAACGTTTCCATGATGCAGATTGACTTGTTTTTTTTGTTTGCCCAAAAAGATTTTTTTTTATTTACTAACTTACAAAGGAGACTGATTCTGCTGGTGATATTAGGCAAAAGATATTTGGTTTTATGGAAAACTATTTGATACTGTGAAAGCATAAAAATATCGGACCTTGCAGCTTTAATAAAAATAATGATGATATTGTGTTGAGTAAATTTTTACTTTTTGGCCTTTTTTTGGACAGGAAAGCGAAGAAACATTTTAATCAATTCTACACGAGCGGATCCAGATTATTTACTTTTTCGGAAAGGGGGGAGGGGAGGGGAGGAACCTTTGTAGCGATTAATTATTTGATCGTTCAAAACACTAGACATTTAAAACTCTTTCTTTTCTTTCGATGGATCCTGCAAGCTAAAACTTTAGGAGACCAAGTTCTTTTGTCTTACAAAGAATAATAAAATTGATATCGTTTGCATTTGAATTTAAAGAAAGATCGCGTACAGAATATTATAATTAAGATCAATAATTAAAATTCACAATGTTGCACATTTTATAGGAGTATAAAAAAACCATATATAAAAAAAATATATATATATTGAACGTTTTTCGTGTTTTCTTATTTAAAGCGCTTAAGCTATATTGAACGTTTTTCGTGTTTTCTAATTTAAAGCGCTTAATTTATATTGAACGTTTTTCGTGTTTTCTTATTTAATTTTTATCTATCTTTATATATATATATATATATATATATATATATATATATATATATATATATATATATATATATATATATATCCGGCCGTCAAGCAGGTACGTAGCATCGTTTTTGAAAGGGGGTTAAACTCAACCAACAAATCTTAACGAACCAAAAAAAGTCAACTTCTCAAAATCATGAAAATCCTTATCCGGGGTGTTGGGGGTGTTGGGGGGGGGGGGGGGTGTAGCGTATGTATAACTTCATATCACATAAATTTCACAGTTCTTTATCTCCTTTACAATTACCATTTTAGATGCTCCCCAAAAAGGGGGGGGGGGGCGAATTCCACGCTCATTTGAATTGTAAAAAATTTTTTGCTGCGAGAAAAAGGGGGGGGGGGTGGTGTGCAGGCCCCCTACCCTATCCCCCCCCCTTTGATGCTACGTGCCTGATGTCAAGTACATGAAATACATTAAATGATTAGTTTATCGATAACAGCCTTACACCAATACATGTAAATGTACCTTGTGGACTCGGTCGTCCTTTCTGACCATCTCGTTGAAGTTGAGAATACTCTGCCCAATTTCACCCGTGCGTCCCTCCTTAGAGTATGGGTCCCCGTAAAAGAGCACGTTGTCCACTAATATCGTTCCCTTCGGCGCCAAAAGTCCCAAATCCCATATCATCTACAAAATTACATCGTGATTTTTTCAACTGCGTCAATTTGTGAAGGAAGGGATAAAGTCCAGCTGTAATATTCAGAATATTTTTGTTTTGAATTGTTTTTTATTTTAATATGGTAAGCGCATCTTCCCCAAAGATTATCCCTACATTTTTTTCAAACAGTTTTACTTGTTATGTCCAGAAGAAAAACGGTCTTATTGTTTAAAGGACTCTTCTTGTACTAAATCATGTAGACAGAGTTAACATTTACAGTGTATTTGACAAAATTTTGTGTATCACAGACCGTAAACCAGCGTGCGAGAAAATTTCACGAGAATCCCCGAGAGTCTGGTTGTTGCAAAGTTAACTCTCTCTCTCTCTCTCTCTCTCTCTCTCTCTCTCTCTCTCTCTCTCTCTCTCTCTCTCTTTCTCTCTCTCTCCAGTCTACATCTTGATCGAAGTCACCGCAAACCAAATTATTCCCGGTCAATCGCAAAATAAATCCTTGGCCAATAAAAGTTGATTTACAGTATGAAGAAGATTAGACTGAGGTACATTTTTGACTCATCTGTTACCTTGTAGTAGATGATATAACCCTTTTTGTCGGCATCTATGAAAATTATATCAAACTATTCCTTCTTTTTTGCGAGAATCTCTAGAGATGATTTGGCGGGACCTATTATATACATGTATATTAGAATTAAAATTAAAAAAAACAAAACATCGTTAAATATCAGAATAAAAAGCCCGTATCAAATGAACGTTTAGAGCATGCGAGTAAGCCAGTCATCAAATTTTGGAAACAAAATATCTATAGTTTGAATTTCACCTTTCATGATTTCCACTTTCTTCCCACAGGACGTCTTATCTAGAAATGACCTTGCAAGATCAGCAATATGGGGGTCAAGTTCACAGGACACCACTTTCCCGTCTTCCGGTATGCTTTCCGCAAGCGCCAAAGCCGTACATCCGGTGAACAGACCTAGTTCCAGGACACACTCAGCGTTACACAAGCTTGTAAGCGATCGCAGAAAGTGCGCTACAAATAATACATGTATTTTTTGATACGCATTGAATACGCTTTCACGAGGCAAGTTAAGGGTGATTATATGAAGATATTATTTCGATCCAAGTTTTGAGAAAACCCATAAAATATAAGGCAGATATCATTCATCATGTATCGTTTCATGACATTTAAGAAAATATCTGGGTCAATTATGAATCATATTTTTTTAGTACATTGAAACATATTAGTATCTTTTATAAAAGATAATGGTTTGTTTCACAAATAAAAAAAATTACAATTTTTTGCATTTTGAACTATTTAAAAATTTATTTCGCTTTGAAATGCATTAAGAATGTAGATATTGTAATATACTAAAATACTAGCATAAGACTGTTAACGCTAATCAAATAATTCTCTGCCAATTCTTAGTTATCTAAATTTTTCACTTGTCTTTTGAAAAAGATAAATCTACGGTCAATGTAAAAAACAATTAACTGTAGGATTTATTCAACGCAAGAAAACAAAATAAAAGTACACACTCTATATGTATATACCTTCTAACTTCCCAGACATCATCATTGTACTGGGGACTCTTGACAACTTTCCTTCGGCGTGATCATTCTGCCACTGGTGATGAAACGTGGAATGCATGAGTTGTTGGAGATCCTTGCTAGGGTCGGATGTGATCCCCTCGCAATAATTGTAACGAGCCTGTAGAGAATAGCCAATATGTTGCATCAGTGTAGAATTGACAATGAGGTAAGATTTACTGCAGTAAAAGCAATTTGTTTCAAGTTTGTCTTTTTTTATGATTAAATTTTGTTAGTCACAACTTTAAATATTACTTTCAAAAAATGTAAACTTACACCCCCTCTATTTATTTGCAATGTATGCACAGGAACAGTTTTGAATATAAACTTTTCTACAATTCAAAATTGAAAAAAAACAACTTTGTAATATATCTGGCGCAAAGTAAATGACTTAACAGAAATTAATCTATGAAATTTGAAATAAGATATACATGCTGCTGTCATACGTACCTTCAATAGATCAATAACTTCATTAATCTCAGCGCTAATTTTAGATGAGGCATTTTCTTCTCTAACCAATTCCTTAAGCTTCTATAGCTTTCTATAAGCAGGGTCTAAAATCATAAACTTCTCACTAGCCATATCGAAGGAGTTGGGAGAAGGGATTGCACTGAGTTTATATTCGCTCAACCATTCGGAGCTCCTCGGATGTTGCATACACTTTGAGTAGGATAAATCTGAGGAGTTCTGATTGATCTATCGGGTACTCCAGGGCTTGACGCGGTACTTCTATTTTTAGCTTCATGTTCCTTTTAATGTTTTAGATAAAAATTTTGTTGACCTCGATTGTTTGTTTCAATGGTACACGGTGTAAACAAATGATTTAAACAAATGTATAAAGCGCACTTAATACGTCTGGCCTACATTCTTAAAAAAAAACTTAATACGCAGTAAGAATTGTCATTCAATGAATAGTATTCATTTTTTGCAGAACATCAATAAATGAAGGAAAAACTGAAGAAAATGTAACGAACCCGGAATTGAGAATTTGACTTTACGTCAAAGAAACCAGGAAAGAATTATGTTTATAGGAAACAAGCGGTTACATTGCAGTTCAGTTTCAGGTGATTTTCATATCTGTGTGCAATTAGAATTTTTTTGCCAACTTGTGATAATTTTTAGAGGTATAAATATTTTAATATGTTACATGTATAGAGATGATGTAACCTTGAATTAACCCATTATGATTCAAACTATATTTTTTTAGACGAATGTAAATTATATCGAATTTTTCTCAGTTTTGATTTTGTGGTCGTTGGTTTGATTTCCCCATTTTTTTTTTTTTTAGTTTTCAAGAAAAGTATAAAAATTACACGTTAAATTTACATGACAAAGCTAAGGCTAAATGTTTCTACAAAGAACCCACTGAAATAAATATCGCATGTCAACGATGGATTTCCCTCTACCTTTTATAAAATGACAATTTTAATTCTATAGTAGCTATAATGTCGAATAATTTTAAAATCGTTCATTGATATCTACTTTGTACTTTTTTTGTTGACTTTGCGTGGAATTTTTCCTTGATTGACCGAAACTAAAGCTACATTGAGACCCACGGGCTTGCATGGACTGACCGTAGACTTCCAAGTAGCTGAAGTTACATGTACTTTTGTACACCTTCAGTTACTTGCCGTAATAGAACATTAACTGTTTCTTCTCTGTAAAGATCTTATCGACAAGAATCATAATTTACTTATTCTTACTGTTTTTAATTATTAAAATGAATTGAGGATAAAATGATGTAAATTTAATATAATAAGTTAAATAGCCATCTTCTTATATTAATATATCCGCGTGAAGGGCCATAAAATTATTTCTTTAATATTTATTGTTACATTAGACATTCTTCATCCAGTTTTCTTATAGTCGCCGTCTCAAGAATTTTCAATTTGAATTTAATTGTCCCATGTGTATGGAGGGTAATCGCGTTCAAAAATTCAGACATGTAAACCTGTAAATCCGAATATGTAATCGTGTTGGTGTATGAGTCTGAGTATGAAAATTTGTAATTCTGATCGTGTAACCTATTAAACTCAGGGATAAACACTTTAGAGTTGACCCCGCAGGCCTTCAATCTAATTTTTCCTACAGATGCTAATTGCAGCTGTAAAATGTTGTTTATTATTTACATGTAACCTGCCACTATAATACAAACTTTCCATCTGTTGTCTCTGCATTTGTATTTCCGTTTTCTGAAATATGGCGGCTGACATGTTGCAAATCAACAAATGTAAAGTCTACAAGTTTGTCGAATTTTGACATGACCATATATGGAAACATGACGTCACCGATAGAAAAAAGGCTAGCTGCAGGTAAAGGCATGCCGTTATCGCCGGAATAGGAACGGAATAAATATAAAAAAATATAAGGAAGTTCTATAATCATATTATTTCTGGATAACAACTTTTTCTTAGAAAGTATTATTTTTAGGAAAGTTATAGATAAGAAAAACAACGAATTTAAAGACATTGGTTTTGAGATTTTGATTAATATGAGACATAAGAAGCGACACCCACTTTAAAAATAAATAAATAAAAATTCCAAAGATAAGGTTAACTGTCGTGAAATTAAAATATATATAAATTATTTTTAAAGCTGCTTGGTCCGATATTTTTGTTATTACAGTATCAAATTTTTTTCTATGCAAACCATTTATCTTAGAAAGTTATGGACTTTCTCCTATTTATACCAGCAAAATCAGTCCCCTTTCAAAGTTAGAAACATTCAAAGTAAATAAAAATAATTTCTTTTTGGGCAAACGAAAAAATAAACCATAATGCATCACGGGATTGTTTAGAAAAGGACACCGTTTGGTTTCGTCCCCCGAATAATTGGGGTTATTCAACCCGCAAGCTGTGCATCGATTGTAAAGAAAGCAAACTTCAGAAATATTAGCGAACAAAACATACACATGTTTATTTGTAATTTGTCTGATCATTTCGACCTTTATTTAAAGCGATGTCTAATTCGTAATACAACCATACCCTTCTCATCGAAAGGGGTGAACTTTAACATGAGGCGAAATAACATGGTACCCTTTTATGTCATTTGTTTTGTTAGCAAATTTTGTACGTAGTTTTCTTTATTGAAATTTGGCTTAATTGACTGGGAAAAGTACTGCAATGTCTATTATTATACATATACTTAGCATAACCATCGTTTAAAAGCGTGCATAAAATTTTATATAAAATCGGACCAAGCAGCTTTAAAAATGTTTCATTTTGCATTGTCGGCAATATGTAGGGAAAAAGCCTATCATGCAGGTAAATTTGGCATTTTTTAAAATTTCAAGCAATTATTACGGGATATGAGCATGTCGGTTCAATACAGACTCATTTTGTGAAATTGGATGATAAAAAATTTCCGGAGAGCTATTATAATACAGCTTTACAGCCACTTGTTAACGTGTACTGTTTGCCATAAGCAACTACCTAATTTTGTAAAAATTATCGTCAATACAGTATATACATGTATTTTAAAATATTTTATGATTTAAACTCTACCAGTTCATATACGATCAAATTCATCTGACCCACCCCGTTCCTTACTTTCAGAAATCCAACTACCGAAGAAAAATCATAATTGCAAAAACATAAACATACTAGTATACCATTACTATTTCTTCAAAACCTTTCAAGTTTTAACAAAACTTAGTGCTTCAATTAAAAATTATAAAACTTCTTTTTATTTATAACAGTTTTAGATTGTTTTATTATTTATCTTTCACTTGCACATCAAAAATCATTTTGATATTTTAAAAAAGTATGTATAGTTACATACATTTTTCCGCCAAAAAATTACCAAATCTTTGCAGGTCGTTTAATCTAACAAATTCAGAAAAATAACAAAAAAATTGACACGATCTCGTTGCGAGCAACGAGGAGGTCTTCCGTGCGATTTTTTGAAGGTTATATGACCTTGACTTTGATATTTGACCCTTTATCTCCTTATCGGGGCAACAACAAAAAAAGTTGATGGTTGAATTTTGTTAGGAACATCATTCTCAGCATTTTATTCTATATTGATTTTCAAAATGATGCTTTTTAAAATATTTGTTCTGTTTGAGGTATGTTATCAAAGTTTTGTACTTCTGGCCCCTTAAACCCATTAAAAAACCCTTAATACGGAACACATGATAAAATAATTATAATATATTGTTAAATACATGTGAGATGAACATTATTGATTCCTAAACATATAACAAAAAAATTTTCAGTAAAGTGCTATGGAAGAAAGACTTTAGAGCCCTTTTGGTCCCTAAATTGAAGGACCAGTCCCTTTTTCTTGGCATCATACGAAAGTTCCTTTCATATAAAACATATTTTGTTCAACAAGTGCTTAGAAATTCTTTGCCGTTTTTGAGCTATCTGGGATATGACGTTTTAGGGGCCTCCTTATTTTGGGGCCAGATAACGAAACTTTTATGATTGAATATTGTTTAAAACATCATTCTTAGCATCTTTTATTCTGTATTGCTTTTCAAAATATTTGTCCTTTTTGAGATATATTCGATCAAAGTTTTGGACTTTTGCCCCTTAAAACCCCTTATTACGTAACGCATAATAAAAATTTTATGATGTATAGTTTTATTAGTGAAAGATGAACATTTTTGCTTCTTAAACATAATACAAAATATTTCTCAGTAACGTGCTATGGAAGAAAGACTTTAGAGCCCTTTTAGCCCCTAAACTGAACGACCAGCCCCTTTTTCTTGGCATCATACGAAAGTTCCTTTCATATTAAACATATTTTGTTCAACAAGTGTTTAGAAATTCTTTGCCGTTTTTGAGCTATCTGGGATAGGACATTTTAGGGGCCGACCCCTAATCTCCTTATTGGGGCCAGATAACGAAAATTTTATGACTGAATATTGTTTAAAACATCATTCTAAGCATCTTTTATTCTATATTGCTTTTCAAAATATTTGTCCTTTTTGAGATATATTCGATCAAAGTTTTGGACTTCTGGCCCCTTAAAACCCCTTATTACGTAACGCATGATAAAAAATTTATAATGTATAGTTTTATTAGTAAAAGATGAACATTTTTGCTTCTTAAACATATTACAAAATATTTCTCAGTGCTATTGAAGAAAGACTTTAGAGTCCTTTTGGCCCCTCATTTGAGGGACCGGCCCCTTTTTCTTGTTATCAAACGAAAGATCTTGTAAATATAAATTTTATTTGCTCTATATATAATGTTAAAATATTTTCAGGAAAGGAGATAAAGAACGAACACCATTAAAAATTACGTCGTTTTTTCAAACTCGATTTTCGGGTCCAGGCGAGCACCGTCCTGCAAGTGACGTTTTATGACGTAAACTGCATTTAAAAAAAATTAATTTCACATTATTGTTAAAATTCTACATTTGTGAATTATGCTACTAAAAAAATGAATCGCCATTGATATTTAATTTGATATCTTTTAAACGTCAAGTTATGCACAGTTTCTTATATAGACTAGTATATATTTACCTGCGTGATGGAGCCTGTTTATGAGTCGTGTTTTGCTTTGAATACTAGTAGAACCATCCGACAAAGATCCGACAAATTTTATTACAGTATAAACAATCTTGAATGTACATGACATTGCAATTGTCGTGTAACCGAGCAGTAAGGAATTCCAAAAGACAGCCGTTTTGTTAAATTGATTTATTAAACGTTTTAAAGCATTGACCTATATACAAAGAAAAGTACAATTTTACATGTACATTCAATATGTTTTAGTTTCAATAATTTGTTCATAAAAATGCAACCGTTACTTCAGTATTCATTTATATGGTAAAACATGTTTTGTAGCAATTTAATATTAGAACTTACAAACAAGTTTCATAAATTACAATGGCAAGATTAACTGCAAAAATACGATAAAGTATGGCCATTGCAATTAAAATAATATGCCCTAATCACTATCGTGATAGTAAAGAAATAGATAACTTAATATAATATTAACATACCACAAGATTGAAAGATTAAAAGCCTTAAATAATAATAAGGTAGAATATGGACCATTTATTCCAAATTCTTTTAGTATTTTTTACAAACAAAGCAACGGATGTAAGGATATGTATTATGTACTCATCGATAACAAAAAAGAATCAATTCGTTCAGTAAAGAAGTGGACAGAAAGTGGATTTGCTTTTTCAGAAATAGAATGGAATAATATTTTTGAACTCCCATTTAAAACCTCGAAAGAATCCAAATTTCAATGGTTGCAATTCCAGATTTTACATAGATTTTGCCAACAAATGAGTACCTTTTCAAACTCAATATAATTGATTCACCAGGCTGTTCTTTCTGTAATCAAGATATAGAAACTATAGAACATTTTTTTGTGGACTGTTTTCATGTCAAAGAAATATGGCTCTACTTTGAAGAATGGTTAAGAAGCAAGTTTAATTTTTTAATGACATTTGATAAAAAAAACTATACTTTTTGGTAAATTCAAAAACAGAAATATGTATAGACTTCAAAACATATTGATTCTTACAGTAAAACAATTTATTTTTGCCAGTAAGTATAAGAATGTCCCAAACCTCTCGACGATAATGTTAAAACAAACAGTCACTGATAGAATACATATTGAGAAACTACTGTTGTTGAAGAATTGTAAATTTGCTGAGTATGAAAAGTATTGGCAAACTATTTGCGATTTGTTATAAAATGTGTTTATAATAGCTGCAAGGAAATTGTAAGCAAATATTGACCAAAAAAATATAAGTCTACTTTTATGTATCCTCTTGCATATGTATGAGTTTTTGATAGATAGGGTTCCCCTCTCTTTCTCCACCCTCTTTCACCCCCCCCCACCTCATAACTAAAAATACTCCAACTCTCATTGGTGATAAAAGCAAGTTTTCAAGATTGTTTGTGCATATATATGTCTGTCTGTCGGTGTATACACCTGTCTGTACGTGTGCTTTTTTATGTGACTGTGTTTATATTATACTTATATCCTAAATCTCAAATGAAGTGAATATGTGATGTGTATGCACTGTAAACTAAACATATAAGAAGATGTAAATAACCTGTACATGAAAGTTTGAATAAAAAAAAAACATACCACAAGATGCAGCTGATATACACTGGATTGTCCGATGTCGTTAAAATGAAATACTGCCCAATTTGATTTAGTTTGAACGGTTACTTATACTATTAGAGAATCAAATTTATTGGATAATAATATGATCCAATAAAATTAAAGAACCATACAATAGCATTGCAAAAGGTAACGCCCACCGATCCCGAAGAAAGCAAAAACGATTGACTGAGTTTACCCACTGGAACGTATAAGGAACTGATGACGTCTTCTAGTCCACTCAGTGTATAAAATTGAGAGGAAGCCAGAGTACACGGATAAAACCCACGTGTCCGAGCGGGCGACCACCATACCCTCTCACGTGCAACCACTACTGATCACGGGGATCGTACTCGGATCGCAGCGGTGAAATACGAATACGCTTACCACAGCGCTACCCGGACATTATATCTTTTCCCATATATTATTTCTAAATTAATGTGTAATTGCGCTTTCCTTCTTAATTTGTTGCTGATAAATGGACAAAGTCGTACATTTTATTTTTAGGCATTGCATTTCGGGCAAAGCAAATATTTTACATTTGAGTAAAATAGGTGATTAGGTGATTTACGTAAAACTTGTAATTTTAAAAGCAATCTTTTGTAGCCATTACGAGAGAGAGAGAGAGAGAGAGAGAGAGAGAGAGAGAGAATTCTGAAATGAAATGTAACTCGAATCAACGAACACTTCTTTTAATCCCATTTTACATGTATTGTATTAGTTTCAATTTTTAAGGAATACTGAATAAAACAAAATTCGTAAAGTATATAAGTAACTACCTGTTAGTTTATTGAAATTAAATGTCTAGACTAAGTGTCTTACATGATACATACTTAAGGCCCGTAGGCCAAAAGATCCCACAGGGTAATATTTGTCGATATTGGTATTGACAAGGTGGAGAATAACTTGACTAAAAAAAGACTGACAAGTTTCTCTGTGTATTTCTTTTTTTTGATACAAGACTTCGTTTCAACTTTTTTAAGTCTTTGTTAATTGTTTTGACATTTTGCGACGCGTCTAACAATTGCTTTTTCTCAATATCATGTTTATCTATGTCACCACATATGTGTGGTCCTTCACATACTCCGTAATCACAATTTCTCTTGGTGTGTCCAAGGCGCAAATGGCACTGCCCATATTAACCCTTTGTTTCATTGGGCTTTAAACCAGGATTTGAGTTGTTTAGTTCTAATTGAGCAAGATGTTCGTGTGCACTCTCTAATTCTACCTTTCTAATATTGACAGAATCTTCCAGCTCATCAATTAGAATGTGCATGGGGGTCTTATATAAAGGGGCATGGACTGCTTACTGTCGCTGATTTATTTGCAATGTTTCTAACCAATTCTTTCTGTGTCTCCTCTTTTTTAGTTTCGACAGGTGACTGGTTTTCTACGTATGTCTGTATTTTTAACCTCCTAAAATTGGTTGCAGCGATTGGCCTGGCACACCTGAATGCCTCCTCCACGCACATGTCACTGTACATTATAATCCACGTGTCCTCGTCGTCAAGGTATTTAACCCCAAAGTCAATGTTTCTTAGAATAGAAATCCGGCACTGTATGATTGTCACAAATGAATTCGTGATATGTGCATGGTACATCGGGTATTTTGAATTTTTGTACCCGTCCAGGACCGTATTCAATTTGTACTTGTACTTCTTTATCCATGTTCTGCGTTTAGTGTTTTGCCAATAAATTCACGGGTTTCTTTTTAAAATTGGGATAGTTCATGAACAAAAGTCAAAATAGGACAAACCATTAACCAAAAATAGGGGGTTGCTACATGTATATTGTTATTTAAATTTAGGTTGCTTTGTAATTCACGATAACTACATGTACCAGAAGAATCTGAGATTTACTCAGAATTTGGACAACATTGGATATTCATTAATTTTACAGTTGGTACCAACTGGTTGATGTATTATTTTTTTTATTTCTTTGGTGAACATTTTAATTATCACACTATGTGCACGAAAAGGAACATGTATGAAAGAGAGTACCAGCAAGGCATTGGACTAAGTACTGACTTTAGATCTTTGCTAATTCAGGATTTAATTGACTGTGGATGTGACAGTGCAAGTGGTAAGGTACCCTGGGGAGCATTAAGTGTCACTGCAAAAAAATTTAAAGTTTCGGTGAAAACGGTAAATGAAATCTGGCGACGTTTTGTTGAGCACGGAACATGCACCGAAAAAATGCGAAACAAAAGCGGACCACGTAAACTTACGGAACCAGACCAAAGATTTATTGAATGTTTAAAGCGAGAAACTCCGGCCATGTCATGCAAAAAAATACAAGAAAAACTAAGAAGATATTTCCCCGTGTCTGGAGACGTATCTCTACCAACTATAGACCATTGTGTATTATTGAAAACCCTTAAATTCACATACAAGAGGCTAAAGTACTCTCGCAGTGAAAGGTTTACAAATGATAACATGATTTATAGTCAAGCTTACATTGACTTTTGCTAAACAAAAAACACACAACAAATTAAACTTATGGACGAAAGTGGTTTCAAACTTGCAAACGCAAATCGCACATACGGTCACTCTCGGAGGGAGGGGGGACCGTGTGTTGAAATAGGCAGGTTTGTAAAAGACAGAAACTTAACGCTAAATTTATTAATAGGGAAAGACTGCGTGCTTTTATTACAAAATTGTCGATGGCTCTTCAAATATGTATACATATTTAAATTTTTGGAAAGAAGCGGCTCAGAATCAAGACGAGTATGGCAAAGCAGTTCTCATTCCAGGAGATTTTGTTGTCGTCGATAATTGTCCGATACACAGAAACAATTCAAAAAGAGTTCTTCGTCATTATTTCGGAATGCAGTGTGTGCAGTACGGATTTCTACCTGTATATTCGCCTGAGTTTAACCCAGTTGAAAATTGTTTTCTTAAACTTAAAAAAATATTGTCGCAAGAAAAATATTTACCATATTTACACGTAAGTCTAAAATTTGCCATAACACAAGCCTTGAAGGAAAGTTCATCGAATGATATCAGGCAGTTTTACCGACAAACAGGATATCTCAATGTATGACAATGCAATTTGAATATGTAATTCGTGTACATGTACAGTCAGGTATATCGGTATATCAATATTTTTCATAAAAGTGCACTGAAAAAAAATGTAACCCAAGAATTGTTTATTTGTACTTGTTATTATCAATTTATTCATTAACTTCAAAAACATTACATGTTTTTTACAATTGTCTTTAACACACTCATGTGCGTGTGTGTGTGTATGTGAAAATGTATTACAGGAGTTTGTGTATTGAACACGTTCAAGTGGGTGTATACAGTCAATCGTCTTTGCTTTCTTCGGGATCGGTGAGCGTTACCTTTTGCAATGCTATTGTTCAATGACAGGCGTAAAATTTTCACCCAGAAGAGAAATTTTACCACCTGTTTGAAATCGATTGTATGCGCGCAATAAAACTTTAGATGAATAATATTTAAGAATAAAAATGATGCAGAGAAATGTGATGATTTCTTTTTCAAAATTTTTACCTTTGTACCTTTCCGTGAAATCATCAAAATTGCTGCAGGAGATTGTTAATGGGAAAACTCTGAATTCTAAGTAAAATACAATGTTTTTCTGTACAAATTATTAATTTTGTAATGTACCATTCCGTGTAATTCAATCTAAATTATTGCAAGGAGTTGCAATAAAAGAATTCTCTGAATTTTAAGTAAAACAAAATGTGTTTTATTATAAACTTTTTATTTCGTAATATATTATTTCGCGTAAATCATCGAAAGTTGGTGAAGGGAATTGCAATAAAAGAGTTTTCTGAATTTTAAGTAAAACACAATATGTTTTTCTGTATGAAATATTCATATATAATGACCATTCTATGTTAATCAATCAAAATAATTGATGCTTTGGTGTTTTGTTTAAATAAAATATTAATGCTGAATGTACCAGTTTGTGTAAATCAATTAAAATAAACCACAAGTGACGCAGATAACTGTAATGAAAAAAATTCTCGGAATTTTAAATTAAAAAAGCAATCTCTTCTGTATATTGGAAGACTGCATGCGATTTAGATTCAACAGATTTTCAAAAGTTGACCATTCTACATGTTTCTATAGATTGTATGATTCCCTACTTAAAGGGACATGGTCACGATTTTGGTCAAATTTTATTTTTCTGTTTTTATTATTTGCAATGATTTAGTAATGCATTTTTAATGATCAAAAGAAATTTGAGTGCCAGTCGTTGAGTTTTAAGCAAGATACAGGGCTTACAATTCTTCGTCATGTAAACAAGGCTCGGGCCTTGTTTTTGTTTACATAGGTTCAATATCCCAGTAAAAAATCTTTTTAAAGCTGGTTTGTCTATCTTATTATTCATTTTAAGCAAAAATAAACAGTTCCTAACGATTAAAACATTCATTTTAGGTCTAAAACTGGAATTTCCACTTCAACATTCAAAATATAAACAAACGTTTTGTTTACATAGCGAAGAATTGTAAGCTCTGTAACTCGCTTATGACTCATCAAATGACACTCAAATAATGGTTGCCTATCATAAATGCCTTACTGAAGCATTGTAAACATTAAAATCGAAAAAATAATTTTTGACGAAAATCGTGACCATGCCCCTTAAAAATTAAAAGCATGATATTAGAGCAATTCAAAAGCAGTGTTGACTGTTGCATTTCAATACAACATAGATTTTACAGTTGGAACAAAGTTAAATTCAACAAGCATTCTGAGAGTATATTGCATATGCAATACAAGTTCCCTACCGGTTTGTATTATTCTATGAAAGCTCAAAGCATACATCTATTTCAAAACTATTATAAACTAGATGTTATGCTTTAATCAGAAATAAAAGAACAGAGGAAATTCAAACTACATAGTTGATATAGAAATTAGATAAAAAATGGGTAAAATAATACTCTTTAATTTATCTCCTGTAAAGTCTATTAAGTATTTGCTGGTAGAAATTTGCAAAAACAATGCACTGTTATGCAGAATATCATTTGTTACAGTCTTCTGAACCCCGAATCAACAGATCAACCCAATAACGAACCCGATTGTAATAATGCAAAAAACCCTGTCGATTAAATTTACAACACAATGCTTGACACTTTTTTACAGAACTTATTTGTTTGTTAGAAACAATAAAAGGAATGGTACAAGTAATGCACGATATTATTACTGACTACATACTTGCTTCGTTTATTCAATTCACACCGAACCCGATAACAAACCCGAACATTAAAAATTGGAATATAAATTAATTTTCTCGAAAATATGTCAACCAGACGCTACAAAAGTTTCATATTATTCCTCAAACGCATAAAGAAAAAAAAGTGTGGAAAACTGAAGTGGGACAGACAGACATACGGACGGACGGACAGACAGACAGACAGACGGACTGACGGATGCAGAGGAAAGCTATAGTCCCCTCCGTTGAAACCGGCAGGGGACTAATAAAGTCATATTTATACGTACAGAATACTTCTAGCAACTAATGAATAAGTATTTGCTAAGAAAAATAAATATATGACTGAAAATCTCGAAATTGTTCCAATTACGATAATTTTTCATATGATTGAAATATTTTAATTACATATATTTTTATATCGAAGATTTTTTTAAAAGTTCTTTCTCTTTACCAAAATAAAGTAGTACATGACATAATGCAGCATAACATAATCATAAAATGATAAAACATATAATGGTACTTTCTACATATGTAGACAGTATATTTTGGTGTGGATCAAAACTTCAGGAATTAACACTCTAAGGTTTTTTGGCTACCCAAACTTTTGAATTTATATATATAAATTAAACTTTCGGATAACTGGACCATAAGGATAAGAAATCTTCAGACTATAGATATACGTACATGTATACCAGACCGTGACCGCTTTGATGACCAAAGGTATGCAAATAATATATTGAATATACCGTGTATACACACTACCAAAATAAAGGATTTGTTGTTCTTAACTTGAGAGTGAAAGCAAATTTTAAACATTGTATTTCTAAACATACGGCGTTTTAATCAACACTTGGATTGCATCCAAAATTCTCTTTTATTTTCATAAAGAGGGATATATAAGTGAAGATTGTGTGCTTTTGAGCTTGTTCAACCAGATATTTTTCACGTCCCTTTTATTGTTCATTTGAAATATTGTTCATCAAATAATGAATAAAAAAATAAGTGACTGTATAGTGTGCGCAATGTACCTTTAAGTTAACGAATTGTACGTTGTTGAAAAGAATATTATCAATAGTCATTGCTAAAAAGTAATAATATTTGTTATGTCTAAATATCAAGCAATATCAGATACTCATGATTAACTATATGATGTGACAGAATAAAACACGTATACACATACACTAAAATTAATGACTAAATATTTCTACAACAATTATTCAAAAATAGCTAATATTTGAACTAGCATATTTTGATCAATCTAAAATAAAATTAGACCAAAAAAACCCCAAAATGAATTTGTCATTATATCTTTAAGAGTTAACCCAAATTAAAGAGTTAACCCAAAATAACGTGTTGAATTAGCATATTTTGATCAATCTAAAATAAAATTAGACCAAAAAAAAAAAAAAACAAAATGAATTTGTCATTATATCTTTAAGAGTTAACCCAAATTAAAGAGTTAACCCAAAATAACGTGTTGAATTAGCATATTTTGATCAATCTAAAATAAAATTAGACCAAAAAAAAAAAAAAAAAAAACAAAATGAATTTGTCATTATATCTTTAAGAGTTAACCCAAATTAAAGAGTTAACCCAAAATAACGTGTTGAATTAGCATATTTTGATCAATCTAAAATAAAATTAGACCAAAAAAAAAAAAAAAAAAAACCAAAATGAATTTGTCATTATATCTTTAAGAGTTAACCCAAATTTAAGAGTTAAAATAAATGTTGAATTAACAAGAGGCCCATGGGGCCACATCGCTCACCTGAGCAACAATGGGCGTTCAAAAGATATTGTGCCATATGGTCCATCGAAAGAATAACAAAAAATAAATATTGTAAAATTTTCAAATTTTACACTTATTTTTGCATACACGTAATCTTTGACATTGTACCTTCATGAAATACTATTTTTTACCAGAATAAGAAAATCCTACGCAAGATATAAAATATGGAGGGTAATCGTGTTCAAAAATCCAGACATGTAAACTTGTAAATTCGAATATGTAATCGTGTTGGTGTGTGAGTCTGAGTATGAATATGTGTAATTCTGACCGTGTAACCTATAAAACTCGGGCATAAACACGTGTAAGATTTGACTCAGTTCCTTCGCATGATGCACAATTCGCAGCTTTATTGCTTTCATCAGTTAATTAAACCTTCAACTTTGCACACTTTCAATCCGTAGTTTCTGCATTTGTATCTTCAGACTCGGCAATAGCACATCTGACAATACAAATTGACAAATGTAAAGTCTACAAGTTTGTCGAATTTTGACATGACCATATATGGAAACAGTGACGTCACCGATAGAAAAAGGCTAGCTGCAGGTAAAGGCATGCCGTAATCGCCGGAATAGGGACGGAATAAATATAAAAAAAATATAAGGATAGTCTATAATCATAATATCTCTGGATAACAACTTTTCTTAGAAAGTACTATTTTTCGGAAAGTTATCGATAAGAAAAACAAAGAATATAAAGACATATATTGGTTTTGAGATTTTGATTAATATGAGACATAAGAAGCGCCCTTTAAAAATAAATAAATAACTAGATGCTGTCATTAGACAGTAATACCCGCACCATGTGTTTGCCCCTAAATAACACTGTTTTATACCAGTTTAATTAAAAATGAAGGCTACATGCAAACTCCGGTAATACATTTAAAATTAAATTATAATTTTCATAACTGAAGGATGAGATCCCTGCCCATATGATAATACACATCGTGACATGAGCAGCACTTTATGTGCAATTTGGGGTAGAACTGTTTGCAGTGAATTTTCAGTTAATCAATAATCTTAACATTTTATGTCATAGGAAGTATAATGGTCTATATAATTATTACAAACAAAATTAAAAATTAAATTATGCCCCCTCCCCGTGGCGGTTGCCGGTTTTAGATTTGCTTCTGTGTGCCTACATGAACATCATCGTGTGCACAGATTTAGAGAAGGGGTGGGAGTGAGGGGTCCAGACCCCCCCCCCCCCCCCCATGAAAATTCGTAAATTACCAAAAATACACCTTGGACCCCAATGCTCTTACAGACATGTAAACGCTCTAACCCATTGCGCTTCAATGTTAGGTAACATTATTTGGGGGGTAAATATTTAATCAATAGTCAACATACTTTATTGTTTATCTCAATAGGAAGTATACATGTACATCACAATATGCAGGTGTCCTGCACCACCTTAAAGCTGTTATTTACCTAATAAAATAGTGCAAGTGGATTTGAAGAATAGGTCATAAAAATACATGCATGTTACAAATGACTGATCTTTGTCTGAAGTTACGTACACAACACAGGTTTGCATGTCTCATTAGCGGGTACTAGTTTTACCCAGCTCTTCGATTAGATGGGTTCACGCACGTGTATACATACATGGGTGTTGCTAAAACGCGGAACGGAAAACGGAACGGAAGGAAAACGGAAAATCTTATCTAATGTTATTTACCTCATAGATTTGTTAAGTATGCTAAAACGATATACTTTATGTACCTTTTTAATTTTTTTTTGAAAGATTAGCAATATTAGATTATTTATTCAAGAATATTTATTTCCTTAAAATTAACAGTACATGCATTGACCACTATATTCTGTCCCAAAATATCCTCGATTCACTTTTTGCTGTATATTTATATATACCTCAGGGTTCAAGCGATTCTCTTTTAGAAGCATTAAACATTCTCATTATTCTTTCTTTAAAACGTCCTCTCTAGCTTATCAGCTGGTATAAATACACGGCTAAAAATAAAGAAGTCTACGGGGTTTTGCATTTTAACAGACCCGGATGATGGTGTTGAAAAATTGTGCACGGTCTTCTGAGTGACTTCCAAATGGAGAAAAGATGTCAACATTTTCCATTATAAATCGTCCAAATGTGCTGCATGAATATTTTGGGATCGACAGACTATAGTCCCAATATATAATCGGAAAATCAAACCAGGCAACGTCTAGAGCTCTCTATTCGGATCATATGTATATAGCTGCTGGAATAAACAACTGCATGCTTTGTAATGCAAACGTAAACAAAATTGCATTGCTAAAAATACTAGTTTCACAAATTACTAGTTTCACAAATTACCGGGTATTTTAATGTTTACTGTATTTTAATTTTTTAATGTCGTCAGTCCTACAGTTTTTTTCTTTCATCTCAATGATACTGTATCGTCTGTATGATAAAAGATCGTCTAGAACACCGAAAATTCAATTTTGATGTAAGTATATACATGTACATCATATTTGAAAATAATATAAAAATACTCAAAACACGCATAAAACGCTCTCACTAACTGCGTACGTTACGCTTATATGCCAGCAATACCATATAAGAGAAATAAGTAAAAAGTTATAGCTAATTTGCTCGTTTAATCATGTTAATGTTTCACAATTCGTATACATTTGATTTTTCCGTTTCGTACTCAACTAAAGCCGAATGAATACAATGCTATAATTGATAGACATTCATATGAATATTAATAAGATAGCAACATGTTGATAATCATTCATTAGATATAAATAAAAGATACAAAGTAAATCGTTTCTGGCCAGTCTATACCCTTTTTAAGGGATAAACGTGATGATATTTTCCATTCCGTTCCGTTTTCCGTTCCGCGTTTTAGCAACACCCATACATACATGTCTGTGTTTTCCGTATGCAGAAAAGGATAATATACGGTAGTTAAGATCAGCTAAAGGAATTCATTATTGTGTTTTAATTGGATTATCATTATGATGTTGACCAATTTAGGTAAGCATAATACATGTAGTAGCAGTAGCACAATATAATAAGATGCCAGCATGGGATTCCTGCCAGCATACATACACATGTATATAAGTTCTACTTTCACTTTCTAAATGTAATCTCCCTTTGACAGCATACTGTATCATAATCTTTTAATAGTTAAATAAGCTTATCATCGTTACCTATCCTATCGCATTTGTAAAGTTTCTGTCATTTTAGTTGCAAAAGTTATTTTTTTCATTTGTCAGACTGCATGCACTGTTGAGTTGACCCCATATTGACCCTGTATAAACAATTTCTTATTAAATTTGTGTATTTCATATGTAAGTAAGTGTAGACACTTATATTTTTTATATGAGTAATAATAGGAAGGAAGGAGTATTTCTTTCTTAATGTATTATAATGCATCAAATACAATGTAGGTCATGACCTTATGGGACTGTTCTGACCCCACGAAACAGGAAAATACAAAATATCTTCTAAAGTCATTATGATGCATCAACTGGTGTAAAGTACATTAATGACCCCCAGGTGTTGTCTTTAACCCCCCCCCCCCCCCCCCCCCGCCTTTATGAAATAGGAAATGATATGATACACTGTATATTTTGTTAACTTCTGAGATCTGAGATCCTCATCCCTAAACCGTTTAATTTATTTTTGCTCTTTGTGTCATTGCGCGTAAAATTGTATTGTAAGATTATGCCCCCTTGGAGACACCCGGACATTTTAGAACTAGAAATAATAATGTATTTTATCGTATTCATATGTTCCCTTACCAAAATATAAGGCCTCTGGCAAACAGTTGCCGCAAATTTGCAGAGAGGTTGCTGCAAATTTGCGACAAACAGTTGCAGCAAATTTGCGGCAAGTTCAGAATTCGTATGCAAATTAGCTTCTGGCAAACTGTTTGCTGCAAAGTTGCGGCAAGTTCAGAATTCGTATGCAAATTAGCTTCTGGGAAACTGTTTGCAGCAAAGTTGCGGCAAGTTCAGAATTCGTATGCAAATTAGCTTCTGGCAAACTGTTTGCGGCAAATTTGCAGCAAGTTCAGAATTCGTATGCAAATTAGCTTCCGGCAAACTGTTTGCGGCAAATTTGCCGCGAGCTTACAGATAGACATAGCAACTTTAAGATATTACAACATAAGAAAAACAATTAATAAACACTAATAATCATTTAATAATGAGTTACTCATACATGTACTATGCTTTTCAATCAATTAACAAATAACTTCTACTGGTGATTGACAAAGATGTTGTTTAACTTAAACAGTTGCAGCAAAATTAGAGATAAAGGACACAAGTAATTAACTTAAAATTTTACACATTTTATAAATTTCAAAAATAAACACAAAACTGATGAACAAACCATATTGAAATTTGACAAATAGTACTCAACCGATAGGTGATGATTTGTTGCTGCAGATCGATAAACTTGAATGCAGTTTGATCACAACATGCATGCACAGATGGACTTGTCAAAAGTTCACAATGAGCGAAGTTCAAACCATATACCATATTTTTCGGAAATTAGGTCGATACTTTTACCGGTAGTTCACAATTAAGCCCTGCACGGTCACTGGTCATGTTACAATTAATCACGGATTCTTTAAGGCATTCTCGATGTCTTTTTTATGACGGTCTCCTGTACGTGCTCTCCGATTTAATTTCACACATAAACAATATCACACAAATAGCCGAATATCACAATAATACCCACAATGGAATGGTCAGACTTCAGCACTGTTGTTTATATGCTTTTCTACGTAAGTCTTACACAAATTCTGTCTTCACTCTTTTTTGGTTGCATCATTTGATCATAAAATCAGTGGGTTTTTTTTTGCTGCATGGTTTTCTTTAGGTCTGTGTAACCCAGTCACCAGGGCAGACACCTATTGGGAAGATAAATGGATTTCATATAAGCACAATTGTTTTCAGATTAAAACAAGTTAGCCTATCATATACTTACTCAATCTATAAATATATAAAGCTACAAATTTGCACTAGGCCTTATATACTCTAACTCTGACTATGCGAGTAGAACATGAATTCTTTTATTTAAGTAATAAAAATGTAAATCATATAAAATATACTTTTACACTATGTAATGATAATTTCCTAAATTTGGCGTTGTTTAAATAAATTTTAATCATTTGTTCATGCATCACAACGATGTCAATAACGAGCGTTTTGCTCGATTCGACACCCCGCATTGTCATACTCATAGGGACGGCCTTATACTGTTAAACTCATTATAAAAGATCACAGTCTTTCGTTTTATATTCCAATAACTGTTTAAACTGCCATTCAACGAATATGTTTTCATTACTTCACTTACTTTTTCAAAAACGTGCTCATGATCATGCAGATGGTGCATGCAGTGGCCATGGGTGTTGAGACTCGATTCATTCACTTATATTCGTCCTCTGTTTAGCCGTGGATTTTCCAAAAGTAAACACTCCATTGACAATGTTTCTTTTACCTTGTGCACAGCCTTATTCCCTTATTTTCATTCACTTTACCATCTCGGTGATGGCAGACAACATGGCAGCATCGAATGTGAAAATTGGCGGCTAGCTATTGATCGACCAATCAGCGCGCGCGTAGCTTAACATTGAAACAAAAGTAAAAGTAGAAACAAACACTGAACAGCATAACGTTACGGAAAACTCTTCAATCTACATGATTCAACATCAAGCGGTTTATATGCTCAAATCCAAGTTGACTGATATTTGAAAAAAGAATATAGCATAACAAAAGAACAGACAGGTTGGTGTTCACGTAATACGTGGGGTCGGGGGGGGGGGGGGTTCATTATGAAGCATCATGCGATTAAAGTTGATCTTATTTTCGTAATAATAAACATTTTTATCGAGACTATCTTAGTCCAAAAATATTAATTAGATTTATTTTTTCTCTATACACAAATTATAAAAGCAATTCATTATAATTGACAGTCTTAAATTTGTGCTGAATGTGTATATGAAATTGTATAAGTCTTATTTCTGGTAAAGCTTTGGCAAGCTCACGAAGTAAAAAAAACAGAGAAAAAAGAAGAAATGTTTGTGATAAACTTCTGGCAAATTTTTAGGTGTTTGCCAAAAGTTTGCCACTTCTGGCGAAGAAGCTGCAAACAAAATTGGGTGTCTGGTAAACTTCTGGCAAAATATAAGAGGTTTACCAGAAGTTCGCTACTACTGGCAAAGATCGGCAAACAAGTTCTAAAGTTTTCTGGTAAACTAATCAGTTTGCCGAAAATTTGCGGCAAGTTTGCTGCAAGTTTGCCGCAAACAATTCATTTTGGTAAGGGTTATACTGTAGTGTTTGATCCATGTGGGTAATTCCTAGCCTAATGATGTCACTGCTTTGTTTAGGAGACTTTACAATTGCCCCAAATAGGTGAATACACATGGCAGTGATGCATATAACATTTTGTTTATAAATCTTAAAAATTGAATTAAGCAATTTCCAAAATGTTAATGTGAATCACGAGAGAAAAAGCAATCAAGAAATGATTTAAAATTTGCTACTGTACACATGTAAGAATGTGTTAAGAAGACTGAATCTTTATAAGCAGGTTAGATTTGGGGGGGGGGGATGAATGTGGAGTATAAACATTTATAATTTGAATCATTTATTGTTATTAATTAATTTTAACTTGTCAATGAATACTTCTTATTGATCCCAAGGTAGAAATATGACCTCTGATCGTATCTCAATAGATCATTTGTCAATTATGCAAGGTGTAATGTAATTTTTTTTAAGAATAACATTTTTTACCAGTTTATAAAAGTTTTTAGACACCCAAATTATATTTTGATTTTAATAGATTATTCGACAAGGAAGGGGGGGGGAGAGAACAGTTTATATTTGAGTTTGTTTGGGAGTGGGGGTTCCAAGTTATATATTTGACAATTTTTTAATGTAATTTAAAATAAGACTAAGCCATACTACAGTCATGAACATGAATAGTATAGAACAAAACACAAACTAATACATATACATGTATATATACATAGGAAGTATTACAAAACAGATGATTGATCTATATCTGGGTTCTTAAATTGAATCATATATCATGTACATATTATATTATTGTTTCTTTGTTCAAGGCATTTATGATGGTATGTAGGTCATGATCCCAAGTGCTCTTCCTGAAATTATCAAATATCATAAAAACCATTGAGATCCCCACCTTAATCCAAAGATATTATTCCTCCTTAGGTCATGCATGCTTCTTTTTCTTCTTTCCCGCTCTGAACTTGTTTCTCATAGATGGCTGAACATAATTGTACAAAACTCTAGGATATGATAGGCCTGCAAATCTAGTTGTGCACCCTGGTTTGATTTTTTTCATTTTGGGTTAGACAACCACTTTTCGGGGGGGGGGGGGTGTCAAAAGGGTGTGGGGTCTAACATTGAACCTTGTAGAAAGAATCATAGACTCTATTGTAAATGGTAACTTGAAAACGGACAAAGATAATAATATAGGGTTTTCATAATCATATATTGGCTGTTACTGGCAATATATAGGGTTTATTAGATCTGACCCCTGGGGTCATCCCCACCCCCCAGGAATTTGAAATTACCATATATCTCAGAAACTGTTATAATCATGACCCCTAAACCATATATATTCATGTTTCTGATGTCAAGGGGCATCAAATGTTATGTAGGTCATGGGCCCTGTGGGTGGTCCTGACGCCCTCAAACAGCAAGTCCCTTAATATCTTCAAAACAGTTGAGATCCCCACCCTTAAACCATATATATTCTTGTACCTTGTGTCAAGGGGCATCAAACGGTATGTAGGTCATGGGCCCCGGGGGTTGTCTTAACCATATATATTCTTGATCCTTAAAGGGCATCAAAAGGTATGTACGGGTAGGTAATGGGCCTCAGGGTTAAATTTAATTTTTCAAAACCGTAATGCACATCTATGGAACAGTTCCTTTCATATCCCAAGATATGATGTGTCTATCCATTAAATCATAAAAGGAGTTCTAGGATCTATGGTTTTTTTTAAGTGATAAACGTCGATTTTCTGCTATATTTTGACTCCCTGGATGAAATTTAAATTTTGAAAACCTTACTGCACATCTATAGAACAGTCCCTATCATATCCCAAGATATGATTGTCTATCCATTAAATCATAAGAGGAGCTCTTGGATCAATGTTTGATTTTTTAGTGATAAACGTCAATTTTCTGCTACTATTTGACTCCCAGGATGAAATTTAAATTTTTAAAACCTTATTGCACATCTATAGGACAGCCCCAATTATATCCCAAGAGATGATGTAGCTACTCCAAAAGTTGTAAGAGGAGTTCTGGGAACCATATTTTTTTTGCCAAAAAACGTCATTTTTTGTTGCCCACTGATCCCCTTAATTAAAAAAAAAATTCTGGAACCTGATCATGCCTCAATATGACACCCCCAATCATATTCTAGAAGATCATTTGGCTACTGCTTAAAAAAAATGACGTTTTTTAAACCAGTTTTTTTTGTAAAAAAACGTCATTTTTTAGCCATTAAATGACCCCCAGGACAAAATTGAAAATTCCGAAACCTTATTGCGCATCTATAGGATACCCTAAAACATATTCCAAAAGATGATTTGTCTACTTTTGAAAATGTAGGAGGAGTTCGAGGAAGAAGGTTTTTTGTGAAAAAACGTCATTTTTTACCAATTATTTGACCCCCAGGACTAACAGAGAATTTTTGAAACTTTTTTACAAAACAACATGATACCCCAAATCAAACTCCAAGAGTTCAGTTTGCTGGTTTATAAGATGTAAGAGCAGTTTGAGAAAGTAAAATGTGACAGACGGACGGACGGACGGACAGACGGACGGACGGACGGACGGACGGACGGAACAGGGTAACAACAATATACCCGAACTTTCTTTAGAAAGTGCGGGTATAAAAATTCCAAAGATAAGGTTAACTGTCGTGAAATTAAAATATGTATAAATTATATTTTGAAATGTTTCATTTTGCATTTTCAGCAATATGTAGGGAAAAAAGCCTATCATGCAGGTGAAAATTGGCTTTTTTTTAAAATTTCAAGCAATCATTACGGAATATGAGCATGACGTCCTGAATGTCGGTTCAATACAGACTCACTTTGTGAAATTGGTTGATAAAAAAATCCCGGAGAGCTATTATAATACAGCTTTACAGCCAATTGTGAACATGTACTGTTTGCCATAAGCAACTATAGTCTGTCCCAAGATATTTATGCAGCACATTTGGACGATTTTTTAATTAAAATACACATACCTGTGAAAGAAGTGCAATTGAAATAGTTGAATGGGATAATTTCCAAAATAATTTCATTGACACATTATCATCTTTCACTCGGAAAAACTCACAGGAATAAAAACAGATTCCTTACGGAGATTTATAATGGGGAATGTTTACATCTTTTCTCCATTTGGAATACTCTCGGAATACATCGCACAATTTTTCAACGTTATCATCCGGGCTTGCTGCAATACAAAATCTCCGTAGACAATTGTATTGAAACCTGATAAGCTAACAGGGGTGTTTCGACTGAGAAATCTTGGAAATTTTTCCAAAAAAGTATAAATACATGCCATTGTATAGTTACATACATTTTTCCGCAAAAAATTAAAAATAACAAGAGAAAAGCTGTCAATGTAACAATGTAACACCGGGTTTTCTTTTGTGTGAACACTATCCATATTATAATCCATTTGCCATTCCTGAATTGATAAATACTACCTATCCAAAGAAATGGGGTACTCTATATGCAATGTATTTGCCAAAAAATGACTAAGTTCAACAGCTGATATTTTTTGACAAATTATCAGAAATCAAAATCCTAGCAATTTGCATACCTCTGATATATGTATAAGTGTTATGCAAAAGAACAATTTCCTATCTCAAAAACTGTACGAGGAGTTATCGGTAGAATAAGGGTACCTTTTTGGCAGCCACTCACCCGCCCGCCATTTGCACTTTTTCAATAATCGAAAAACCCGGATAAAATTCTCTCTAAAAATTCTTAGAATTTAGAGGCATTGGAGTTACAACATGGGACCTTATATTCCAGTTTAAACTACATGTCAAATTATTTTAGAGAAATAAAATATTAGGCATTTCTTTTTAACCCTTATCATACAATACCATGAGAATTATATTACAGAAATTAGTGCATTCGTCACATCGGCGACGATTTTTATGTGCATAACCCTCTTCCTGTTTGGTCCAGTTTCAATCAAACTTAAAAAAAAATTCTAAAAATAATACCGGTATTTTCGATAGAAAATAGATAAGTGTCCTTCATTAAAAGCTTATTGCAACATTTAAGCTGAATATTATGTTTATGATTTATCCATTCCGGCGATTACGGCATGCCGTTTCCCCGCAGCAAAGCAGTTGCCATATAAGGTCATGTCAAAATTCGACAAACTTGTAGACTTTACATTTGTCAATTTATATTATGTCAGATGTGCTATTGCCGAGTCTGAAGATACAAATGCAGAAACTACGGATTGAAAGTGTGCAAAGTTGAAGGTTTAATTAACTGATGAAAGCAATAAAGCTGCGAATTGTGCATCATGCGAAGGAACTGAGTCAAATCTTACACGTGTTTATGCCCGAGTTTTATAGGTTACACGGTCAGAATTACACATATTCATACTCAGACTCACACACCAACACGATTACATATTCGGATTTACAAGTTTACATGTCTGGATTTTTGAACACGATTACCCTCCATAATAAAACTAAACATTTGGTAGGGGTACACTATTAAGTTGTTAACTTCCAAGTTCAACAGCTGATATTTTTTGACAAATTATCAGAAATCAAAATCCTAGCAATTTGCATACCTATGATATACATGTATGTATAAGTGTTATGCAAAAGAACAATTTCCTATCTCAAAAACTGTACGAGGAGTTATCGGTAGAATAAGGGTACCTTTTTGGCAGCCACTCACCCGCCCGCCATTTGCACTTTTTCAATAATCGAAAAACCCGGATAAAATTCTCTCTAAAAATTCTTAGAATTTAGAAGCAATGGAGTTACAACATGGGACCTTACGGCGGTCTCCGAACCTCATTCTGCTCAAAATATATTTACCCCCTTAAGAAATTTCTTGATCCGTCTCATTTCTAGAAAAGAGTACTTTTTTACTTATATTCCAGTTTAAACTACATGTCAAATTATTTTAGAAAAATAAAATATTAGGCATTTCTTTTTAACCCTTATCATACAATACCATGAGAATTATATTACAGAAATTAGTGCATTCGTCACATCGGCGACGATTTTTATGTGCATAACCCTCTTCCTGTTTGGTCCAGTTTCAATCATACTTAAAAAAAAATTCTAAAAATAATACCGGTATTTTCGATAGAAAATAGATAAGTGTCCTCCATTAAAAGCTTATTGCAACATTTAAGCTGAATATTATGTTTATGATTTATCCATTCCGGCGATTACGGCATGCCGTTTCCCCGCAGCAAACCAGTTGCCATATAAGGTCATGTCAAAATTCGACAAACTTGTAGACTTTACATTTGTCAATTTGTATTATGTCAGATGTGCTATTGCCGAGTCTGAAGATACAAATGCAGAAACTACGGATTGAAAGTGTGCAAAGTTGAAGGTTTAATTAACTGATGAAAGCAATAAAGCTGCGAATTGTGCATCATGCGAAGGAACTGAGTCAAATCTTACACGTGTTTATGCCCGAGTTTTATAGGTTACACGGTCAGAATTACACATATTCATACTCAGACTCACACACCAACACGATTACATATTCGGATTTACAAGTTTACATGTCTGGATTTTTGAACACGATTACCCTCCATAATAAAACTAAACATTTGGTAGGGGTACACTATTAAGTTGTTAATTTCCAATTCCCTATATTTTCGTTCTGCCCCCAAACCCCCCAACCCCCACACACTTTGTAAAGCGATCAAAATATATGAGAGCATATAGGTAAATTTTTTTCATTAACTTCTTACTAGTTATTGTATTTTTAAAAAAAATATAATAGTTATTGTTTTTATTTAAAAAATCCTACATGTATAGATGTGAAAAAGAAAATTGTACCTCCATGTGCTCAATTCCTCAAATTAAAAACATTCAAAAATTTAATTTGTCTTCTCCATTATAATTAAATGACAGTTATTTACCTCGCATACAAACCAGGATAATTTTCCGCTGTGATATTTTCTTAGGAATAGCAATAATTACTTTATCCCCGCAACATAAATGTGTCAGAACTATGGAAACTGTTTTAAAGATGTTGTTTTTTTTACTCGTGTCTGAAAAACTATCAAAATTGATGTAGATTTCACATTATTTATTGTAAAAAGAGGGGGCCCCAGAGAGTAGGTATATACAGAATATCATTCTTTTATTTTGTTTGTACAAGTATTTAACATACTCTAATTCATATAGAATTTCTAATGTTCAACCAAAATTTCAGCGTCAATCGTAGAATTATAAGCAAGATACAGAGCTCACAGTTCGTCTAGGTTTGAGTCATATTTTGTTCACATGTAATAATAATAATGACGAAAAAAGGTTAAGTTTACAATACAATAAGTTGTTAAAGTTGGTTTCTGGAAGAACAGACTTTGAAAATTTTCTTTAAAAATATTGGCAATTATTTACTTTTTTAATCTTTAGTGTTTAAAATCTGTGTACAAACATAGAATTGTGAGCAAATCTCTGTATCTTGCTTATAATTCGAAGCTTAACACTCAAATATGGTTAGTAAATAGAAATTGTAAACTATTAAACACAAGAAACATGCCCTATAACAAATAAAGAACACAATTTATTTTTTCGAAATGAATCATATATATACATGTATATATACCTACATATTTCCGTCAGCGGTATCAAACTCTATTTAAACTGAATAAACTCGAGAAAATGCCGAGCTTCTCAACAAAACCTATTGCATTAATCTACCATTACGCAAAAGATAATGCCGAATTACTGATAGAATGAATTGTATTTCAGTACTTTTTTGATACATCAGATTTTGCTTAATTTGCGCAGGTAAACAGTTAACTGTTTGATTTACCGAAGTCTCTGTTTGATTTGATACGTAAAAATCACGAAATACAGACGATAGTTCCCAGGTTACAAAGCATTAATAATGAAAACGAAACGAAAATCAGAACAAGCTAACACCAACGTCATGTGTGAAAACTGTCAACGCATTGAAATATTTAGCCTCAATTTACTTCACAAAATCGGCACCAATATATTTTGCATGTTTCAAAAATTTCCCTTCATACGCGAACTGTTGCACAACAAGCACATTCATCATAGTCAGATCGACCCGTTTTCGTATAATGTCATGGCTGCTTTAAACAAAGAACCTCGTTTTAGAAGTATGGAATACGAGTCTTGGTAAAATGGGTATGCAAACCTGGGCCGTGGCAAAAATAAAAGCCGGGGCAGATCGGCAATCGTCAATTCCATATACGCATTATTTTGCAGCAATATTTACAGCGAATACAAATATACTGGTCCATCAAATATCCTGAAATTTTAATAAGATTGGCAGATTAATAACTGCCAATCTTTTGTTTTGCCCAGGCCAAGTCTTGCCTACCCATTTTACCGGATGCCGAACTCGATTGAAACACGCATTTCCTTTATTATTATTTTCGCAATAACTCAGATTTGAAACAGAATTATTCCTTAATTTTTGCAATTTATATTTTCCTTCCCATAAGGATAATTTATGCTAAACTACGTTCAATTGGAATCAGTAGTTCTTCAGAAGAAGATTTTTAAAAATGCACCCCCCTTTTTCTTCAGTTTCAAGGTTTTCTCCGCTTTGAATACAGATCGGAATTTTATTTCTGCAATTTATATTCACCCTCCCATAAGGATGCTTTGTGCCAAATTTGGTTGAAATTGAATAAGCAGTTTTAGAGAAGAAGTTCAAAAAGTAAAAAGTTTACAGACGGACAGACAGACGGACGGACAGACGGACGACGGACAAAATGTGATCAGAATAGCTCACTTGAGCTTTCAGCTCAGGTGAGCTAATAAAAACCAGGTAAAAATGCTTATGAAATAACGTCAAATGTTTGTGACTTTATTTCTCTGTTTTGTAAAAAATGTCACAATACCTTTTTTTGATTGGCGCAATCATTAATAACGATACTAGTAATCGGACATTGGTAATGGTTATAACAACAGGTATAAACATTTCTTCCAGATTACAGATAGCATATCTGAATTTACATCCAATATCAAATTAAATACAGCTTGCGCAATGAATGCACGATGCTGCTTACATTATTGTGGTCATTAAAAGCCCTTTCTCAAACCCGTTTTTTTGGTTTAAGCACATTCATGTACATGCTGCCACATGGGTTTTACTTCACTTTTGCAAAACGTAGAGGTCTTAATTTTATCTTGTGTAAAGGTAAAAGTTTATTAATTATTAAGTAAGTTTTATTAACTATTATTATCAAGGCGCTATTTTTATTATGCTATTAATTTGATTGTTAATATATAAATCAGTACAGCGTGCTTAGGCTTTCTCTCAGTCCTTCATCCTCCTGATGAGGTATACTCCATCTCTCACAGGAATCATCACCTACAGTAAAACAAGCTAACAGTGTCAATGTGCAACAGCTTTAATATCCTCCAAGTCTTTATTTTAAAATGGACACAAAATTAACAAAAGCTTTTACAAAATCAATCATGTGGCGATTCTTGTAAGATTTGCCATTCTAATAATTTGCTCTTATTAAAATAAAACCGATATATATATGTATTGTATCCTTTTGTTTAACATAACTAAGTCGCTGTTCAAACACTGTGTATGTGCGAAACATTTTAAAAATAAACACTCAGCAACAATCTCTCTTAATTCATATCATATCAGTCCAATGGGTCAGACATATATGTACCTTGTGGACATTTTTATCGCGGAGAACCATTTCGTTGAATTCTGAAATCGCTCCCGAGTTCGATTCATATTCCTCTCCAGAGTACGGGTCTCCATCTTTCAAAACATTATCCACAATGATCGTTCCCTCCGAAGCGAGCAGATCTTTCTCAAAAATCGTCTGTGTTTAATATTGATATATTTTGATATAATGCAAATTGTGGATAATAAATATTAAACATTTAGTCCTCATTTTTTCCAACAAAACTGTGAGTTAATCGACACTGAGCTATAAAATGATTTTTACTTGACCCATATTGAAACCTGTTTGGTATTTTTTTTTAAAAAAAGAACACTTCATTGATGCATGAATTTCACATAAGAATTCTCATTCTATGATAGAGATAGCTGCAACAATTCAATGTTTATGACTCGGCTTATGAAAAAGATGTTCAAGAGAGATAACTTTGACTAGACTAAAATTAAGTCATGTATAAATGACGTATAATCTGAAAATTAGAAAACTGGTGTTATATTTTGAATATATGATGTACTATAAACCAAATTAAAAAAAAAAATCTTAAATACTATTTCAAAACTAGCCAGTGCTAAAAGTTTGTGAATTTCCATTGTTTTTCCTCATTCCTCAGGAAGTTCAATATAAAAAAATGCATTTTAATGTATAGGCAATCACAATATTTATAAATTTGATTTAAAGTTATTCAAAAGAAAATGGTATCAGATATTCTGGGTCACCATGTACAAAGTTATGGAGGATGATAAACTTGTAAACAAACCTTATAATATTGAACATATCCCGTCTTGTCAGCATCGATGAAAATAACATCAAACTTCACTTGCTTCTCTGCCAAGATTTCCAGGCTGTTTAAAGCTGGTCCTAAAGATATTCAAAATTTGATAATTTGCACTTAAATAAAGAGGCATTGTTATAATAATTACGTGGCACGAAGGTAAGATATTAAATGGTTTAATTCTCGTTTAAAATTGCAGGTAACTGCACTGTCAATACAAACCTATCATAATTTCAATTTTATTCCCTACTGGTGATCTATTGAGAAAAGATCTTGCCACATCCGCGATGCCTTTGTCAATTTCCAAAGAGACCACTTTGCCGCTTTCAGGAAGGGCTTCCGCCATTGCAAGTGATGAACAACCAGTGTAAAGTCCAATTTCAAGGACCATGTTAGCCTTGCTGGCACTTGTTATAAGTTTTATTAACTGGGCTTCAAGTATGAAAAAAGGAGTAAAACTCATGAAATAGTAGACGGTTCCATAAATAACCAATTTAAATGCATGTATCTTTTATGAGAAACATGCGCCGTTTTAAAAATGTGCAAATAAAAATCAAAGTACTGATAGTACTGAAAAGCGCAAACCCAGCTTCTGTTTGTATATAAAAGATATATGTATATTACATTTCAGTTTCTGTATACGCAATATATTTCCTCATCAGTGCTTGGCAGCCCCTGCAATGATGTATGTAAGCCCCGTACATTAAATTTACAGTCGCCCGTACTATAGCCAGTGCAACTCCTGAAACTGGTTTCCTAACCAGTTTAAATGATGTAAACTTCAGCTCATAGGGGGCGGTTATTCGTTGCACCGGAAGTAGAAGACTAACGACAATAAAGCGCTGAGCTATGCTTAGTGCTTTAAAAATGAAAATTAAGTTGACCAAGAATAAAATTTTATGCCCTGCATTTCAAAATGTTGTACGTGACTTTATTCTATACATGTCTCTATACCGCTTACCATCTCGCACACCTTAATGGCTTAAATGAATGTTATTACTCATTAGGAGGCATATTTAATCGATCACGTGAGATACACGTATTGATTACATAACACTGTGCCGGATAATTATGCCAATGCCAAGGTGGCATTTTGCACCCGCTTTTAAAAGATGCAGTTTCGGAAAAATCTATATATACCAAATGACAGATCATTGTCTAGAGATTATATAACCACTTTTGTTTTTAGTGTATTTCACCTGACAGGTGAGCTATTTACCTTTAAAAATTAATATCCCATCGGAAAATGGTAATTCCCATAGGAAAATTGAATCTCCTACAGGAATTATTGACAATCCTATAGGATTTTTTAAAGGTCCTATAGAAATTATATTTCCTATAGGAGAATGGTATTTATTGTAGGAATCTCATTCAGATATAGTTTCCCTATATTAAGTTTTCCTATATATTGGATTTTATCAAATCCTATCTGAATTGAAATTCCTATAGGAATTTCTTGTATTCCAATAGGAAATTTCAAATTACCTATAGGAATGAGATACAATGATAACAAAGGTGGTTGTTAACTCTTTAAGCAATGGTCTATCATATGGCATATTTGAATTTTTCGATATATGCAGCTTAAACGGGTGCAAAAATGCCATCTTGGCACTGGCATAATTATCCGGCGCAGTGTTACATGTATAAACATAGGAAAGGGTTTAATGATAGTTTTCGTAAAAAGTAATTCCTCTAGGTCGCTATCCTGGTGGTCGAGCCGCCGTGAATTTTCCTCTTTGAGCAACCAATAACCAACGATTTTGGCAGAAATAACTGGGTAACTAGGCTATTATAATATTGCATTTATAATGCAGTGGAGCCCTTAATAATTTATATTCGTTAGAAAAACAGAGTTAACTTCATCAAACTGCCCGGCAAGTTTAAGATGGTATGGGACACTTCCATGTTGTGACGTATTGTTTATCGAAATAAACATATTTAGATATATATATAGAATTATTGTTTATCCAAATGAACAATAAAGTAAAGTGTTATTATTTATTAATTATAAATAGTTTCTTTTTAAAAATTGTCACCTGCCAGCGTAGAGCAGTGGGTTAGAGGGTTTACTACGAATCTGTAAGTTCGAGTTCGAATCCCGTGGGGGTTTTACATATTTTTTCTCTTGAAATATTTTTAAAAGCTATTGTTTGGATAAATAATTTAAAACAATTTGAAAATTCTAATCTTGTGAAAGTATTTCAATTATAATGAACTTTAATCCACACATTAATATCGACATATGCCCCATACCACCTTCATAAATGGGTTGAATAATGAAGAGTCTTGGCTTGTTGACCTCCAACATGGTGGCTGACGGGAAATAACTCTTACTAAAATTGCCTTTATTGAAAATTGTTTGGTTGGCTTGCAAAATATACATGTATTTACAGGCATTAAAAAAATAACAGTAAACACTCGTATTCCAGGTGATGACGCGTGAATGATGGTCATTTTCAAACTCACGTTTGTTACATCAATCGCATATCCTCGGACTTTTTTCTACAATTGGAGCTCTGCCGGAAAGGCAAAAGAAGTTGCGGTTGATGTCACACTAAATTAAAGTACTTGTACCTTCAACGTTTCCAGTCAACATCCTGGGAGTCGCGTAGTATGACACCTTGCCTTCTTTGTGAGCATCTTCCCACGGATAAGCGAATGTTTCCTTAATCAGATGGTCAAGGGCCGGACTAGGCTTTGTTGTTTGGTCTTCACAATATTGCAATCTTTGCTTCAAAAGACAGATTTTTTTCCCAATATATTATGGAATTTATTGAACTAATGATACAGATATTATTTTGAAAATCTTTAGATTAAAAGAATGCGTCATGTGGTTAATATTTTACTATCATGTAGATAAGACTAGATTTGAGACAACATGAATAAATCTTTGATGAATCAAAAACGATGAATTTACATTTTTTAGTGTCTTTTTATGTGATAAGACTTCAGTCCAATAAATTAAAATGGTGTATTGTTGTGGCACAAGCGGGGTTTGTATAATTAAAAGAAATGAAAATCACATAAATATGTCAATTTTCTAATACATGTAGTTAATCGACGTACAATGGCTGAAAATAAATTAAATAAAAGTACATGTACATGTATAAATAAGGAACATTCTTCTGAATATTATTAGGTGATCATTTTGGTCGGAGCGTGATCAAATCTATTATCTTCAAGCTTTCTTGGATTTCATCATGCCCCGACCAAAATTATCACCTCAAAATACTCAAAGAATGATTCCCTATCCCTTATTTAAACCTTCACGCATATAAACGAGTATATAAGTTTATGTAATATATATATGTCAAGATATTAAGTTTAGTTAACATTTACATGTAACCTGGAACTCCACTATGTATATTACATATTGTATGTACTAGTATCTTACTTGACAAAGCTCTATAGCCCTATTTATTTCAGCCTTCAGGTCCCGAGGGACGTCACCATTTTGACTTAAATCCCTGGCTCTCAGAAGATGGCGATATACGGGATCAAACGAGTAACTTCTATCATCGCGTCTCTCCGCCATGTTTCAGCAATTTTACTGAAATATAACTTTGATAAACGTTATAAAATTGATTTAAACTAATCGATATATATATTTTTTTGTTTCATAATTTTTTTAACATGTAGTACAATTGGTAACAATATACCTTTTTAAAGTACAGTCCACGATCACGTTTCTACACCTGCAACATACGCAGTTATCATTGTCAGCATTTCCGCACCCCATTCATATCGTCGGTCCTAACTAAAGCCATTTTCGATCCGACAAAGTTTTATTACAATCTTGAATGGAATTCAATTAGTAACAATGTACCTTTTATACAGTACAGTCCACGCTGATCACGCTTCTAAACCTGCAACATATGCGGTTATCATTGCTATATCGCCAAAGTTTGAACTACAGCCACTTCCATCTGATGAAATTCATTTCAATCTTGAATTCAAAGCACTGTCGCACATCTGCTGGTAAATGTCTTTTAATGAAAAATATTCTTCTAGGCCAAATATTTTCAAGTTTTGTATCAGATGACAAATTAAACAAGATGTATAGTCACTGCGAGTCTCGCTTTTAATGTTTATTTGATGATTGATGAAACTGTATGTCCTCCTTGATTATTTTTATCCTCAGAAGAGTATTAAGTGTTCGAAATAATTATTACCTATAATTGTTTAACTGTGCCATACAAAATTGACCGCCGTCATTTGAAAAGGCCAAGGAAAAAAGAGAAAAAATGACATCACAATGCTCAGAATACGATGTCAAAATCAATGTGGTTTTTTGCCTTAATTGTAATTTTAAATAATTGGAGTTTGTCTTAATTAAAATATTAGGACTCTGAGAATACTGTAAGTTTAACTGTTATTTTTAACTAACAACAAGCAGCGCGCCTTATCTGTATAATTATATTTACATCAGAATTGTTCTACCAAGTATTATTCCCTCTATTTCTTACGAAAACATGGCTCTATATAGAAACAGAAAGAAGGAAATCTACACACCCCGTTTATCGATTAGTCGAAATCTACAGCGGCTGAAACTGACAGGCCTAAAATTGACACGCCCTGTTTATCGATTAGTCGTAACCTACAGCGACCTAAGAAAAATTACGGAATGCACGAAATAATCAAGATGATGTTATAGAATCAAAGTCTCACAGGAGACGATTTGACTTTTTCTTTTAGCTCAACTACTTATGTACATTAACAGTAATTCATTGAATTTTATTTCCTTTTGATAATCAATTCATTAATTAGTTAAAAGAAAGATGTTGATAACAATAAAATGCTTTCTTTGATGATTAATGCGGATTATGATGAAGGTAGCGGTCATTGTATTTTTTCTGCAATGTCGCTACCTTCATATCCCGAATGAATCATCAAAGAAAGCATTTTATTGTTTAAATATAATCATACCTCTTGTGTACTCTAAGTTAATATTTTTATACAGAAATTTTAGAATATGAAATTCTCGCATATTACAAGGCCCTTTTAGCTTGTGTATATCATACTATATATACATTTATTTGTCTTTTTTTTGTCTGGAATGAAATGAAATGTCTATATACATAATCTTCATTTAAAACATTTTTGTTATGTAATCCTTTATGTTTTTGGTACATTATGTAGCATAATATATTTGGAGTTTTAAAACCTGTACATTAAGTTACCTGTAGCTGTACATTAAATGGAAAAACACTGTCGATTCTTAACTTAATCGACAGCTTCTCCAACTTAATGTACAGCTACAGGTAACTTATTGTACAGGTTTTAAATGTTGAAAGCAATACACACACATGGTCCTCAACAGTTAGGAAAATTTACTTTAATTAAAATAAACATAAATACCAACATTGGTATTTAAAATATTATTTTACAACAATACGAATTTATCATATCCATATCATCCCCAGAGAAAGGCATACATGCACAACAAATATGCTGACCATTTTAATGAATGGTTCTGTAAATGTGACACCAGAAACATATCAGAATTTGAATGAGAAAGACATATTTCCAAAGGTAATATTAATTTCACTAGGTGCACTGCTATTGGAATCACAGGTATCGCACATTTTCATCTTTTTTCACACTGGCCATCACTTGAATTTTCCTCTTTTCCATCACTTGAATTTCCCCCTATTCCATCATTTGAATTTCCCCCTTTTCCATCACTTGAATTTCCCCCTTTTCCTTCACTTGAATTTCCCCCTTTTCAATGAATTATTTCACTCACTCTCTGTTGTTGTTTTTTCCTGTCTAAAATATCACTCAAAATGCCATCCGTATTTACACTTTCATCTGGATCACTGAATTGTGATTGGGTCAAAAATATACTTTCTCCATCTGATGAAGACATCTTTTCTCATTGAGGTTACCCAGAGAGTAGTCAAAAGTCACCTTAGGTATCATATAAATATAAACTTACCTGGCACTGTCCATTAAGTTCAACAATACACCATTATTTTCACCCCTTTTGCTGTTGTTTTTAAATGCACAATAAATAGTGTTACCTAATCTTAGCAATCATTCAAGCCAACACCTGAGACAGTTTATTAAGTTAACAATAGAGAAAATATTTTAAGTAGGATAAAATCCTCAAACTGTCCATTCTGTGAGAGAAAGAACTGTTCTCGGCCCTTCGGGCCTCGGGCCGAGAACAGTTCTTTCTCTCACAGAATGGACGGTTTTCGGATTTTCTCCTTTACTGAAGGCCTGTCCCGAGACACAGTTAGATTATTCTAACTTAACAGAGTGTAGTGAAATTAATAACATTATTGTAGGCTTAATCAAAGCTTGGTTATGTAAATGTCAACAATACAGTGTGTCGATGTATCTATTTCGTAAATGTCATATGCAATGTGAACTCGTGCACGCACGGGTCAAAGTCTAGTATACAATAGGAACGCAGTTTAAAGTAAAAGTAGGAGCAGATTTTACTCTATCAGAGAACGCAATTTCATTAGTCAGCCGGGCTGACTTAATAAGTAAGGATGAAACTTCAAATGCGCTTGCGTAAATCGGAATTCTGGAAAGGAATTCATTCATCTTTTATTTCCTCTGTAAAGAGATACAGAATTAAGATTTAAGTTAACACATTAATCTATATACAATTCAAATGATATTTTCAGATAAATCATACACATAAAGTCATCAAGTGATACAAATATTCCATTTGTTCTACACAAGTCATATGCGCGAGAGCGCTGCACATAGCCGTTGATATTGTGCGCATGCACGAACTAACAGTTTCGAGTTTAGAATTCTGAAGTTTTTTTCCTGAGATTAAGGTAAAACGGTTAGTGGTTCGCGCCCCAGGACAACCAGAAAAAGATCTGTCTCACAAAAGCCACACAGTTCTGCTCCAAGGTCAATATGAAATGAATTAACAATTGTGTTCCACCATTCATTGTGGCAGTCAGAGAGCGCCACAGGACAACGTTACGTGAAAGAAAATGTCCTCATATGTGGAATTGCACAGATGACACGTTGAAAGACATAGAGTTTTCGTTGATACAATTAATTTGCAGGTGAACTTGAAGTTTCGAATATCACTTGCGTTATCCACGAATGACCAGATGTTACAAGGTTTGTTATGTTGAAAGACGGAGTTGAAACGATGAAAGTCGGGATCCATGAGCATTCGTATTTGTCGCTGTTGAATGTGGAAGTCGTTGATCGTGGATCGAACAATAGTTTTCCAAGAATATTTATGTGGGAAGGTACCTGTGGTCATCCAGGTAAGCAGGTAAGTGTGTAAGTTGTATTTCCTGAGAATATTGATGATATCTGGAATGAAGCCCCTTGGATCTGCAACCAGCTGTGTCAGGAAGGAGAAAAGTCTTGAGATGAAGATTTGTATTGAGAGGCACAGAGTGCTCATGTTGCATAGCCTTCCTAAAAACATCAGTTTTCTGGCGTCAATTTCGGCATGGATGGGGAGTATATCCATAAGTTGTTCACACATGTCAGATCGAGTGAGCTTGGGTAGATTTAGGACAGCCTTGCAAACCCCATGTTGAAAAGTGCTTAAACGCCTGTGATCCTCTTGTGTTAAACTGGCTGTATATCTCCCAGACTCTCTCAATGAGATTCGAGGGAATATGTATACTGACAATGGTTTGCGACCATGGAATTTAGAGAGCAATCTATGTAAAGATACAATTTAAGACAACATGAACATGTATAGTTGTTGTAGATCACTTTGTAAAGAGTGCAAAACCACATGTACGCTTGTCTCCTTGCATACACTCATAGAATTAGTTTACAAACTATAATCGTACACCCGAATGCTATGATTGTTCTGAACGCTAAATGTGTATACCGTATATTCCTTATTTTACGCGAGTACTTGATTCCGCGGTTCCATTGTTTTGTATCAAATCGCGATGACCTTTTTGTTACAATTTCCTATTAATAGTACATTTTAAAATCCACGAGGGTTGCTTCTCGCGATTTTAAGCGGATATTAATTCCTATAGTATGTCCCAAGATACATGTATTTATGCAGCACATTTGGACGATTTTTAATAAAAATACACGTACCTGTGAAAGAAGTGAAATTGAAATAGTTGAAAGGGATAATTTCCATCTTTCACTCGGAAAATTTACAGGAACGAAAAAAGATTCCTTGCGGAGATTTATAATGGGAAATGTTTACATCTTTTCTCCATTCGGAATACATCGCGCAATTTTACAACGTTATCATCCGGGCTTACTGCAATACAAAATCCCCGTAGACATCACATTTTTTAGCATTGTATTGAAACCTGATAAGGTAACAGGGGCGTTTCGATTGAGAATTCTTGGAAATTTTTCATACTTTTGAATGAACATCGTTTGAAACCTGAGGCATTTATAAATATCATGCAATAAAGCAAAATGTAAATCCAGGATATCCTGGGACAGAGTATAGCGTTTAATAAGGAATCTACTGTATATATTGGTATTTTGAACAATAGCTTTCGCATTCACTTTCGACTTAAAATTATTATTTTGCTGGCTGACTTTCGTAGCTTTTTAAAAAGATAACCTTGTATATATTTAGATATTTGTGTTCAATGGAAAACTTCCTTCAATCTGTACTTGGACATATGCAAATTTATGTACATGCGCTAATATGAGTTATTTTACTTGTTAAAAAATCGTTGTGATATTTCTCTTGTGTATGAAGAGGATGATTTCTCTTCATTTCATGTTTGATGGTACAGATGTATGTGTCAGAGAGAGAGAGAGAGAGAGAGAGAGAGAGAGAGAGAGAGAGAGAGAGAGAGGGGGGGGTATTTTAAGAAGAAACTAAGGCTAAAATAGGAATTCGCTATCATTTATTAACATTGCTATATAAATCAGTACAGCGTGATTAGGCTTTATCCGTGTCCTCCATTCTTCTGATGAGGTATACTCCATCTCTCACGGGAATCATAACCTAAAGTAACACAGGCTCATAATGTCATTATGCAACTTAAATACTTTAAAACTTCTCAGGGTTAAAACAATATACAACCACTGCCTTTTCTTTATTAAATGATGAAAATCAAACTCAAGCAAACAAAATCTTTAAAAACTCGGCCATTGTGAAGGCCAAAAGGAAATGAGCACGAATTGTCTTCCTTTCAGCGTGCGTATCTCAATTTCTGCAATATCATTCATTTAAAAAATCATAAACCTACACGCGCATTGGGATTAGAATACATTCAACTAAATGTTGACTAAAATGGGGTAGGGGGGTTGTTCAAAAGTTTGCCTCAAAAGCTAGATAAAGGAGACTTGGGGGGGGGGGGGGTCATTTCAGGTATGAAGTTGGATAAAGCAGCAATTTAATTTATGATCAAAAAGTGCACAATATCTATGTAAATTATATTTGGGCAACAGCGGTTCAATATTCATGAATTTCGAAATAACATTTATTTAAAAAATCATATACCTGAACGCGCATTAGGATTAGAATACGGTCGACTAAATGTTGACTAAAAAAGCGTGAGGGAAGAGGAGTTGGGGGGTTGTTCAAAAGTTTGCATCAAAAGCTAGATTAAGGAGGCTGGGTGGTCAATAATACACTATCTTAAATTTTTCAAAAATGATATCTTTAGCTATAAAGTAAAATTTAGTAAAGAAATGTTCTATATATTTTTAACTTTAAAATTTGAAGGTTTTCCTTTTATCTTCATACAGAACTCTTCTTTAAAGGAGATTAAAACTGTCTGAAAATGGCCAAGACCATCCAGCTCCCTTAAGCCACGTTCTGGCTCTGTGCAGTGGGTCTAACGTACCTTGTGGACATTTTTATCGCGGAGAACCATGTCGTTGAATTCCACTATCGCATCTGAGTTCGATTCATACTTCTCTCCCGAGTACGGGTCTCCACTTTTCAAAACATTATCCACAATGATCGTTCCCTCCGGAGCGAGCAGATCTTTTTCAAAAATCGTCTGTGTGGAATATTTTAATTGATACTAAGCTCAGAAATGATCATGCAAACAAAACATTTTTTTTTGCTTAAAAATGTAGAAAATAACTGATTCTGAAGATGATACATGTACATACTATAGCATTAAACATTTTATTTGAAACGTCATTTTGAAAACAAAAATTTAAAAAGCAGACGCAATTTTAAGACACTCTGACATTATTTTTTTAAAATTATGAACAAAAAGTCGGTAAATAGTATTTGGGAATAAAATAAATGACAGTGTAATCAACAAATCAAGTTTATGTAAACACTAAATAAGATAGATCAAAACATACTTAACACGATTCTCCAAGAACTATGCAACAATTATGCAAATGATACATAATAAGAGTACTTCTAGATCTGTTAGGTACTCAATTCTGACATTTAATACTGCAAAGGCTACGTGCTCAACCCCCTAAAATTGTGAAGATGGGACATTTAAATATCAGCGTTTTTGTCGCATGATTAAAGCGCGCATATAGCGATCTAAAGGTCTCCCATCTTCCCAAGTCAAGAATTTCTGATCCAGAGCGGAGCGGACCAGAAACTCATGACTTTGGTAGATGAAGGTCTCCTGAAAGGGGCCTAACTAGGGTGTTCACCCTTTTTTGTATATTTCTACAAACTTTTTCAAATCACCTAAGATGCAAAATACTGTCAAATACGAAAAATGTAAGAAGGATCTTACATTTAAAACATAAAAGTATTTTTTTAATCAGGTTGACAATGTACTTTAAACCAACTTTTATTCGCGAGCGAGAAATTTTCGCTGCGTTGTCGCAAATATTTCTCGACGGGAACCAGTCCTTGTAAATAACAACACAAGTATGTTTAAGATTTGAACGTGAAAATTAAGCGTTGCGTACCAGTTTATCTCTGGTAAATCGCGAAATAAAGTCGTCGGGAACAAAAGTTGGTCTATAGTAAGTCGAAGCGTCCTATACCAGATCCGAGTCCCTTTACAATTTCAAAAGGCAATTGCAGGCACCAGCAAAATTAATATTACATTAACCCAATTTCATTATTCTTAATATTTCAAAAATGACGACTTTTCAACTGACCTTGTAATATTAAACATATCCTTTTTTATCGGCATCGATGAAAATTACATCAAATTTCATTCGTTTCTCCGCCAAGATTTCCAAGCTGTTTATAGCTGGTCCTTAACAAAAATAAAATTCACATGATATTAATTCAGATGTTGACTTTATATGCAATGAAGGTTCGATATTTCCATTTTGATTTATGCCTTTAACTAGATTGTCATTACAAACCTATCATAATTTCGATTTTATTCCCTACTGGTGATCTATCTAGAAAAGATCTTGCCACATCCGCGATGCCTCTCTCAATTTCCAAAGAGGACCACTTTGCCGTCTTTAGGAAGCGCTTCCGCCATCGCAAGTGAGGAACAACCAGTGTAAAGTCCAACTTCCAGTGCCATGTTAGCCTTGCTGGCACTTGTTATCAGTTTATTAACTGGGCTTCAAGTGTAAAAAGTATATACATTAAAAAGTAAAGATAAAAAGTAAAAAAAAAAGTTAATACATGTACAAAATTAACTAATGCGTGAATTTAGTGTCTTCAATAAATGCACTACATGTATAGTAATGCAATAACAAACAAGTAACGAAGATAAAAGGCGTATACCATTCTATTTATCAATTGATTGGGTTGATAATTACCCCCTTATGAGTTAGAGGTATTCCAAGCCAATATGAAGGGGGGGGGGATCATATTAACTATGCTGAATAGAAGTATTAATATTAATGTTTTCATTTCATTTCCCCCTGAATTATTTTCATTGGCCGCCATCTTAGAGGTCAAGGCGAAGAATTCTCCTCATGGAACAACCAATTTCAAACGAATTTGGTATTTGGGTAAAATCTAAGCAACATCACAATTACAAAATAAAGTAGTTCAAAAAATTATTATTTTTTAGAAACACAGTGTTCTCTACATCAAAATGAAATATTTTAAATTCGGCCAATTGATAAAGACAAAAAAAAAATAACCGTGGAATGATGACTTCCAAGGCAACATTGAGGGAAATAACTCTTGCTTTTAAAAAGTATTAATGTACCCACATTTGCACTATAAAAATTCATCATTAAACAATATTGATATCTCCTTGTACCACTGTGAACGACGTTTCATTGTTCTCTTCGTGCGGTACTGTTTAAAAGTTTTAGTGAAATAGTGAATATTGATCGGCCTTCGTCTTCTAATTCGCCTAGAGAAACTCATTAACATTCATACACTGTCAAAATCGGAAAGTTTTACTCCCTCAAGAACTGCTCTTTTGTGAGAAAATGGACGCTGTTTCAGCTGAAATATTTTGCCCTGGATGGAGTCAGACATGTGCCATTGCGTTCAATGTATTCATATCTAGCCAATGACTGGACATTAAACCATGAATAATTATATTTACATCTACCGAGTATAATTCCCTCTATTTCTTAAGGAAACTTAGTTAATTTATAGCTCTATAGAAGCAGCTAGACTGAAATCGACACACCCTGTTTATTGATTGGTCGAAATCTACAGATACCTAAGAAAAATCACGGACTGCACGAAGTAATAATGATGATGTCAGACTCAAAGTCTCACAGGAGACGATTTGGCTGTTTTTTTTAAGCTAACGTACTGACGTACATTAACAGTAATTAGTGAATTTTACTTACTTTTCATAATCAATTTATTAATTAGTTAAAAGAAAGATGTAAATATAAACAATAAAATGCACTTTTTTGATAATTCATGCGGATTATGAAGGTTGCAATCATTACAGAAACAATTCACATAACCCGGGCTATGTATTTTTCTGCAATGTCGCCACCTTCATATCCCGCATAAATCACCATAGAAAGCATTTTATTAAGTGAAACCCCGCCCTCATCAAACGGAGTAAGTCACGTACTGCTTAAAGTCCAAGCTCATGTTAAAACGGTTGTGCAATGTTTTTCCAGTGTTTATCTTATTGTTTGATATTTTCCGAGGTAATTTATACTTTTGATTCACAGATGTCAGAGACTGGACTATTTGGTCATATCATTGGAGTAATCAAAATAATTAGCAGGAAGGAAAAATAGGAATTTGGAAAAAATATTAAAGTATGAGGTGAAGCGGAGACTGAAGAAATATTAAAAAATATAATAGATTTAAAAATACAGGTGATAACATGTAACAGCGGCCGCAAGGATATCTCAAAGCCCGATTTCATGCAAGATCGACCGTGTGTGACGCTTACAAGTCGGGAAGAGCTCTTTGTAAACCGTCTCTTGCCATGGATTGATCATCACTTAAGTTTTTTTTAATGGATATTTTAAATTATCGGTTAATTATCAGAAAAAAAAGAGCACAAAAAAACAGCATAATTAGGTTGATAGTTGACGCAAAGTATGTAGTTAGATGAAGTGTAAATAGCATTGGAGAAAAGGGCAATAGAAACATGTATTAAAAATTCTGGTGACCTAAAAAAAAATATACTTGTGATGTTCAGGAAAGCTTCCTTTTACGTTTAAAAACAAGAGATTGCAAAATGCTAAACTAGGACATTTCCGACATAAGTGTAATTAATGACGATCGTCACGGGCCTTTCCGACAAGCAGTGAAATGATCGATGTCACATTACAATGTAGACATGTATATATATACGTCTACCTTCATCATTCCCTGTCAACATCCTGGGAGTCGCATAGTATGACACCCTGCCTTCTTTGTGAGCATCTTCCCACGGATAAGCGAAGGTCTCCTTAATCAGATGGTCAAGGGCCGGACTAGGCTTTGTTGTTTGGTCTTCACAATATAGGCATCTTTGCTTTAAAAAGACCGATCTATCAATGCTTCAATACATTCTGAACAGAGAATCTAATTGACTGGATTATGGGTATTGGTCATTTACAAGAAAAAAACCCCCACAACAGTTACTCAAAGATTTTTACGCAAGGAAATAGACATTTAGGTCTGTTGGCCGGACAACTGTTACATATTAATTTAATATACTTTCATGTTAAATACTGAAATCTGATTGGTTAAGACGCAGTTGATAATCCGTTCTATTACCCTCAGCGTTAGCAACACACTTGGCAACGGGTAACACAACGAATTGTTACATGCGCGTAAATTATGCGCGTAGGATTCGCCAAAGAATTCACGTTATTCCGAAATATTTTCTTTACAATTAAGACATTCAGTATAATAAAAACAAATAGTGCCTGTTGGGAGGGTAAGAGCTGAAATTGACACCCTCGAAACCATTGTCAACCTCCGCTTCGCGTCGGTTGACAGTGGCTTTCTCGGGGTGTCAATTTCAACTCTTACCCTCCCAAACAGGCACTATTTATATAGTATTCTAGTACATTATGTATGTTAACATTTCCGGAACAGGTGAATGAGGACTAATTCTAGAAAACCTGAATAAAGCTCGATGATTCAGGTATATTATATTATTTATTCATAATTTAACCTTAGGCAATACAGACAATCCATACAATACAATACAATACAAACATCAGACTCCTTGGAGTCTAAAATGGGGGGGGGGGGGGGGTGAAACCCCTCGTCAAGTGTACCACAGTTCCACAACAAATTAAATGCACCAATTATATACTAATTGAAAATACAGTGTTTTAAAAGTCAACAAGCTTCACACATATCTAAGGCACAGTATAAATCTCAAACACACGCCAACACACAAGAGAACAAGTATATGTATTTGTAAGAGTCTACTTAAACAGTTTCATGTAGCCTGCAATTTCATCATGTACATTAAACACACACACACACAGTACGTTGCATAAGTAGGATGGCAGGGGGACCCGGAGGGGGTGTGACGAAATACAAAATAAGAATTGCAAAATATCTGGACAATGTAGTAGACAATGCCTCCACTCTACAACATTGTCCAGATATTAGTATATATGACTCCACAAAGGTGATTTCGTTATGGTTATTGTTGCTTTGGTGAGCGATGTGGGCCATGGTCCTCTTTTTTGCCTCCCTCACCTCCCGGGGGGGGGGGGGGGCTTGTCAACATTCGGATAAGTCTACCCCCCCCCCCATTTCTAACGATGTTACGTGCCAACATACTTAATTTTTCTTACCTGTAACAACTCTACAGCCCTGTTGATTTCAGCCTTCAGGTCCTGAGGGACGTCGTTAAGTTGACTTAGCTCCCTGGCCCTCAGAAGATGGCGGTACACAGGGTCATACCGTGTAACTCCTATCATCGCGTCCTCTCCGCCATGTCTCAGCAATTTTACTGACTTAGATAAACGTAATTTGTTTCACACTAAATCGATATCCAATTTTTCTGGTTCATAATTTTCTAGACGAGAATGTTCGTACCATCTAGTACAATAAAAGTTTGTTATCATTTGCGCCGTGTCGTCACGCTGTTATATACATGTAATAATATATATAGCTCAAATAAGGCACCGCCCTCTATGTTTATATTCCTCTCAACCTATATGTACATGTAAGCCGCAGGCCTCTAAATATTCAGAGTGTTTATACAGGATTTATACATGCACAGACGTACATGTACATTGTTACTCGCTCGCGATTAAATTATCATCGAATGATTTATTTTATAGATCAATTATCTGTAATAGTGTTAAAGGTATGTGGCAACGCACTTTGAAAATATTACGAACTTTGAAAAAATGTTCAAAGTGCATAATTTTTTTTAAGTGCGTTGTAACAAAGGTACGTCATGTATATGTGGCGAATTTGGACTGAAACTTTTGAGACGAGTTTAAGTAAAAAATTTAACTAATGTTTCTTATATAATTAGACGTTTCACAAACTCTAGGCCTATAAAACATGTTCTGTCTTTAGTTTGTATCTCTAAAATAAAGTAATGAAGCAAATAATCAGATCTTACAATTGTTATTCACTAAAAATACTAGTACGCTACATATACCTTTAATGTATGTAAATTTTCATTATAATCGATCAGAAAATAGCTCAAAAGTTCAGTTCAGTTTATTTCACTCAACACCATATAATGGTACAAGAGGTACATAAGAAGAACAAACATATTTACATATATACAATATAGTTGTAAAGTTCAAGAAAGTAAGTGGGGTGAACAAACAATATGATTAATTTTTGAAATAAAGAAACACAGTTTTCTTAATGTGATATAATCGACTGAAGACATGATTTCATAAAACTTTTTAGTGTTAGGAGAAGAACAGTAATATGTATCTAAAAACTGACTTCGTAATTTACTTAATGCCTTGCATTCTAATATAACATGAAATTCATCACCAATTTTGTTACAATTACACAAATTACAATAATATTTACTTCTTTCAACAATACCCCACCTTCCTATTTCAACCGGAAGATGATGATTTGTAGTTCTAAACTTAACTAATATTTTTCTTAATTTACTGGGTAACAAGAGTAAGTAGCGTTCACATTCAAATTTGTTTTATAAATTCTATATATAACACCCTTAGTCGATTCCTGAATATCGTTATGCCATTTTTGTAAAAATTGATCTCTTAACCTTTGGTTAATAGTTGTCTTAATCCAACTGGAGTTATAATGGTACGATTCATGATCACACCATAAATTTGAGAGCCCGCATTTATCTAAAACATTTTTTAAAGAGCATAGCCATGGATTTAATATTTGTCCCTTATCAAAAAGAATACGTACATGTACATACATATATATGATTTTGCTTAACTTGTTTTCACTGCTATTGATTATGTTGGCCCAGAATGAAATCATTCTACATGCAGTAAAAATGGTTATATTGTTAAATCGTCCAGTTTCACCATATACATGTACCATGTAACTAGGTGTACAACTTTTGTACAAAAGAAACAGCCAGTTTCCCATATATGTTGTTATTTACAAGTGCACGGATTTTTTTGTGGTGGGCAAGCACTACTTCATGTTGAATTTTTTACGTAATCGTATTGACATGGTATCTTAAACAAAAATATTTGGGTCAAAAAGTGAGAAATTTTTCAAGACTAGATTTGACAGGAAAATCACTTTCGTATAACAAGAATCCGTAGTTCCGCTATGCCAAGACTAAATGAAAATCAACATCTACGCGCTGTCGGAAAGTTACAATCTGTGATGGCCCAGAACGTTATTGCACGACAATTTGGTGTTCCTAGAAATACTATCCGATCATTATGGAGACGTTTTCTACAATTCGGTAACACACTGGATCGACCGCGTTCAGGACGTCCCCGTGTGCATCTACGAAATCGTTTTCAGAGAGCAACATTGACTGCTCGTAGCATCCCCGGTCTTTGGCGTAAGTGCGAAAACTGTACGTAATCGTTTACGTGAGCATAACATCAGACCTAGACGTCCTGCGTTACGTCCAATATTTCCTCAACGTCATCGAACTGCACGATTACATAGTGTCGGAGACATCTGAGGAATCGATTCCAAGACTGGGCTGGGTTTTGTTCACTGATGAATCAAGATAATTTTACATGTTTTTGGACAGCAGTGACGTCCGCTGGGGGGGGGGGGGGGGTACCGCCAGGATGGGGAGCGTTACTAGGATGTGTGTGTAGTGAAACGTCGAAAATTTGGAGGCGGTAGGGTAACGGTGTGGGGTGGTATTACAGCACACGATATAGGGCCTTTTTTACAGGTAATCGGGGGAAACCTGACAGGCATTCTCTATAGGTAAGAAATAATTTAACGTCGTGTAATACCGTTCATACGCAGACAACAAAATCCCATTGCCCTACATTACAAGATAACACTAGATAGATTCTAGCTTGTGTTATCAGAAATTCTATTGCCCAGAATGTCGTCGTCCGGCCTTGACCAGCGGTGTCACCAGATTTACCAATAGAACACATTTGGGATGAACTGGTAAGCTAAGACAGCTACGTCGTTTACCAAACCAGTCCGTGACGTTAGACGATTTTGAAGTCAGAAATTGACCAATATTTGGAACAACTTTCCACAGGCATTTTTGAGCAATTTAGTGTCATCACTGGGACGCTAGTGGCAAACATGCGTTAACGCAAATATGGTCGTACGCAGTATTAAAGGGACATGGTCACAATTTTGGTGAAATTCTATTTTTATGTTTTTATTATTTACAATGCTTTAGAATTGCATTTCTAATGATCAAATGAAATTCAGAGTCATTCGTTGAGTTTTAAGCAAGATACAGGGCTTACAATTCTTCGTCATGTAAACAAGGCTCGTGCCTTGTTTTTGTTTACATAGGTTCAATATACCAGTAAAAAATCTTTTTAAAGCCGGTTTGTCTATCTTATTATTAATTTTAAGCATAAATAAACAGTTCGTAACGATTAATTAAAACATTCATTTTAGGTCTGAAACTGGAATTTTCACTTCAACATTCAAAATAGAAACAAACGCTTTGTTTACATAGCGAAGAATTGTAAGCTCTGTAACTCGCTTATGACTCATCAACTGACACTCAAATTTTGGTTGCCTATTAAAAATGCCTTACTGAAGCAAAATCGAAAAAATAGTTTTTGACCAAAATCGTGACCATGCCCCTTTAAAACTAAAAGCATGATATTAGAGCAATTCAAAAGCAGTGTTGACTGTTGCATTTCAATACAACATAGATTTTACAGTTGGAACAAAGTTAAATTCAACAAGCATTCTGAGAGTATTGCATATGCAATGCACGTTTCCTACCGGTTTGTATTATTCTATGAAAGCTCGAAGCATACATCTATTTCAAAACTATTATAAACTAGATGTTATGCTTTAATCAGAAATAAAACAACAGAGGAAATTCAAACTACATAGTTAATATAGAAATTAGATAAAAAATGGGTAAAATAATACTCTTTGATTTATCTCCTGTAATTTCGCCAAGTCTATTAGGTATTTGCTGGTAGAAATTTGCGAAAACAATGGACTGTTATGCAGAATATCATTTGTTACAGTCTTCTGTACCCCGAATCAACAGACCAACCCAATCACGAACCCGATGGTAATAGTACAAAAAACCCTGTCGATTAAATTTACAACACAATGCTTGACACTATTTTACAGAACTTATTCGTTTGTTAGAAACAATAAAAGGAATTGTACAAGTAATGCACGATATTATTTCTGACTACATACATGTACTTGCTTCGTTTATTCAATTCACACTTAACCCGATAACAAACCCGAACATTAAAAATTGGAATATAAAAAAATAATTTTCTCGAAAATATGTCAACCAGACGCTACAAAAGTTTCATATTATTCCTCAAACGCATGAAGAAAAAAAGTGTGGAAAACTAAAGTGGGACAGACATACGGACGGACGGACAGACAGACAGACGGACTGACGGATGCAGAGGAAAGCTATAGTCCCCTCCGTTGAAACCGGCAGGGGACTAATAAAGTCATATTTATACGTACAAAATACTTCTAGCAACTAATGAATAAGTATTTGCTAAGAAAAGTAAATATATGACTGAAAATCTCGAAATTGTTCCAATTACGATCATTTTTCATATGATTGAAATTTTTTTAATTACATACATTTTTATATCTAAGATTTTTTAAAAACTTCTTTCTCTTTACCAAAATAAAGTTGTACATGACATAATGCGGCAAAACATAATCATAAAATGTATTTTAACGTCGAGCTCAATTTTAGGCTCACCTAGATGTTAAATATATTCTCACTGAATATGGGCAAAATGATCAGAGTTTCTATTGCAGGGATTAAGCTACCAGGCTAAAAAAATAGCAATCCAAGAAAATTTGCCCATACAAAACTAAATGTAGTACTGTATTGTTACGTATAATGGTACTTTCTACATATGTAGACAGTATATTTTGGTGTGGATAAAAACTTCAGGAATTAACACTCTAAGGTTTTTTGGCTACCCAACCTTTTGAATTTATATAGATAAAATTTCAAACTAATGAACCGACGAACTTTTAAACTTTCGGATAACTGGGCCATAAGGATAATAAATCTTCAGACTACAGATATACGTACACGTATACCAGACCGTGTCCGCTTTGATGACCAAAGGTATGCAAATAATATATTGAATATACCGTGTATACACACTATATAGCTACCAAAATAAAGGATTTGTTGTTCTTAACTTCAGAGTGAAAGCAAATTTTAAACATTGTATTTCTAAACATACGGCGTTTTAATCAACACTTGGATTGTATCCAAAATTCTCTTTTATTTTCATAAAGAGGGATATATAAGTGAAGATTGTGTGCTTTTGAGCTCGTTCATTCAGATATTTTTTTCGTCCCTTTTATTGTTCATTTGAAATAATGAATAAAAAAATAAGTGACTGTATAGTGTGCACAATGTACCTTTAAGTTTACGAATTGTACATTGTTGAAAACAATATTATCAATAGTCATCGCTAAAAAGTAATAATATTTGTTATGTCTAAATAACAAGCAATATCAGATATTCATGATTAACTATATGATGTGACAGAATAAAACACGTATACACATACACTAAAATTAATAACTAAATATTTCTACAACAATTATTCAAATATAGCTAATATTTTGATCAATCTAAAATAAAATTAGACCAAAAAAACCCCAAAATGAATTTGTCATTAAATCTTTAAGAGTTAACCCAAATTTAAGAGTTAACCCAAAATAACGTGTTGAATGAATAAAAACCAGGTAAAAATGCTTATGAAATAACGTCAAATGTTTGTGACGTTAATTCTCTGTTTTGTAAAAAATGTCACAAGACCTTTCTTTGATTGGCGCAATCATTAATAACGATATTAGTAATTTGGACATTGGTAATGGTTATAACAACAAGTATAAACATTTCTTCCAGATTACAGATAGCATAATATGCAGATATTATCTGACTGTACATCCAATATTAAATTAAATACATCTTACGCAATGAGTGCACGATGCTGCTTACATTATTGTGGTCATTAAAACCCCTTTATCAAACCCGTTCTTTGGTTTAAGCACATTCATGTACATGCTGCCACATGGGTTTTACTTCACTTTTGCAAAACGTAACGGTCTTAATTTCATCTTGTGTAAAGGATAAAGTTTATTAATTATTAAGTTAGTTTTATTAACTAATATTACCAAGGCGCTATGATGTACTATAAACCAAATTAAGATAAAAATCTTAAATACTATTTCAAAACTAGCCAGTGCTAAAAGTTTGTGAATTTCCATTTTTTTTCCTCAGGAAGTTCAATATAAAAAAATGCATTTTAATGTATAGGCAATCACAATATTTATAAATTTGATTTAAAGTTATTCAAAAGAAAATGGTATCAGATATTCTGGGTCACCATGTACAAAGTTATGGAGGATGATAAACTTGTAAACAAACCTTATAATATTGAAAATATCCCGTCTTGTCAGCATCGATGAAAATAACATCAAACTTCACTTGCTTCTCTGCCAAGATTTCCAGGCTGTTTAAAGCTGGTCCTAAAGATATTCAAAATTTGATAATTTGCACTTAAATAAAGAGGCATTGTTATAATAATTACGTGGCACGAAGGTAAGATATTAAATGGTTTAATTCTCGTTTAAAATTGCAGGTAACTGCACTGTCAATACAAACCTATCATAATTTCAATTTTATTCCCTACTGGTGATCTATTGAGAAAAGACCTTGCCAGATCCGCGATGCCTTTGTCAATTTCCAAAGAGACCACTTTGCCGCTCTCAGGAAGGGCTTCCGCCATTGCAAGTGATGAACAACCAGTGTAAAGTCCAATTTCAAGGACCATGTTAGCCTTGCTGGCACTTGTTATAAGTTTTATTAACTGGGCTTCAGGTATGAAAAACGGAGTTAAACTCATGAAATAGTAGACGGTTCCATAAATAACCATTTAAATGCATGTATCTTTTATGACAAACATGCACCGTTTAAAAAATGTGCAAATAAAAATCAAAGTACTGATAGTACTGAAAAGCGCAAACCCAGCTTCTGTTTGTATATAAAAGATATATGTATATTACATTTCAGTTTCTGTATACGCAATATATTTCCTCATCACTGCTTGGCAGCCCCTGCAATGATGTATGTAAGCCCCGTACATTAAATTTACAGTCGCCCGTACTATAGCCAGTGCAACTCCTGAAACTGGTTTCCTAACCAGTTTAAATGATGTAAACTTCAGCTCATAGGGGGCGGTTATTCGTTGCACCGGAAGTAGAAGACTAACGACAATGAAGCGCTGAGCTATGCTTAGCGCTTTAAAAATGAAATTAAGTTGACCAAGAATATAATTTATGCCCTGCATTTCAAAATGTTGTACGTGACTTTATTCTATACATGTCTCTATACCGCTTACCATCTCGCACATTTTAATGGCTTAAATGAATGTTATTACTCATTAGGAGGCATATTTAATCGATCACATGAGATACACGTATTGATTACATAACACTGTGCCGGATAATTATGCCAATGCCAAGGTGGCATTTTGCACCCGCTTTTAAAAGATGCAGTTTCGGAAAAATCTATATATACCAAATGATAGATCATTGTCTAGAGATTATATAACCACTTTTGTTTTAGTGTATTTCACCTGACAGGTGAGCTATTTACCTTTAAAAATTAATATCCCATCGGAAAATGGTAATTCCCATAGGAAAATTGAATCTCCTACAGGAATTATTGACAATCCTATAGGATTTTTTAAAGGTCCTATAGAAATTATATTTCCTATAGGAGAATGGTATTTATTGTAGGAATTTGATTCAGATATAGTTTTCCTATAGGATATTAAGTTTTCCTATCGGATTTTATCAAATCCTATCTGAATTGAAATTCCTATAGGAATTTCTTGTATTCTGATAGGAAATTTCAAATTACCTATAGGAATATTATTTTTCCTATGGGAAAAATTATTTTCCTATAGGAATTTATTTTTGAAAGGTAAATATCTCACCTGACAAGTGAGATACAATGATAACAAAGGTGGTTGTTAACTCTTTAAGCAATGGTCTGTCATATGGCATATTTGAATTTTTCGATATATGCAGCTTAAACGGGTGCAAAAATGCCACCTTGGCACTGGCATAATTATCCGGCGCAGTGTTACATGTATAAACATGGAAAGGGTTTAATGATAGATTTATAGTCATCGCTAAAAAGTAATAATATTTGTTTATGTCTAAATAACAAGCAATATCAGATATTCATGATTAACTATATAAGGATAGTGACAGAATAAAAACGTATACACACATACACTAAAATTAATAAACTAATATATTTCTACAACATATTCACAATATAGCTAATATTTTGATCAATCTAAAATAAAATAGACCAAAAAAAAACCCCAAAATGAATTGTCATTAAATCTTTAAGAGTTAACCCAAATTAAGAGTTAACCCAAATAACGTGTTGAATGAATAAAAACCAGGTAAAAATGCTTATGAAATAACGTCAAATGTTTGTGACGTTAATTCTCTGTTTTGTAAAAAATGTCACAAGACCTTTCTTTGATTGGCGCAATCATTAATAACGATATTAGTAATTTGGACATTGGTAATGGTTATAACAACAAGTATAAACATTTCTTCCAGATTACAGATAGCATAATATGCAGATATTATCTGACTGTACATCCAATATTAAATTAAATACATCTTACGCAATGAGTGCACGATGCTGCTTACATTATTGTGGTCATTAAAACCCCTTTATCAAACCGTTCTTTGGTTTAAGCACATTCATGTACATGCTGCCACATGGGTTTTACTTCACTTTTGCAAAACGTAACGGTCTTAATTTCATCTTGTGTAAAGGATAAAGTTTATTAATTATTAAGTTAGTTTATTAACTAATATTACCAAGGCGCTATGATGTACTATAAACCAAATTAAGATAAAAATCTTAAATACTATTTCAAAACTAGCCAGTGCTAAAAGTTTGTGAATTTCCATTTTTTTTCCTCAGGAAGTTCAATATAAAAAAATGCATTTTAATGTATAGGCAATCACAATATTTATAAATTTGATTTAAAGTTATTCAAAAGAAAATGGTATCAGATATTCTGGGTCACCATGTACAAAGTTATGGAGGATGATAAACTTGTAAACAAACCTTATAATATTGAAAATATCCCGTCTTGTCAGCATCGATGAAAATAACATCAAACTTCACTTGCTTCTCTGCCAAGATTTCCAGGCTGTTTAAAGCTGGTCCTAAAGATATTCAAAATTTGATAATTTGCACTTAAATAAAGAGGCATTGTTATAATAATTACGTGGCACGAAGGTAAGATATTAAATGGTTTAATTCTCGTTTAAAATTGCAGGTAACTGCACTGTCAATACAAACCTATCATAATTTCAATTTTATTCCCTACTGGTGATCTATTGAGAAAAGACCTTGCCAGATCCGCGATGCCTTTGTCAATTTCCAAAGAGACCACTTTGCCGCTCTCAGGAAGGGCTTCCGCCATTGCAAGTGATGAACAACCAGTGTAAAGTCCAATTTCAAGGACCATGTTAGCCTTGCTGGCACTTGTTATAAGTTTTATTAACTGGGCTTCAGGTATGAAAAACGGAGTTAAACTCATGAAATAGTAGACGGTTCCATAAATAACCAATTTAAATGCATGTATCTTTTATGACAAACATGCACCGTTTAAAAAATGTGCAAATAAAAATCAAAGTACTGATAGTACTGAAAAGCGCAAACCCAGCTTCTGTTTGTATATAAAAGATATATGTATATTACATTTCAGTTTCTGTATACGCAATATATTTCCTCATCACTGCTTGGCAGCCCCTGCAATGATGTATGTAAGCCCCGTACATTAAATTTACAGTCGCCCGTACTATAGCCAGTGCAACTCCTGAAACTGGTTTCCTAACCAGTTTAAATGATGTAAACTTCAGCTCATAGGGGGCGGTTATTCGTTGCACCGGAAGTAGAAGACTAACGACAATGAAGCGCTGAGCTATGCTTAGCGCTTTAAAAATGAAAATTAAGTTGACCAAGAATATAATTTTATGCCCTGCATTTCAAAATGTTGTACGTGACTTTATTCTATACATGTCTCTATACCGCTTACCATCTCGCACATTTTAATGGCTTAAATGAATGTTATTACTCATTAGGAGGCATATTTAATCGATCACATGAGATACACGTATTGATTACATAACACTGTGCCGGATAATTATGCCAATGCCAAGGTGGCATTTTGCACCCGCTTTTAAAAGATGCAGTTTCGGAAAAATCTATATATACCAAATGATAGATCATTGTCTAGAGATTATATAACCACTTTTGTTTTTAGTGTATTTCACCTGACAGGTGAGCTATTTACCTTTAAAAATTAATATCCCATCGGAAAATGGTAATTCCCATAGGAAAATTGAATCTCCTACAGGAATTATTGACAATCCTATAGGATTTTTTAAAGGTCCTATAGAAATTATATTTCCTATAGGAGAATGGTATTTATTGTAGGAATTTGATTCAGATATAGTTTTCCTATAGGATATTAAGTTTTCCTATCGGATTTTATCAAATCCTATCTGAATTGAAATTCCTATAGGAATTTCTTGTATTCTGATAGGAAATTTCAAATTACCTATAGGAATATTATTTTTCCTATGGGAAAAATTATTTTCCTATAGGAATTTATTTTTGAAAGGTAAATATCTCACCTGACAAGTGAGATACAATGATAACAAAGGTGGTTGTTAACTCTTTAAGCAATGGTCTGTCATATGGCATATTTGAATTTTTCGATATATGCAGCTTAAACGGGTGCAAAAATGCCACCTTGGCACTGGCATAATTATCCGGCGCAGTGTTACATGTATAAACATAGGAAAGGGTTTAATGATAGTTTTCGTAAAAAGTAATTCCTCTAGGTCGCCATCCTGGTGGTCGAGCCGCCGTGAATTTTCCTCTTTGAGCAACCAATAACAAACGATTTTGGCAGAAATAACTGGGTACAAATCTAGGCTATTATAATATTGCATTTATAATGCAGTGGAGCCCTTAATAATTTATATTCGTTAGAAAAACAGAGTTAACTTCATCAAACTGCCCGGCAAGTTTAAGATGGTATGGGACACTTCCATGTTGTGACGTATTGTTTATCGAAATAAACATATTTAGATATATATATCGAATATTGTTTATCCAAATGAACAATAAAGTAAAGTGTTATTATTTATTAATTATAAATAGTTTTTTTTTAAAAATTTGTCACCTGCCAGCGTAGAGCAGTGGGTTAGAGGGTTACCTACGAATCTGTACGTTCGAGTTCGCATCCCGTGGGGGTTTTACATATTTTTTCTCTTGAAATATTTTTAAAGCTATTGTTTGTTACATCAATCGCATATCCTCGGACTTTTTTCTACAAATGGAGCTCTGCCGGAAAGGCAAAAGAAGTTGCGGTTGATGTCACACTAAATTAAAGTACTTGTACCTTCAACGTTTCCAGTCAACATCCTGGGAGTCGCGTAGTATGACACCTTGCCTTCTTTGTGAGCATCTTCCCACGGATAAGCGAATGTTTCCTTAATCAGATGGTCAAGGGCCGGACTAGGCTTTGTTGTTTGGTCTTCACAATATTGCAATCTTTGCTTCAAAAGACCGATTTTTTCCCCAATATATTATGGAATTTATTGAACTAATGATACAGATATTATTTTGAAAATCTTTAGATTAAAAGAATGCGTAATGTGGTTAATATTTTACTATCATGTAGATAAGACTAGATTTGAGACAACATGAATAAATCTTTGATGAATCAAAAACGATGAATTTACATTTTTTAGTGTCTTTTTATGTGATAAGACTTCAGTCCAATAAATTAAAATGGGGTATTGTTGTGGCACAAGCGGGGTTTGTATAATTAAAAGATATGAAAATCACATAAATATGTCAATTTTCTAATACATGTACTTAATCGACGTACAATGGCTGAAAATAAATTAAATAAAAGTACATGTACATGTATAAATAAGGAACATTCTTCTGAATATTATTAGGTGATCATTTTGGTCGGAGGGTGATCAAATCTATTATCTTCAAGCTTTCTTGGATTTCATCATGCCCCGACCAAAATTATCACCTCAAAATACTCAAAGAATGATTCCCTATCCCTTATTTAAACCTTCACGCATATAAACGAGTATATAAGTTTATGTAATATATATATGTCAAGATATTAAGTTTAGTTAACATTTACATGTAACCTGGAACTCCACTATGTATATTACATATTGTATGTATCTTACTTGACAAAGCTCTATAGCCCTATTTATTTCAGCCTTCAGGTCCCGAGGAACGTCGCCATTTTGACTTAAATCCCTGGCTCTCAGAAGATGGCGATATACGGGATCAAACGAGTAACTCCTATCATCGCGTCTCTTCGCCATGTTTCAGCAATTTTACTGAAGTATAACTTTGATAAACGTAATAAAATTGATTTCAAACTATATAGCTAATCGATATATATATTTATGTTTCATAATTTTTCCATGTAGTACAATTGGTAACAATATACCTTTTTAAAGTACAGTCCACGCTGATCATGTTTCTACACCTGTAACATACGCGGTTATCATTGTCAGCATTTCCGCGTTACAATCATACCATATGTTCTAGCTAAAGCCATTTTCGATCCGACAAACTTTATTACAATCTTGAATGGAATTGCACAATTAGTAGCAATGTACCTTTTATAAAGTACAGTCCACGCTGTTCACGTTTCTAAACCTGCAACATATGCGGTCATCATTGTTATATCGCCACAGTTTGAACTACAGCCACTTCGATCTGATGAAATTCATTTCAATCTTGAATTCAAAGCATTGTCGCACATCTGCTGGTACATGTAAATGTCTGTTAATGAATAATATTATTTTGAAGTTTTGTATCAGATGACAAATTAAACAAGATGTATAGCTATTGCGAAAAAAATCCCGCTTTTAATGTTTATTTGATGATTGATGAAACTGTATGTCCTCCTTGATTGTTCTGTTATCAATGTTCTTTTTATCCTGAGAAGAGTATTAGTGTTCGAAATAATACCTACTTATAATTGTTTAACTGTGCCATACAAAATTGACTGCCGTCATTAGAAAAGGCCAAGGAAAAAAGAGAAAAAATGACGTCACAATGCCCAGAATACGATGTCAAAATCGATGTGTTTTTTTGCCTTAATTGTAATTTTAAATAATTGGAGTTTGTCTTAATTAAAATATTAGGACTCTGAGAATACTGTAAGTCTAACTGTTATTTTTAACTAACAACAAGCAGCGCGCCTTATCTGTATAATTATATTTACATCAGAATTGTTCTACCAAGTATTATTACCTCTATTTCTTACGAAAACATGGCTCTATATAGAAACAGAAAGAAGGAAATCTACACACCCCGTTTATCGATTAGTCGAAATCTACAGCGGCTGAAACTGACAGGCCTAAAATTGACACGCCCTGTTTATCGATTAGTCGTAACCTACAGCGACCTAAGAAAAATTACGGAATGCACGAAATAATCAAGATGATGTTATAGAATCAAAGTCTCACAGGAGACGATTTGACTTTTTCTTTTAGCTCAACTACTTATGTACATTAACAGTAATTCATTGAATTTTATTTCCTTTTGATAATCAATTCATTAATTAGTTAAAAGAAAGATGTTGATAACAATAAAATGCTTTCTTTGATGATTCATGCGGATTATGTTGAAGGTAGCGGTCATTGTATTTTTTCTGCAATGTCGCTACCTTCATATCCCAAATGAATCATCAAAGAAAGCATTTTATTGTTTAAATATAATCATACCTCTTGTGTACTCTAAGTTAATATTTTTATACAGAAATTTTAGAATATGAAATTCTCGCATATTACAAGGCCCTTTTAGCTTGTGTATATCATACTATATATACATTTATTTGTCTTTTTTTGTCTGGAATGAAATAAAATGTCTATATACATAATCTTCATTTAAAACATTTTTGTTATGTAATCCTTTATGTTTTTGGTACATTATGTAGCATAATATATTTGGAGTTTTAAAACCTGTACATTAAGTTACCTGTAGCTGTACATTAAGTGGAAAAACACTGTCGATTCTTAACTTAATCGACAGCTTCTCCAACTTAATGTACAGCTACAGGTAACTTATTGTACAGGTTTTAAATGTTGAAAGCAATACACACACATGGTCCTCAACAGTGAGGAAAATTTACTTTAATTAAAATAAACATAAATACCAACATTGGTATTTAAAATATTATTTTACAACAATACGAATTTATCATATCCATATCATCTCCAGAGAAAGGCATACATGCACAACAAATATGCTGACCATTTTAATGAATGGTTCTGTAAATGTGACTCCAGAAACATATCAGAATTTGAATGAGAAAGACATATTTCCAAAGGTAATACTAATTTCACTAGGTGCACTGCTATTGGAATCACAGGTATCGCACATTTTCATCTTTTTTCACACTGGCCATCACTTGAATTTTCCTCTTTTCCATCACTTGAATTTCCCCCTTTTCCTTCACTTGAATTTCCCCCTTTTCAATGAATTATTTCACTCACTCTCTGTTGTTGTTTTTTCCTGTCTAAAATATCACTCAAAATGCCATCCGTATTTACACTTTCATCTGGATCACGGAATTGTGATTGGGTCAAAAATATACTTTCTCCATCTGATGAAGACATCTTTTCTCATTGAGTTTTACCCAGAGAGTAGTCAAAAGTCACCTTAGGTATCATATAAATATAAACTTACCTGGCACTGTCCATTAAGTTCAACAATACACCATTATTTTCACCCCTTTTGCTGTTGTTTTTAAATGCACAATAAATAGTGTTACCTAATCTTAGCAATCATTCAAGCCAACACCTGAGACAGTTTATTAAGTTAACAATAGAGAAAATATTTTAAGTAGGATAAAATCCTCAAACTGTCCATTCTGTGAGAGAAAGAACTGTTCTCGGCCCTTCGGGCCTCGGGCCGAGAACAGTTCTTTCTCTCACAGAATGGACAGTTTGAGGATTTTATCCTTTACTGAAGGCCTGTCCCGAGACACAATTAGATTATTCTAACTTAACAGAGTGTAGTGAAATTAATAGCATTATTGTAGGCTTAATCAAAGCTTGGTTATGTAAATGTCAACAATACAGTGTGTCGATGTATCTATTTCGTAAATGTCATATGCAATGTGAACTCGTGAACGCACGGGTCAAAGTCTAGTATACAATAGGAACGCAGTTTAAAGTAAAAGTAGGAGCAGATTTTACTCTATCAGAGAACGCAATTTCATTAGTCAGCCGGGCTGACTTAATAAGTAAGGATGAAACTTCAAATGCGCTTGCGTAAATCGGAATTCTGGAAAGGAATTCATTCATCTTTTATTTCCTCTATAAAGAGATACAGAATTAAGATTTAAGTTAACACATTAATCTATATACAATTCAAATGATATTTTCAGATAAATCATACACATAAAGTCATCAAGTGATACAAATATTCCATTTGTTCTACACAAGTCATATGCGCGAGAGCGCTGCACATAGCCGTTGATATTGTGCGCATGCACGAACTAACAGTTTCGAGTTTAGAATTCTGAAGTTTCTTTCCTGAGATAAAGGTAAAACGGTTAGTGGTTCGCGCCCCAGGACAACCAGAAAAAGATCTGTCTCACAAAAGCCACACAGTTCTGCTCCAAGGTCAATATGAAATGAATTAACAATTGTGTTCCACCATTCATTGTGGCAGTCAGAGAGCGCCACAGGACAACGTTACGTGAAAGAAAATGTCCTCATATGTGGAATTGCACAGATGACACGTTGAAAGACATAGAGTTTTCGTTGATACAATTAATTTGCAGGTGAACTTGAAGTTTCGAATATCACTTGCGTTATCCACGAATGACCAGATGTTACAAGGTTTGTTATGTTGAAAGACGGAGTTGAAACGATGAAAGTCGGGATCCATGAGCATTCGTATTTGTCGCTGTTGAATGTGGAAGTCGTTGATCGTGGATCGAACAATAGTTTTCCAAGAATATTTATGTGGGAAGGTACCTGTGGTCACCCAGGTAAGCAGGTAAGTGTGTAAGTTGTATTTCCTGAGAATATCGATGATATCTGGAATGAAGCCCCTTGGATCTGCAACCAGCTGTGTCAGGAAGGAGAAGAGTCTTGAGATGAAGATTTGTTTTGAGAGGCACAGAGTGCTCATGCTGCATAGCCTTCCTAAAAACATCAGTTTTCTGGCGTCAATTTCGGCATGGATGGGGAGTATATCCATAAGTTGTTCACACATGTCAGATCGAGTGAGCTTGGGTAGATTTAGGACAGCCTTGCAAACCCCATGTTGAAATGTGCTTAAACGCCTGTGATCCTCTTGTGTTAAACTGGCTGTATATCTCACAGACTCTCTCAATGAGATTCGAGGGAATATGTATACTGACAATGGTTTGCGACCATGGAATTTAGAGAGCAATCTATGTAAAGATACAATTTAAGACAACATGAACATGTATAGTTGTTGTAGATCACTTTGTAAAGAGTGCAAAACCACATGTACGCTTGTCTCCTTGCATACACTCATAGAATTAGTTTACAAACTATAATCGTACACCCGAATGCTATGATTGTTCTGAACGCTAAATGTGTATACCGTATATTCCTTATTTTACGCGAGTACTTGATTCCGCGGTTCCATTGTTTTGTATCAAATCGCGATGACCTTTTTGTTACAATTTCCTATTAATAGTACATTTTAAAATCCACGAGGGTTGCTTCTCGCGATTTTAAGCGGATATTAATTCCTATTGTCTGTCCCAAGATACATGTATTTATGCAGCACATTTGGACGATTTTTAATAAAAATACACGTACCTGTGAAAGAAGTGAAATTGAAATAGTTGAAAGGGATAATTTCCATCTTTCACTCGGAAAATTCACAGGAACGAAAAAAGATTCCTTGCGGAGATTTATAATGGGAAATGTTTACATCTTTTCTCCATTCGGAATACATCGCGCAATTTTACAACGTTATCATCCGGGCTTACTGCAATACAAAATCCCCGTAGACATCACATTTCTTAGCATTGTATTGAAACCTGATAAGCTAACAGGGGCGTTTCGACTGAGAATTCTTGGAAATTTTCCATACTTTTGAATGAACATCGTTTGAAACCTGAGGCATTTATAAATATCATGCAATAAAGCAAAATGTAAATCCAGGATATCCTGGGACAGAGTATAGCGTTTAATAAGGAATCTACTGTATATATTGGTATTTTGAACAATAGCTCTCGCATTCACTTTCGACTTAAAATTATTATTTTGCTGGCTGACTTTCGTAGCTTTTTAAAAAGATAACCTTGTATATATTTAGATATTTGTGTTCAATGGAAAACTTCCTTCAATCTGTACTTGGACATATGCAAATTTATGTACATGCGCTAATATGAGTTATTTTACTTGTTAAAAAATCGTTGTGATATTTCTCTTGTGTATGAAGAGGATGATTTCTCTTCATTTCATGTTTGATGGTACAGATGTATGTGTCAGAGAGAGAGAGAGAGAGAGAGAGAGAGAGAGAGAGGGGTATTTTAAGAAGAAACTAAGGCTAAAATAGGAATTCGCTATCATTTATTAACATTGCTACATGTATATAAATCAGTACAGCGTGATTAGGCTTTATCCGTGTCCTCCATTCTTCTGATGAGGTATACTCCATCTCTCACGGGAATCATAACCTAAAGTAACACAGGCTCATAATGTCATTATGCAACTTAAATACTTTAAAACTTCTGAGGGTTAAAACAATATACAACCACTGCTTTTTCTTTATTAAATGATGAAAATCAAACTCAAGCAAACAAAATCTTTAAAAACTCGGCCATTGTGAAGGCCAAAATAAAATGAGCACGAATTGTCTTCCTTTCAGCGTGCGTATCTCAATTTCTGCAATATCATTCATTTAAAAAATCATAAACCTACACGCGCATTGGGATTAGAATACATTCAACTAAATGTTGACTAAAATGGGGTAGGGGGGGGTTGTTCAAAAGTTTGCCTCAAAAGCTAGATAAAGGAGGCTTTGGGGGGGGGTCATTTCAGGTATGAAGTTGGATAAAGCAGCAATTTAATTTATGATCAAAAAGTGCACAATATCTATGTAAATTATATTTGTGCAACAGCGGTTCAATATTCATGAATTTCGAAATAACATTTATTTAAAAAATCATATACCTGAACGCGCATTAGGATTAGAATACGGTCGACTAAATGTTGACCAAAAAGAGGGAGGGAAGAGGAGTTGGGGGGTTGTTCAAAAGTTTGCATCAAAAGCTAGATTAAGGAGGCTGGGTGGTCAATAATATACTATCTTAAATTTTTCAAAAATGATATCTTTAGCTATAAAGTAAAATTTAGTAAAGAAATGTTCTATATATTTTTAACTTTAAAATTTGAAGGTTTTCCTTTTATCTTCATACAGAACTCTTCTTTAAAGGAGATTAAAACTGTCTGAAAATGGCCAAGACCATCCAGCTCCCTTAAGCCACGTTCTGGCTCTGTGCAGTGGGTCTAACGTACCTTGTGGACATTTTTATCGCGGAGAACCATGTCGTTGAATTCCACTATCGCATCCGAGTTCGATTCATACTTCTCTCCCGAGTAGGGGTCTCCACTTTTCAAAACATTATCCACAATGATCGTTCCCTCCGAAGCGAGCAGATCTTTCTCAAAAATCGTCTGTGTGGAATATTTTAATTGATACTAAGCTCAGAAATGATCATGCAAACAAAACATTTTTTTTTTGCTTAAAAATGTAGAAAATAACTGATTCTGAAGATGATACATGTACATACTATAGCATTAAACATTTTATTTGAAACGTCATTTTGAAAAAAAAAATTTAAAAAGCAGACGCAATTTTAAGACACTCTGACATTATTTTTTTAAAATTATGAACAAAAAGTCGGTAAATAGTATTTGGGAAAAAAATAAATGACAGTGTAATCAACAAATCCAGTTTATGTAACCACTAAATAAGATAGATCAAAACATACTTAACACGATTCTACAAGAATGATGCAACAATTATGCAAATGATACATAATAAGAGTACTTCTGTTAGGTAGACTCAATTCTGACATTTAATACTGCAAAGGCTACGTGTTCAACCCCTTTAAATTGTAAAAATGGGGCATTTAAATATCAGCGTATTTGTCAGTTGATTAAAGCGCGTATATAGGAATCTAAAGGTCTCCAATCTTCCCAAGTCAAGAGGTTCTGATTCTGGGCGGAGCGGACCAGAAACTCATGACTTTGGTAGATGAAGGTCTCCTGAAAGGGGCCTAACTAGGGTGATCACCCTTTTTTTGTATCTTTCTACAAACTTTTTCAAATCACCTAAGATGCAAAATACTGTCAAATACGAAAAATTTAAGAAGGATCTTACATTTAAAACATAAAAGTATTTTTTTATTCAGGTTGACAATGTACTTTAAACCAACTTTTATTCGCGAGCGAGAAATTTTCGCTGCGTTGTCGCAAATATTTCTCGACAGGAACCAGTCCTTGTAAATAACAACACAAGTATGTTTAAGATTTGAACGTGAAAATTAAGCGTTGCGTACCAGTTTATCTCTGGTAAATCGCGAAATAAAGTCGTCGGGAACAAAAGTTGGTCTATAGTAAGTCGAAGCGTCCTATACCAGATCCGAGTCCCTTTACCATTTCAAAAGGCAATTGCAGGCACCAGCAAAATTAATGTTACATTAACCCAATTTCATTATTCTTAATATTTCAAAAATGACGACTTTTCAACTGACCTTGTAATATTGAACATATCCTTTTTTATCGGCATCGATGTAAATAACATCAAATTTCATTCGTTTCTCCGCCAAGATTTCCAAGCTGTTTAAAGCTGGTCCTTAACAAAAATAAAATTCACATGATAATTAATTCAGATGTTGACTTTATATGCCATGAAGGTTCGATATTTCCAGTTTGATTTATGCCTTTAACTAGATTGTCAATACAAACCTATCATAATTTCGATTTTATTCCCTACTGGTGATCTATCTAGAAAAGATCTTGCCACATCCGCGATGCCTTTCTCAATTTCCAAAGAGACCACTTTGCCGTCTTTAGGAAGCGCTTCCGCCATCGCAAGTGAGGAACAACCAGTGTAAAGTCCAATTTCAAGGACCATGTTAGCCTTGCTGGCACTTGTTATCAGTTTTATTAACTGGGCTTAAAGTGTAAAAAGTATATACATTAAAAAAAAATAAAAAAGTAAAAAAAAAAGTAAATACATGTACAAAATTAACTCATGCGTGAATTTAGTGTCCTCAAAAAACGCACTACATGTATAGTAATGCAATAACAAACAAGTAACGAAGATAAAACGCGTATACCATTCTATTAATCAATTGATTGGGTTGATAATTACCCCCTTATGAGTTAGAGGTATTCCAAGCCAATATGAAGGGGGGGGGGGATCATATTAACTATGCTGAATAGAAGTATTAATATTAATGTTTTCATTTCATTTCCCCCTGAATTATTTTCATTGGCCGCCATCTTAGAGGTCAAGGCGAAGAATTCTCCTCATGGAACAACCAATTTCAAACGAATTTGGTATTTGGGTAAAAATCTAAGCAACATCACAATTACAAAATAAAGTAGTTCAAAAAATTATCATTATTTGGAAACCCAGTGTTCTCTACATCAAAATGAAATATTTTAAAATCGGTCGATTGATAAAGAAAAAAAAAAATAAAAATCGACGAATGATGACTTCCAAGGCAACTTCGAGGGAAATAACTCTTGCTTTTAAAAAAGTATTAATGTACCCAACATTTGCACTATAAAAATTCATCATTAAACAATATTGATATCTCCTTGTACCACTGTGAACGACGTTTCATTGTTCTCTTTGTGCGGTACTGTTTAAAAGTTTTAGTGAAATGTTACTTACTATCTAATTTGCTCATAAACTGTTAAATATTGATCGACCGTCTTCTTCTAATTCGCTGAGAGAAACTCATTAACATTCATATACTGTCAAAATCGGAAAGTTTTACTCCCTCAAGAACTACTCTTTTGTGAGAAAATGACGCTGTTTCAGATGAAATATTTTGCTCTGGATGGAGTCAGACACGTGCCATTGCGTTCAATGTATTCATATCTAGCCAATGACTGGATATTAAACCATGAATAATTATATTTACATCTACCGAGTATAATTCCCTCTATTTCTTAAGGAAAATTAGTTAATTTATAGCTCTATAGAAGCAGCTAGACTGAAATCGACATACCCTGTTTATTGATTGGTCGAAATCTACAGATACCTAAGAAAAATCACGGACTGCACGAAGTTATTATAACTCATATTATAATTCATGCGGATTATGAAGGTTGCAATCATTGCAGAAACAATTCACATAACCCGGGCTATGTATTTTTCTGCAATGTCGCCACCTTCATATCCCGCATAAATCACCAAAGAAAGCATTTTATTACGTGAACCCCGCCCTCATCAAACGGAGTAAGTCATGTACTGCTTAAAGTCCAAGCTCTTGTTAAAACGGTTGTGCAATGTTTTTCCAGTGTTTATCTTATTGTTTGATATTTTCCGAGGTAATTTATACTTTTGATACACAGATGTCAGAGACTGGACTATTTGGTCGTATCATTGCATGGAGTAATCAGAATAATTAGCAAATGGAAAAATTGGAATTTGGAAAAAATATTAAAGTATGAGGTGAAGCGGAGACTGAAGAAATATTAAAAAAAAATAATAGATTTAAAAATACAGGTGATAACATATAACAGCGGGCGCAAGGATATCTCAAAGCCCGATTTTATGCAAGATCGATCGTGTGTGATGCTTACAAGTCGGGAAGAGCTCTTTGTAAACCGTCTCTTGCCATGGATTGATCATCACTTAAGTATTTTTTAATGAATATTTTAAATTATCAGAAAAAAAAAGAAAAAAGAGCACAAAGAAACAGCATAATTAGGTTGATAGTTGACGCAAAGTATGTAGTTAGATGAAGTGTAAATAGGATTGGAGAAAATGGCAATAGAAATATGTATTGAAAATTCTGGTGACAAAGAAAAAAGAATTATATTTGTGATGTTCAGGAAAGCTTCTTTTTACGTTAAAAACAAAATATTGCAAAACGCTAAAACTAGGACATTTCCGACATAAATGTAATTAATGATAATCGTCACGGGCCTTTCCGACAAGCAGTGAAATGATCGATGTCACATTACAATGTAGACATGTATATATATACGTCTACCTTCATCATTCCCTGTCAACATCCTGGGAGTCGCGTAGTATGACACCCTGCCTTCTTTGTGAGCATCTTCCCACGGATAAGCGAAGGTCTCCTTAATCAGATGGTCAAGGGCCGGACTAGGCTTTGTTGATTGGTCTTCACAATATAGGCATCTTTGCTTTAAAAAGACCGATCTATCAATGCTTCAATACATTCTGAACAGAGAATCTAATTGACTAGATTATGGGTATTGGTCATTTACAAGAAAAAAAAAAAACCACAACAGTTACTCAAAAGATTTTTACGCAAGGAAATAAACATTTAGGACTGTTGGTCGGACAACTGTTACATATTAATTTATTATACTTTCATGTTAAATACTGAAATCTGATTGGTTAAGACGCAGTTGATAATCCGTTCTATTACCCTCAGCGTTAGCAACACACTTTGCAACGGGTAACACAACGAATTGTTACGTGCGCGTAAATTATGCGCGTACGGTTCGCCATATAATTCACGTCATTCCGAAATATTTTCTTTGCAATTAAGACATTCAGTATAATAAAACAAATAGTGCCTGTTTGGGAGGGTTAAGAGCTGAAATTGACACCCTTGGAAAACCATTGTCAACCTCCGCTTCGCGTCGGTTGACAGTGGCTTTCTCGGGGTGTCAATTTCAACTCTTACCCTCCCAAACAGGCACTATTTATATAGTATTCTAGTACATATGTATGTTAACATTTCCGGAACAGGTGAATGAGACTAGATTCTAGACAACCTGAATAAAGCTTCGATGATTCAGGATACAAGTATTTGTAAGAGTCTACTTAACAGTTCCATGTAACCTGCAATTTCATCATGACATTGTACATTACACACGTACACACAGTACGTTGCATAAGAAGAATGGCAGGGGGATCCGGAGGGGGTGTTGCCTCACTCTACAACATTGTCCAGATATTTTGTATATATGACTCCACAAAGCTGATTTCGTTATAGTTATTGTTGCTTAGGTGAGCGATGTGGGCCATGGTTCTCTTTTTTGCCCCCCCCCCTCCCCTCCCGGGGGGGGGGGCTTGTCAAGATTCGGATAAGTCTGCCCCCCTTTGTAACGATGTTACATGCCAACATACTTAATTTTTCTTACCTGTAACAACTCAACAGCCCTGTTGATTTCAGCCTTCAGGTCCTGAGGGACGTCGTTAAGTTGACTTAGCTCCCTGGCCCTCAGAAGATGGCGGTACACAGGGTCATACGTGTAACTCCTATCATCGCGTCTCTCCGCCATGTCTCAGCAATTTTACTGACTTAGATAAACGTAATTTGTTTCAAACTAAATCGATATCCATTTTTTCTGGTTCATAATTTTCTAGACGAGAATGTTAGTACCGTTTAGTACAATAAAAGTTTGTTATCATTTGCGTCTTGTCGTCACGCTGTTAAATACATGTAATATATAGCTCAAGTAAGGCACTGCCCTCGATGTTTCTATTCCTCTCAACCTATATGTACATGTAACAGGTCGAGACCACTATATATCGTGACGTCGGCATACATTTGCATACTAAATTAGCCATCTGTTTACTTTTATCGACAAACCAATCAGGTGAATGAGTTGCAAGGCATTGTGGGCTACTACAAGTTTCAGTGTATACAAAGCGTATTGAAAATATATACCATTCATAATTTATGAAAATAATATGGACAGTTATGTCTGAACTTCAATTTCTATGCTCACATTTAAAAAATATTGCATATGAGGACTTATATCAACCTATTTAAATACCCCATTGTCACTGTTTAAAAGAGAGGTACGTCCTATAGAATTAGAAGCAGCGAGTACCGTTTTTTCACGTGATATCCCATATTTAAGGCAACATTATTAGAATGCGCGTTGATATTTTCTTCAGGGACATTCATCAGAATGCTTAACGGACAAAATACTATATGCTGCACAGCTTGCGCTTCTACATTTGTATATTTGTGCATATCTACTACCGTGGCTATTCACGTATGTTAAAAATGTACAGTTACCTGTATTTATTTCTAGTGCACAATGATAAAGTCACCAATACACAACTGTGCAGTTTTTTCTAATCAAAACCTGTTTGTAATTGTATGCGTATGTTTGTCAGTCGTTTGATACTGATCATTTTTGAAGCAACAATTGATCAACTAAAACAACAGCATTTTTCAATGCGAGCATGGAACAAAGTTAATGGTACGTAATCTTTCCTTTTTTACCTTCTAAAGTAAAAATCAAGATGTACAAACATTCCGGCAAGCAATTAAATATCGTGAATAAAACAGACAAAAACCACGTGCGTCTGTTGAATCGTAAACACGTTGTAGACCGTCATGCATTGCAACTCATTCACTGGATTGGAGAATCTGTTTGACGAAAATACTGTTACGTGTTAAATAATGCTATCCATATAAGGTAGTGTACCCGACCTGTGTAAGCCGCAGGCCTCTTAATAGTTCAGAGTGTATCACCAGGATTTATACATGTACAGACGTACATTGTTACTTGCTCGCGATTAAATTATCATCGAATGATTTATTTTTAGATCAATTATCTGTAATAGTGTTAAAGGTATGTGACAACTTTGAAAAAAATGCTTCTTATATAATTAGACGTTTCACAAACTCAAGGCCTATAAAACATGTTCTGTCTTTAGTTTTTTGTCTCTAAAATAAAGTAATGAAGCAAATAATCAGATCTTATAATTGTTATTTACTAAAAATACGCTACATATACCTTTAAAGTATGTAAATTTTCATTATTATCGATCAGAAAATAACTCAAAAGAAACAGCCAGTTTCCCATATATGTTTTCATTTACAAGTGGTTGATAATTAATGACAATATAGGCTTGAAATCGACTCTGTTGCACGGATTTTTTTGTGGTGGGCAAGCACAACTTCATGTTGAATTTTTTACGTAATCATATTTACATGGTATCTTAGACAAAACTTTTTGGGTCAAAAAGTGAGAAATTTTTCAAGACTAGATTTGACAGGAAAATCACTTTCGTATAAGAAGATTCCGTAGTTCCGCTATGCCAAGACTAAATGAAAATCAACATCTACGCGCTGTCGGAAAGTTGCAATCTATGATGGCCCAGAACGTTATTGCACGACAATTTGGTGTTCCTAGAAACATTATCCGATCATTATGGAGACGTTTTCTACAATTCGACAACATACTGGATCGGCCGCGTTCAGGACGTCCCCGTGTGCATCTACGAAATCGTTTTTAGAGAGCAACATTGACTGCTCGTAGCATCCCCGGTCTTTGACGTAAGTGCGAGAACTGTACGTAATCGTTTACGTGAGCATAACATTAGACCTAGACGTCCTGCGTTACGTCCAATATTTCCTCAACGTCATCGAACTGCACGATTACATGGTGTCGGAGACATCTGAGGAATCGATTCCAAGACTGATGAATCAAGATAATTTTACATGTTTTTGGACAGCAGTGACGTCCGCTGGGGGGGGGGGGGGGGGTTACCGCCAGGATGGGGAGCGTTACTCGGATGTGTGTGTAGTGAAACGTCGACAATTTGGAGGCGGTAGGGTAACGGTGTGGGGTGGTACCGTATAACGGGTAATTTTTACTGCTGTGATTTTTTACGAATTTGTCATAAAATAGGGTGATTTGAATTTTTACGCGTAATTTTTTTACGAATTGGACATGTCCGTAAAAATTAAAATCATCTGTGGTAAAAGGGGGGAAAATTTCACCTTCACTTTGTTACAGTTAACACACATACAATTCAGAAAATCGTTTTTTTGTTAACGATTCCTTGTATTTATGATTGTGTTTATACATTTACAAATGTACCTTTATTTCCTATGTGATATACACTTTACTTATTCCTATTTATCTGGGTATCATCAGTGATGTACACTATGTGCTCGTCTCAGTTCGATTTACCGGGAAAAAAAGAAAGACAACTCCATTTCAATTTTTGTTTCTCTCTCTTTTTCTTTCTCTTCCAACCAAAAAAGACATCTAGCTACTAAGGTGGCATTATACGTAGTTTTAAAAAATACTCAAGACTGAATAGAAAGATCTGATCTGTTATCACCACGTGACCAAAAATGCTCAAATATGTACAGCACTTGTTGAACAAACATGTACAGCCGTCAGGGACTGAGCTTAAGGTCATGAACATTACTCTCGTACGTACGATGTAGAAAATTTACGTGCTCTTTTTTTTTTACTTCTGTGAAAATTTACACGTTTAATTTTTACGGATTTATTTAACTCGTAAAAATTAGGAAAAATTTGCAGCACGTAAAAAATACCCGTTATACGGTATTACAGCACGCGATATAGGGCCTTTTTTACAGGTAATCGGTGGAAACCTGACAGGCATTCGCTATAGGTAAGAAATAATTTAACGTCGTGTAATACCGTTCAAACGCAGACAACAAAACCCTATTGCCCTACATCACAAGATAACACTAGATAGCTTGTAGCTTGTGTTATCAGATTCTATTGCCCAGAATGTCGACGTCCTGCCTTGACCAGCAGTGTCACCAGATTTATCACCAATAGAACACATTTGGGATGAACTGGTAAGACGGCAACGTCGTTTACCAAACCAGTCCGTGACGTTAGACGATTTTGAAGTCAGAAATTGACCAATATTTGGAACAACTTTCCCTAGGCATTTTTGAGCAATTTAGTGTCATTATGGGACGCTGGTGGCAAACATGCGTCAACGCAAATATGGTCGTACGCGGTGTTAAAGGGGCATGGTCACGATTTTTGGTCAAATTCTATTTTTATGTAATTGCATTTCTAATGATCGAATGAATTTGAGATTCATTCGTAGAGTTAATATCAAGATACAGGGCTCACAATTCTTTGTCATGTAAACAAGGCTCGTGCCCTGTTTTTGTTTACAAAGGTTCAATATACCAGTACAAATTCTTTTTTCACCAATTTTGTCTCATCTTTTTATTTATTTTAAGGATATATAAACAGTTCCTAAAGTTTAAAACATTCGTTTAAGGTTTAAAACTGAAATCATTACTTAAACGTTCAAACAAACTCTTTGTTTACATAGCGAAGAATTCCAAGCTCTGTAACTCGCTTATAACTCAACAAATGACGATCAAATGTCGGTTGCCTATTAAAAATGCCTTTCTAAAGCATTTTAAATATTAAAATCGGAAAAATTTTTTTTAACGAAAATCGTGACCATACCCCTTTAAGTTTGTGAATCGCCTTGCAAGTACTAAATAAATGTGTTTTTACCGTCCTGCAAGTGAAGTTTTATGACGTAAACACAATTTTAAAAAAAAATAATTCCACATTATTGTAAAAATTTTACATTTGTGAATTATGCTACTAAAAAAAAATCGTGATAGATATTTTATTTATATCTTTTAAACGTCAAGTTATGCACAGTTTCTTATATTCACTAGTATATATTCACCTGCGTGATGGAGCCTGTTTATGAGTCGTGTTTTGCTTTGAATACTAGTAGAACCATCCGACAAAGATCCGGCAAATTTTATTATAAACAATCTTGAATGTACATGACATTGCAATTGTCGAACATCTGAAAAATGCATGTTAATAAATCTGCTTCTTCTAGAAACGTTTTAAATTTTTAGGATTCGATAATAAATCAGATTTTAAAATAACATGCAATATGATATCTCCCCTTTTGCATCCATGAGAAAAAGGTGCTTATGGCATTTTTCGCTCATTTTGAGATTTTTATAGAATTGAATCAAACACATCTAAAAGTTTTCAAATTTGAAATTTTGAGGTTAAAACAAGTTCTAAGTTGTGTTTTTCTTCGTTTATAGTCCAGCTTTTTTAACAGAAAAAAATGTGACGTCGTAATATGCACATGCAACGTCAAACCAATTTTTATGTAAAAGTGACCGTGACTTTGAACCGTAATAAATGTAAACTTTGTACAGCACACTTTATCTATTTATGGACTTCTTGGTAATTCGATATGTCGTTATATGGACCCATATCAAGTGATATTGACCGAAGCGATATAGACTGAGCTTGCGAGGTCAGTATCACTTTTCTGTGTCTTCGGTCGATTTCACTTGAAATGGTTCCTTATAGCCACATATATATTGTACTATGATGCCCATAATAGTTATATCATATAATCACCCGATTTCACAGTCACGTTTCAAATAACTTGTAAGTGAAGTACATTAGCTAAACTCGGACAACCAGATTTCTTGAGCTCTTTGTATAATCATCCAAGGCAGAATAATTGTTTTACATGAACTAGTTACGCACTAATGTGTCTTATTAGTACATTCAGTGCAGAACCATAGTAACCCGATCAATGCTGTAACAATAGCTGACTCATACACTACTGTATATAGTAAGTACGTAAATAAATTATAGAATATTTATTAATTAAGAAATACATGTAAGATTAAAAGCCAGTTTCACTTATATAACTGTTAAATGATCCTTTAGTATCTTTTTATGGTACAAGAAAAGTACAAAGTCTTCTATGAGAAGTACTAATAGTATTATTAACTCGAAAGAAAGAGGTGATATATGGAGGCAAACATTAAAGTTTTAACAGTGTCGAATAGGGTATACACAATAAAATATACTAGTGCAGTACCAGTATCGGTAAGGTCTTGATTACTGGTGTACTATTCGTTGTATCCATGATGCATTTTGGAAGATTTTGAGCGATCATAAGTTATGATTATATTTTGTGTTATTTGTTTTAATCCAACTGAAGGATCATTAAAATGTGGAGCTATGTTAGGGGTGACTGCATGCTTTTATATAAAATTAGCACGTTTGATTGCACGCACAAATTGCCTATAAACATCTATATAAAATATCAATTTAAAAATGTACCAGTCCGTGAAAATTAAACCACAATGGATGAAGGATGATGATTTCAACGAAAAACGTGTCGTTTACTATACTTCTATCATAATGTACTTATCCGTTTTCATCAATCAAAATCAATCTCAAATTATGTTTTCTTTATAAAATAATAATTTCATAATACATACGCTTACCATTCCATGTAAATAAAAATGATGCAGAGAAATGTGATGATTTCACACTATGTTTTTCTGTATAAAATATTCATATATAATGACCATTCTATGTTAATCAATCAAAATAGTTGATGCTTTGGTGTTTTTTTAAAAAATGAAATATTAATGCTGAATGATCCAGTTTGTGTAAATCAATTAAAATAAACCACAAGTGACGCAGAAAACTGTAATGAAAAAATTATCGGAATTTTAAATTAAAAAAGCAATCTCTTCTGTATATTGGAAGACTGCATGTGATTTAGATTCAATACATTTTCAAAAGTTGACCATTTTACATGTTTCTATAGATTGTGTGATTCCCTACTTAAAATTAAAAGCCTGATATTAGAGCAATTCAAAAGCAGGGTTGACTGTTGCATTTCAATACAACATAGATTTTACAGTTGGAACAAAGTTAAATTCAACAAGCATTCTGAGAGTATTGCATATGCAATACACGTTGCCTACCGGTTTGTATTATTCTATGAAAGCTCGAAGCATAAATCTATTTCAAAACTATTATAAACTAGATGTTATGCTTTAATCAGAAATAAAAGAACAGAGGAAATTCAAACTACATAGTTGATATAGAAATTAGATAAAAAATGGGTAAAATAATACTCTTTAATTTATCTCCTGTAATTTCGCCAAGTCTATTAAGTATTTGCTGGTAGAAATTTGCGAAAACAATGCACTGTTATGCAGAATATCATTTGTTACAGTCTTCTGTACCCCGAATCAACAGACCAACCCAATAACGAACCCGATTGTAATAATACAAATAAATCGATTAAATTTACAACACAATGCTTGACACTATTTTACAGAACTTATTTGTTTGTTAGAAACAATAAAAGGAATGGTACAAGTAATGCACGATATTATTACTGACTACATACTTGCTTCGTTTATTCAATTCACACCGAACCCGATAACAAACCCGAACATTAAAAATTGGAATATAAAAAATTAATTTTCTCGAAAATATGTCAACCAGACGCCACAAAGGTTTCATATTATTCCTCAAACGCATAAAGAAAACAAGAGGCCCATGGGCCACATCGCTCACCTGAGGAACAATAGGTATGATAAAATCAGCTTAATGGAGTCATAATACAAACAATCTTGACAATGTACAATAATACATGTAGATCCTGTATAAATAAAATCCATTTCCCCCCTGGATATTTTGTATGTTTATAATCATTAGTCCCTTTTCTAACAGGATGGTTTTATAGTCATATCACATGATGAGTATTGCAGTTCTCAAAAAGATCCTTAATAATTGTTTATCTATGGGATATAAAGCTACATCAAACTCTGAACCTTCTTGTGAGGCCGAAGAATTGTCCTGGAGCCAAAGTCTTAACAATTATAAAGAATCATCTGGCTGATTAGTTTCTGAGAAGATTTTAAAAGTTTTACTCTATATATTCCTATGTAAAACTTTAACCCCCCCCCCCCATGTGGCTCCATCCTATCCCCAGGGATCATGATTTTCACAACTTTGAATCTACACTACCTGAGGATACTTCCGCACAAGTTTCAGCTTTCCTGGCTGATTAGTTTCTGAGAAGATTTTTAAAGATTTACTCTATATATTCCTATGTAAAACTTTGACCCTCCATTGTGCCCCACCCTACCCCCAGGGATCATGATTTTCACAACTTTGAATCTACACTACCTGAGGATGCTTCCACACAAGTTTCAGCTTTCCTAGCTGATTAGTTTTTGGGAAGAAGATTTTTAAAGATTTAAACTATATATTCTTATGAAAAACTTCGACCCCCCCCCCCCCCATGTGGCCCACCCTACCCCCAGGGATCACGATTTTCACAACTTTGAATCTACACTACCTGGGGATGCTTCCACACAAGTTTCAGCTTTCCTGGCTGATTAGTATCTGAGAAGAAGATTTTTAAAGATTTACTCTATATATTCCTATGTAAAATTTTGACCCCCCATTGTGGCCCCACCTTACCCCCGGGGGCCATGAATTTCACAACTTTGAATCTACACTACCTGGGGATACTTCCACACAAGTTACAGCTTTCCTGGCTGATTAGTTTCTGAGAAGAAGATTTTTAAAGATTTACTCTATAAATTCCTATGTAAAACTTCGAGCACCCATTGTGGCCCCACCCAACCCCCGGGGGCCATGAATTTCACAACTTTGAATCTACACTACCTGAGGATGCTTCCACACAAGTTACAGCTTTCCTGGCTGATTAGTTTCTGAGAAGAAGATTTTTAAAGATTTACTCTATATATAACTATGTAAAAATTCGAGCCCCCATTGTGGCCCACCCACCCCCAGGGATCATGAATTTCACAACTTTGAGTCTACACTACCTGAGGATGCTTTCACACAAGTTTCAGCTTTCCTGGCTGATTAGTTTCTGAGAAGAAGATTTTTAAAGATTTACTCTATAAATTCCTATGTAAAACTTTGACCCCTCATTGTGGCCCCACCCTAACCCCGGGGCTCATGATTTTCACAACTTTGAATCTACACTTCTTGAGGATAATTCAACACAAGTTTCAGCTTTCCTGGCTGATTAGTTTCTGAGAAGAAGATTTTTAAAGATTTACTCTATAAATTCCTATGTAAAACTTCGAGCCCCCATTGTGGCCCCACCCAACCCCCGGGGGCCATGAATTTCACAACTTTGAATCTACACTACCTGAGGATGCTTCCACACAAGTTTCAGCTTTCCTGGCTTTATGGTTCTTGAGAAGAAGATTTTTGAAAATTTCTCAAAATTTTTAATTTATTTCTAATTATCTTCCCTTGAAAAAGGGCGTGGCCCCTAATTTTCACAACTTTGAATTCTCTTTTCCTAAGGATGATCTGTGCCAAGTTTGGTTGAAATTGGCCCAGTAGTTCTTGAGAAGATGTTGAAAATGTGAAAAGTTTACGGACAGACGGACGGACAGACGGACAACAGACAAAATGTGATCAGAATAGCTCACTTGAGCTTTCAGCTCAGGTGAGCTAAAAAAGTGTGGAAAACTGAAGTGGGACAGACATACGGACGGACGGACAGACAGACAGACGGACTGACGGATGCAGAGGAAAGCTATAGTCCCCTCCGTTGAAACCGACAGGGGACTAATAAAGTCATATTTATACGTACAAAATATATACTTCTAGCAACTAATGAATAAGTATTTGCTAAGAAAAGTAAATATATGACTGAAAATCTCGAAATTGTTCCAATTACGATAACTTTTCATATGATTGAAATATTTCAATTGTATACATTTTTATATCTAAGATTTCTAAAACTTCTTCCTCTTTACAAAAATGAAGTTGTGCATGACATAATGCGTCATAATATAATCATGAAATGTCTTTTAACGTCGAGCTCAATTTTAGGCTTACCTAGAAGTTAAATATATTCTCACTGAATCTGGGCAAAATGATCAGAGTTTCTAATGCAGATGAAATAAGCTAGGCTTAAAAATAGCAATCCACGAAAATTTGCCCACACAAAACTAAATATGTAGTACTGTATTGTAACGTATAATGGTACTTTCTACATATGTAGACAGTATATTTTGGTGTGGATCAAAATTTCAGGAATTAACACTCTAAGGTATTTTGGCTACCCAACCTTTTGAATTTATATAGATAAAATGTCAAACTAATGAACCGACGAACTTTTAAACTTTCGGATAACTGGGCCATAAGGATAATAAATCTTCAGACTATAGATATACGTACATGTATACCAGACCGTGACAGCTTTGATGACCATAGGTATGCAAATAATATATTGAATATACCGTGTAAACACACTACCAAAATAAAGGATTTGTTGTTCTTTTTTAATTTCATACAAGAACAATTATCATAATGACAAAGCATGAAAGTTTTCAATAAATGATAAATGACATAAATTGAAAAAAATTATCTCGGAGAGAGAGAGAGAGAGAGAGAGAGAGAGAGAGAGAAAATTATGTAAATAAATGTTGCCATACTTCCCATCTGTTATTAAATTCATTCATTTTATTTTCCACACCTGCAGTGTATTTTATTGCCTTAATATATGATTCAATCTCATGTAGTACTCCAAGGACTGATAAGTTAATTTTAAAGCATCTGCTTCTGTATATGTATTGCTTAACTAGCATAAATATAACATTGCTCTGTCTAATATTTTCTTTAGCTTTGTATTCTCCAAACAAGAAAGTATCTTGATTCAGTTTAAGATATATATTCTTTATTTGTCATAAGTTTATGAAGTTATTAAGAAGCTGCTGTATACAGTTGGGCAATTCAACATTAGGTGGCATATTGTTTCCTCTTCACTATGACATAGATTACATAATTTTGAATCAACTTTCCCAATTTTAAACATAATACTATTTGTTGTAAAAATATTATGATTGATGCGATATTGTAGCCATTGTAACTTGGCACTATTGGTAGTAAAAAATGGGATAGAATATATCTTTTTCCATTGTAAGTCAGTAATTTCAAAGATTTCCCCCCACTTTTCCTGAGCACCTGGCTTGACTTCTGATCTATTTAATACATCATTCATAGCTTTTGATCCTTTTCTTGTTGTGACAAAAATCTGGATATTTATCGGAAAAAAAGGTTTATCTAAACATACATCTCTGCATATATTACACTTTCTCATATCAGATATTATAGCCTGCTTAATTCCTAAAAAAGTTACGTAGTTTGTTTTTATATTAAACTTCAATTGTAGTGTATCTAAAGATATAAAATTTCCCTGTTCATTCAGTAGGTCATTGACATATATGATATTATTTTTATACCAAGATCTGTTAAAAAAAACTGTTTCTTTCCCTATCTTAAATCTTTTATTATGCCACAAAGGCTGGCTAATATATTCTTTCCAATTACTAATTTGGTTTTTATCTTGAATTTCCTGGAACGTTATAAAAACATCTTTCCAAAAATCATTTTTAATATTCTCTTATTGGCAAACTAAGTATTCAGTTCCTGTGCTTAATAAAAGTTCGATATCTACTATGTTTTGTAACAAGGTTTTCCACTTTGAATTGTTATTAAAAAGAATTCTTCTTATCCATGTAGATTTTAATCCTTTTATCTAATTTTCTAAGTCAAGCATTTTCAGCCCTCCCTGAGAATATTTTTGTGTAACAATCTTTCTTTTTACTTTATCAACATCAGAGTTCCATAGAAATCTAAAAATAATGCTATTTAGTTCTTTCATTATTACAGGTTGCGGGTTTGGTATCGTTATAAATAAGGCCAAAATAAAAATATGGTTTGTTTCCCCTCGCCCGACCGACTCAGAGAAATCCCGCCGACTCAAAAGTTTTTATTCCGTTTTTTTGCAACATTTTTTTTTTATTTCCGGATTGTTTCCGGTGCCGATGATCATTTTATGATGACCGGAAGTCATGAAACGATACGAATATTTAGGTGGTCTGCTATGAAATGTCGTCTACACGAGGAGACAAAAGAGTTAAGGGTGGCGGAACGTTTACCTTGTGTTCTTCAGTAATTGCAAAATGTGGTAATGAAATAAAAAACTTGTGCAAAAATCACCTGTACGAGTATGAGGATCAAGAAACATGGAACGACGTGCTGCATGACGTTTTGGAAGGAGAAAACTTCCCGTTCCACAAAACTGACACTATTACTACATGTGTTTCCGATAAATTAACGGGAACGGCAACTTTTAAGCCAGATATGGAAGAACCCATCAGAATCGTAAAGGAATTTGACAGAACATTGAAATATGTAACCTTTACTATAAACAGAGACGAAGATGTTGGTTTGACCAACCCAGACAGTAGGAAAACCACTTCTACAACACAGTCGGCCTTCACTGTCATGATGAATTCCTGTAATTCTAAAAAGGATCCCAAACATAAGGATATAAAAGCAGCAAATTTCACACGTAGGTAAACTGAAACATAATCATTTCTCAAAGAGGGGATTGGTTTCTTTAGGATAAGGGAAACCTTCTCCCATCTCCTCTTTTTTGTTGCATCTGACAGTCCTGGGTTAAGGGTTGGGGGTAAAAAGCTTTAAAATGGGGGGACCCCTGCTCAAATTGTTTTTGGTTACAGCAAATTTGTTAAAAAAAACTGATATACCATACAGATAAAACCATATATCCAACTATTTTTTTTTTTGCATCTTTGACACGTGAATGATAACCTGGCAGTGGAAGAGGAAGGGCTTGTTACTGAATAGCTGCGGAACCCTAGCTCTTTAGGTCCTTGTGGTATTTTTTTTATTTTTTGCAGACTCCGCTAAAAATAACATAAGGACCTAAAGAGCTACGGTTCCGCAGCTAGTTACTGAAGGGTTATGGGTTCGACTCTGGTCACCGTCAATATTGTGTTGTTACCTTTAGCAAGATATTTTACTTTGCTTGTTCCAGTCTACTTGGCTGTATAAAATGAGTATGTGGTTCATGGTAGTGATGAACATGATGTTGAATCCTGTATGCCTCTGTTAAAGGAGTTGAGAATGATTATGGTTTGATTTTAAGGTCCAATGACTACGGATAATAATTTAAGCATTGGTTCAATACTGGTACTACTGTTGTAAATATATTTTTCAAAGAAATTTTAATTTGAAAACAGAATACGTATGTCATGTATGATAAAGATTTCAAATCATTCAAATGAACACTTTAATGGTATATAGGATTATTTTAAATTTTGAAATTTGATTTTTTGCAGGTGATGTTCTACATGGGAAAGTATTTGTAAGACTTCAATTGTCATGCTCTAGCCACATTGAATTTGCCTTTTATGCCTCCAATATTGGTAGGGTGGATCTATGTGCTTATTGTGCTTCACCTGAAACGAACAAGGATCAAGAACTGCTAAAAAAATTTAAAGTCGTATTACCTGTTTGTGGAGAGTGTATCCAAAGAAAGAAAGATATCCCCAAAAGAAATCCCAAAAAGTGAAATGTTGACATTCATATTTGTAATTTCAAAAGTACTTAATGAAGAGACTCTGACACCCAGAACCGCAACAGTTTTTCTGATGTTTTATTGATTCATTGTTTGAAGTTCTGTCCGACATTTGTTTTATTTCTATTAATTTGTTTTCAATCTAGTCATTTGTTAAATTCAAAATTCATTAAAGCATTAAAATCTGTCTGATGTATTGATAAATAAGTGTCAAGGCTATTCCAGCAAAGAATCTACCCCCTCATTACTCAGGACTTGAAAATCACTTTGTATCTATTGAGACTATATGCATATTAGTTTAGTTTGTTATCTTTTAGCTCAAATAAAGTTCATTCTAATAATTTTATTAATATTGGTGATTTCCTCAATGTCAGAAGCAAAATCTGAGTCCTGAGCTGTCAGAGGGTAAATTGTTTGATGGAACATTCTTCAGGTTGAACAACTACAGTACATGCATATATATATTTAAAACAGTTTGCTACTTAGTAGTCACTGTCAAAGAGGGAAAAAAATCACAGTCATGAACAATTCTGAGATACAAATCCAAATAAAATCAAATAACATTAATGTCAAGTTGACACCTGACACAGAGAGCTACAAACATTTAGACAATTTAACACGTACATTTAAGTTGCTACAGATGGCTATATATGCCAGACATACACATAATCGATTTGTTTTGCTCTGTTGGATATTAAAAAAAACATCAAGATATAAAAAAAAAAAACCCTACCTACCTACCCACCTACAAAAATGTGGGTAGGGGTTTGGGGAAACATACATTCTTTTAATTGTGGCCTAAGTGGTTAAGTTGAGATATGATTAAAGATTTTATAGAAGTTATTCTTCCAATTGGTGTTAAGTTACGCTTTTTCCATTGTTCTATTATACTTTTTATTTTTACCATTTTTTGTCATAATTCAGTTTATTTATTCTTGTTAAGTCCACATCATAGTGAATGCCCAAAAGTTTAAAGTTTGTTGTCCACTCGAAATTAATTTCTGAACAGATTTTGTCTTCTGAATACTTTTTACTTCCTATCCATACAATCTGGGTTTTTGCAATATTCATTTTAAGCCCTGACATGATATAAAACTTTTCTAACTCATCCATTATTGCATTTAGTGACTTTTCTGATCCATCAAGAATTATAACCGTATCATCAGCATACTGTGATATTATATATTCATTAATATCAATTCATTTATTTTTATACCTTTAATATCTTTGTTATGTTTTATATTTATTAACAACATTTCAGCACATAGCAAAAAAATGTATGGAGAAATAGGATCTCCTTGTCTAAATTCAAAAAATTAGATAAGATGCCTGCTTGAGTTACACATGACACAGACTTATTTTGAAAAGTTTTAACCCAATTTGAAATTGACGGGCTAAAATTGAAGTAGGATAGGACTTTATGAATGAATTTCCAAGACACAGAGTCAAATGCTTTTTCAAAATCAATCATAGCTAGGACTCCAGGAATATTACATATTTCAGTCTAGTTCATTAAGTCATATATTAATCTCGTGTTTTCACCAATATATCTGCCTGAAATGAATCCCGATTGGTCTGAACTTATTATTTTGTTTAAACTGTTTTTAATCCTTCTAGCTATACATCCTGATCCAGTTTTATAAATTGTATTAAGTAGAGTTATAGGTCTCCAATTTGCAATGTTAAATTTACTTTTACCCTCTTTAGGTACACATGTTATTATCCCCTGTTTCTGTGTTGATGATAATTCACCAATTTCATAACCCCAGTTTAAAGATCTTATATAATGAAATATCCTAACTTGTCCCAAAACATTTTTAAAAATTCAGCTGTAAAGCCATCACTTCCAGGGCTTTTGTTATTTGACATGTTTTTTAATATTGTTAATGCTTCATCATATGTAATTTTGCCCTCTAATTTTTCACGTTCTGAGTCATTTAATTTCATAACATCTGTGAAAGTTATTCTATTCAAATCAAATTCTGCTGCATCTACATTTGTTTTTGCATTATACAAATTTTTATAGAAAGTTGCTACTTCTTTTAAAATTTCTTCCTGTTTATTAATTTCTACATTTACATTGTTGTCCTAATTTATAAGCTTAGGTATAATTTTATTTACATAATGTCTGTTTTCCAAATTTAAAAAGTAGCTGGTAGGTTTTTCGCCTTCACTTTGCCATTTTGCTCGTGATCTAACTAAATTTCCCATTTGCTTATGTTTTCTAGTTCTTGTTTCTTTTCATATATTATATCTGTATTCATTTCAAATTCTTCCTCTAATGAGCCTATTTCTTCTATAAGTTTCTGTTCAGCAATTGATTCATTTTTTTTTATATAGCTTGCAAATGAAATAGTTTTATCCCTGATTTCGATTAGCAGAGTTTCCAAAAATAACTGGTCATTTATAAAAAACTGTATTTTAGAGTCTGGTAAATCTAAAATATTTTCCCTATTATATATAGGCAATGCATATTGTTTTTTAATTTCATCAATATGATTATTGATTGATTGTACATATTCAGGTATATTTAAAAGAGAGTTATTAAATTTCCATAGGCCTTTACCTTGTTTGAATTCATTCAGTTTCAACACTAACATAATTGGTGAGTGATCTGACCTAAAGCTAGTTAGTATGTCACATTTTTTAACTTGTGTTATCAATGAAGTTGATATCAGGAAAAAGTCTAGCCTTGCTTGCTTTAATGGATTAGGTTTTCTCCAAGTATATCTTTCTATATTTGGGTGAAATTCTCTATAAATATCTGCTAAATCAAAATAACTAATTAGTTCTAATAGTTTTCCTCTTGCCTTAGGGTTATTTACATGCAAATAATTAAAATAATCTTTGGATGTATCTATAACCCAATTATAACCACCTACAATAATTATTTCTTCATTATTTATTCTTGTTATTATGTCTGATAGCGTTTGAAAAAAAGTGGGGGAATCTTCATTAGGTCCATAAATGCATGCTAAAGTTAATCTTTTATTCTCAATTTTGATATCTAAAGCTAATAAATTCCCATTATCATCCTTCACACACTCATATATATTATATTCAAAATTACAGCTGAAAAGTATTGCAATTCCTCTTGAATTAGATGCATAAGAGTTAAATACAACTTCAAAACCCAATTCGTTTCTGATATTGTTTTCAATTTCCTCTGTATAATGAGTATAATATATAATAATAATAATGTATCAGACAAAGAATGTTACAGTTTTGTTTTCTGTAATACTGGAAAAAGTCTTTTCTTTTTTTATCGTCATTCAGTCCTTGACAGTTTACAGAAAGTATCTTAATGTACGACATGAGCCGATCGACAGGTTATTTTTAACTTACAACAATTAACATCGCAAAAGTGGAAAATAATAAGGTAATTCAAACAAATCAAATTCTGGGTAAATAGTACTGTCAAAGCGGGTGAAAGAAGAGAAAGTATGAAGAAGATAGAATACCTTTGTGTAGACATGCTCACTATAACTATGACACAAGGTAAACGTCAACTTTTGCAATTTCAGTAGTCCATAAACACAAACCGGATGTTTTATATGTGCAGTTAAAAAAAGAATGAAATAGTTGAACATAATAAATCCGGAATTTTTTTAAGGTGGGCTAACTGTACATTTGAAAGTTGGTATAATGTTCACATGTGTAAATAAATACATTGCACTTCACATTGTACGAGAAAATTATGGAGTTTTGTTTTTTTTAAATCCGATATAAATATTCGCAATATTCGATATAAGGATTCGCAATAGGTTTCGCAATTAAGGAAAACTATTTTATAGGTGGTCCAGTAAGTTAGATTGAATCTCTCGGGACCCAGTCGCATATGACCACTCCGCCGTGTAATGACCACCGCTATATTCTGCATTTGATTTGTTTTCATATAGTGTAGTAAGCGCCTGCCCGCTCCATGCTCCCCATCGTCATAGTATCCTTCTTGGATCCTGCTTTAGGAGTCAGAGAACCGATATACAAGAATTCTGTGATCAGCTGATGCCGAATATGGGTCCAAATTTGCTTTATGGTAAAGGTTTTGGACATCGCTAGATGATGATACTCTTGCTCCGCTTGCAAATATTTCCGACCCATTTTTTTTAGTTTAAACAATATTTATTCATTATAGATTCAAGTACATTTACATGATGATAATTACTATTGTAAGATCGGGAAACAAGCCATAGGGCTTATATTAATCCCTCTCTTGACCCTTTTTTTTGAGTCGGGTCCGTTGAAACGTTTGTTGTTCTTAACTTCAGAGTGAAAGCAAATTTTAAACATTGTATTTCTAAACATGCAGCGTTTATCAACACTTAGATTGTATCCAGAATTCTCTTTTATTTTCATAAAGAGGGATATATAAGTGAAGAATGTGTGCTTTTGAGCTCGTTCAACCAGATAATTTTCTAGTCCCTTTTATTGTTCATTTAAAATATTGTTCATCAAATAATGATTTAAAAAATCAGTGACTGTATAATGTGCGCAACGTACCTTTAAGGTTATGAATTGTACATTGTTGAAAACAATCAATAGTCATTGCTAAAATATAATAATATTTGTAATGTCTAGATATCAAGCAATATCAGATATTCATGATTAACTATATGATGTGACAGAATAAAACACGTATGCACATACACTAAAATTAATAACTAAATATGTCTACAACAATTATTCAAATATAGCTAATATTTGAACTAGCACATTTTGATCAATTTTAAATAAAATGAGACAAAAAAAACCCAAAATGTATTTGTCATTATATCTTTAAGAGTTCACCCAAATTAAAGAGTTTACCCAAAAAAAAAACGTGTTGAATTAATAAAACCAGGTAAATATGCTTATGAAATAACGTCAAATGTTTGTGACGTTATTTCTTTGTTTTGTAAAAAATGGGCGCAATCATTTATAATTAACGATACTAGTATTTCGGACATTGGTAATGGTTATAACAACAAGTATAAACATTTCTTCCAGATTACAGATAGCATAATATGCAGATATTATCTGAATGTACATCCAATATCAAATTAAATACATCTTACGCAATGAGTGCGCGATGCTGCTTACATTATTGTGGTCATTAAAAGCCCTTTCTCAAACCCGTTCTTTGGTTAATTAAGCACATTCATGTACTAGTATATGCAGCCACATGGGTTTTACTTCACTTGTGCAAAACGTTAAGGTCTTAATTTCATCTTGTGTAAAGGATAAAGTTTATTAATTATTAAGTAAGTTTTATGAACTATTATTACCAAGGCGCTATTTTTATTATGCTATTAATTTATTTGTTAATATATAAATCAGTACAGCGTGATTAGGCTCTCTCTCAGTCCTTCATCCTCCTGATGAGGTATACTCCATCTCTCACAGGAATCATCACCTACAGTAACACAGGTTCATAATGTCGATGTGCAACAGCTTTAATATTCTCCAAGTCTTTATTTTAAAATGGACACAAAATAAACAAAAGCTTTTACAAAATCAATCATGTGGCGATTCTTGAAAGATTTGCCATTCTAATAATTTGCTCTTATAGAAAAAAACCCAATATATATCTGTATTGTATCCCTTTGTTTAACATAACTAAGTCGCAGCTCAAACACTGTGTACGTGCGAAACATTTTAAAAATATACATTAAGCAACAATCTCAGTGCAATGGGTCAGACATACATATACCTTGTGGACATTTTTATCGCGGAGAACCATTTCGTTGAATTCTGAAATCGCCCCCGAGTTCGGTTCATATTCCTCTCCAGAGTACGGGTCTCCATCTTTCAAAACATTATCCACAATGATCGTTCCCTCCGAAGCTAGCAGATCTTTTTCAAAAATCGTCTGTGTTCACATGTAATATTGATATATTTTGATATAATACAAATTGTGAATAATAATTATTAAACATTTAGTCCTCATTTTTTCCAACAAAATTGTGAGTTAATTGACACTGAACTTTAAAATGATTTTTACTTGACACATATTGAAACCTGTTTGGTATTTAAAAAAAAAAGAACACTTCATTGATGCATGAATTTCACATAAGAATTCACATTCTATGATAGAAAAAGCTGCAACAATTCAATGTTTATGACTCGGCTTATAAAATAGATGTTCAAGAGAGATAACGTTGACTAGACTAAAATTAAGTCATGTAAAAATCACGTATAATCTGAAAATTTGAAAACTGGTGTTATATTTTGCGTATGGTGTACTATAAACCAAATTAAAATAAAAATCTTCAATACCATTTCAAAACTAGCCAGTGCTAAAAATTTGTGAATTTCCATTTTTTTCCTCAGGAAGTTCAATATAAAAAAATGCATTTTAATGTATAGGCAATCACAATATTTATAAATTTGATTTAAAGTTATTCAATAGAAAATGGTATCAGATATTATAGGTCACCATGTACAAAGATATGGAGGGTGATAAACTTATAAACTAACCTTATAATATTGAACATATCCCGTCTTGTCAGCATCGATGAAAATAACATCAAACTTCACTTGCTTCTCTGCCAAGATTTCCAGGCTGTTTAAAGCTGGCCCTAAAGATATTCAAATTATGATAATTTGCACTTAAATAAAGAGGCATTGTTATAATAATTACGTGGCACGAAGGTAAGATATTAAATGGATTAATTCCAATTTAAAATTGCAGGTAACTGCATGTTAATACAAACCTATCATAATTTCAATTTTATTCCCTACTGGCGATCTATTGAGAAAAGATCTTGCCACATCCGCGATGCCTTTGTCGATTTCCAAAGAGACCACTTTGCCGTCTTTAGGAAGCGCTTCCGCCATTGCAAGTGATGAACAACCAGTGTAAAGTCCAATTTCAAGGACCATGTTAGCCTTGCTGGCATTTGTTATAAGTTTTATTAACTGGGCTTCAAGTGTAAAAAAAAGAGGAGTAAAACTCATGAAATAGTCGGTAATTACATATATAATAAATTTAAATGCATGATCTTTTATGACAAACATGCACCGTTTACGAAATGTGCAAATAAAAATCACAGTACGGTAGTACTAACGGGAATTGATTTTATCTTTTCTTATTAACTATAAAATCAACAATATGTTATTTTGTATGGCAAGTAGTTTTTAATCCGTGTTTGAATTACGCTATTTTTATGATATAAATTCTCGGACTTCCGACAAAAAAATCGAGAAAACCCCGTACAAATCATGTTGTGTAATATTTAAAGATAAAATTAATTCCATCAGTTGTATCAGTAATCGAAATATTTCTGACAATTGTATGGATCCAAGCATTATCAAACTCTTGTCTCGTGAAACCAGATGTCGGCTGTCTCCGTTAATCTCCGACAAGCAAGACAGACTATCTGCTTGTCGGAGATTTACGGAGACAGCCGAGCGTCTGGATGAATACTATGGCTTAGGAATACATTCGACTACAAAAAAATATCCAAATTGTTCGTACTATTTTAAAATCTGACTATTTTCAAGGTATTCGTAATATGTTTCTTAAAAAAGCAATGGTTCAGCATACATTACAGCGAATTTATCGCTTATTTTTTCAAGACCTAAGTCTTGTCTGCGGTAAAGACTTGTGCTTGGGTCCAAACACTGTTTCACTTTCGGTTTGCCAGAGTAACTGCGTAGGAGAGTTGATCAAAATCAACTCCCAAAAATGAAAATTATGTTGACCAAGAATATAATTTTATGCCCTGCATTTCAACATGTTGTACGTGACTGTATTCTATACATGTCCCTATACCGCTTACAATCTCGCCCTTCTTAATGGCTTAAAAGAATGTTATTAGTAACTCATTGGGAGGCATATTTAATCGATCACGTGAAAAACATGTACCGATCACATGTATAAACATAGGAAAGGGTTTAATGATATCATAGTTTTCGTAAAAAAGTAATTCTTCTAGGTCGCCATCCTGGTGGTCGAGCCGCCGTGAATTTTCCTCTTTGAGCAACCAATAACAAACGATTTTGGCAGAAATAACTGGGTACAAATCTAGGCTATTATAATATTGCATTTATAATGCAGTGGAGCCCTTAATAATTTATATTCGTTAGAAAAACAGAGTCAACTTCATCAAACTGCCCGGAAAGTTTAACATGGTATGGGACACTTCCATGTTGTGACGTATTGTTTATCAAAATAAACATATATATATATATATATATATATATATATATATATATATATATATATATATATATATATATATATATATATATATATTTATATATATATATATATATATATATATATATATATATATATATATATATATATATATATAATTATTGTTTATCCAAATAAACAATAAAGTAAATTGTAATTATTTAAGTAGTTTCTTTTTTAAAATTGTCGTCTGCCGGCGTAGCGCAGTGGATTAGAGGGTTTACACCGAATCTGTAAGTTCGAGTTCGAATCCAGTGGGGGTTTTACAAATTTTTTATCTCCAAATACTTTTAAAAGCTATTGTTTAGATACATTATTTAAAACAATTTCAAAATTCTAAACAAGTGAAAGTATTTCAATTATAATGAACTTTAATCCAAACATTAATATCGATAGATGTCCCATTTCACCTTAATAAATGAGTTGAATAATGAAGAGTCTTGGCTTGTTGACCTCCAACATGGTGGCTAACTCTGGCAAAAATTGCCTTGATTGAAAATTGTCTGGTTGGCTTGCGAAATATATGTATAAGTATTAAGAAAAGAACAGTAAACACTTGTATTCCATGTGATGTCGCGTGAATGATGGTCATTTTCAAACCCACCTTTGTTACATCAATCGCATATTCTCGGACTTTTTTCTACAAATGGAGCTCTGCCGGAAAGGCAAAAGAAGTTGCGATTGATGTCACACTAAATTAAAGTAGTATACCTTCAAGGTTTCCAGTCAACATCCTGGGAGTCGCATAGTATGACACCCTGCCTTCTTTGTGAGCATCTTCCCACGGATAAGCGAAGGTCTCCTTAATCAGATGGGCAAGGGCTGGACTAGGCTTTGTTGTTTGGTCTTCACAATATTGCCATCTTTGCTTCAAAAGACCGATTTTTTTCCCAATATAGTATGGAATTTATTGAACTAATGAATGCGTCATGTGGTTAACATTTTACTACCATGTAGATAAGACTAGATTTGAGTCAACAGAATAAATCTTTGATGAATCAAAAACGATGAATTTACATTTTTTAGTGTCTTTTTATGTGATAAGACTTCAGTCCAATAAATTAAAATGGTGTATTGTTGTAGCGCAAGCGGGGTTTGTATAATTAAAAGAAATGAAAATCACGTAAATATGTCAATTTTCTAATACATGTACTTAATCGACGTACAATTGCTGAAAATAATTTAAATAAAAGTACATGTACATGTATAGATAAGGAATCATTCTTCTGAATATTATTAGGTGAACATTTTGGTCGGAGCGTGATCAAATCTATTATCTTCAAGCTTTCTTGGATTTCAACATGCCCCGACCAAAATTATCACCTCAAAATATTCAAAGAATGATTCCCTATCCCTTATTTAAACCTTCACGCATATAAACGAGTATATAAGTTTATGTAATATATATATGTCAAGATATTAAGTTTAGTTAACATTTACATGTAACCTGGAACTCCACTATGTATATTACATATTGTATGTATCTTACTTGACAAAGCTCTATAGCCCTATTTATTTCAGCCTTCAGGTCCCGAGGAACGTCGGCATTTTGACTTAAATCCCTGGCTCTCAGAAGATGGCGATATACGGGATCAAACGAGTAACTTCTATCATCGCGTCTCTCCGCCATGTTTCAGCAATTTTACTGAAGTATAACTTTGATAAACGTTATAAAATTGATTTAAACTAATCGATATATATATTTTTTTGTTTCATAATTTTTTTAACATGTAGTACAATTGGTAACAATATACCTTTTTAAAGTACAGTCCACGATCACGTTTCTACACCTGCAACATACGCAGTTATCATTGTCAGCATTTCCGCACCACATTCATATCATCGGTCCTAACTAAAGCCATTTTCGATCCGACAAAATTTTATTACAATCTTGAATGGAATTGCACAATTAGTAACAATGTACTTTTTTTACAGTACAGTCCACGCCGATCACGTTTCTAAACCTGCAACATATGCGGTTATCATTGTTATATCGCCACAGTTTGAACTACAGCCACTTCGATCTGATGAAATTCATTTCAATCTTGAATTCAAAGCATTGTCGCACATCTGCTGGCACATGTAAATGTCTGTTAATGAATAATATTATTTTCAAATGTTGTATCAGATGACAAATTAAACAAGATGTATAGCCATTGCGAAAAAAAAATCCCGCTTTAAATGTTTATTTGATGATTGATGAAACTGTATGTCCTCCTTGACTGTTCTGTTATCAATGTTCTTTTTATCCTAAGAAGAGTATTAGTGTTCGAAATAATACCTACTTATAATTGTTTAACTGTGCCATACAAAATTGACTGCGGTCATTAGAAAAGGCCAAGGAAAAGAGAGAAAAAATGACGTCACAATGCCCAGAATACGATGTCAAAATGGATGGTATTTTTGCCTTTGTTTTGATTTTGAATAATTGGGAGTTTGTCTTAATTAAAATAATAGGACTCCGAGAATACTGTAAGTCTAACTGTTGTTTTTTACTTAGTCTAACAACACTCAGCGCGCCTCATCTGTATATATTTACATCAGAATTATTCTATCAAGTATTATTCCCTCTATTTCTTACGAAAACATGGCTCTATAGAAACAGAAAGACGCAAATCTACACGTCCCGTTTATCGATTATGGTCGAAATCTACAGCGGCTGAAACTGACAAGAAAGTGACAGGTCTGAAATTGACACGCCCTGTTTATCAATTGGTCGAAACCAACAGCGACCTAAGAAAAATCACGGAATGCACGAAATAATCAAGATGATGTAATAGAATCAAAGTCTCACAGGAGACGATTTGACTTTTTCTTACGTACATAAGAATAAATTGGTCAATTGATTATAAAAAGTAAGTAAAATTCAATTAATTACTACTAAACTACTTATGTTCATTAAAAGTAATTAATTGAATTTTATTTTACTTTTCATAATCAATTCATTAATTAGTTAAAAGAAACATGTTGATATGAACAATAAAATGCTTTCTTTGATGAGTCTTGCGCGTTATGATGAAGGTAGCGGTCATTGTATTTTTTCTGCAATGTCGCTACCTTCATATCCCGAATGAATCATCAAAGAAAGCATTTTATTGTTTAAATATAATTATACCTCTTGTGTACTCTAAGCTAATATTTTTATACAGAAATTTTAAGAATATTAAATTATGCATTTCACAAGGTCCTTTTAGCCTGTGGGTATCATACTATATACATTTAATTGTCTGGAATGAAATAAAATGTCTATATACATAATCATCATTTAAATGTCGGTTTGCTAATATTTCTTTAACTCCTCCGTTACCACACAACGAATTCAGCTCCAGGCGGATTACCTAGTAATGTACTTATTTCTACAGTTACAAAATTTTGGATAAAATTGAATCAAATTTTGGATTACATGTACCGAACTGAGATTTGTGAATATACTGTATGATTGATATTGCATTAAAAATCGTTTTGCATTAATATAAAAATTCTGAAATCAAGTAATATTATTCAATTGTTTTATTTTGTGCAATAAGAATATTTTGTACATCGCAACATCTAATGATGCATAAATTTTATCATTAATTTGGCGGCTTTGTGGCATTAGGTTGTTTTTTGTTGTTGATTTTCGCTTTACAGTCTAAATATTGTGTTAGTCGGGTCTTATACTCTATTGTATATGGATACTAGACATATGCAGTATAGTTGTACAAACAGTTAAAGTCAAATTCATAAATGTCAAATACTCAATACTATTATTGTAACAGAATGATAAATAACACGGATGTGCCTTCATTCTTCTAAGTATTTGATTCTTTTGGCGATTCCGGTCAGACACTCTCCCACCATCATCTCACCGTCACCAAGGATACACACTGCGCGAGGTTTATTTATTCCTCCTTCAGGAATGATGTACCTCAGGAATCGTCCGTCTCTGTCCAGCATGTGAATCTTGTTCCGTGGAAATTCGGTTACGATGACGTGACCGACAGAATCAGTGGCGACTGAAGAAGGTTTAAATTGACTGTCCTTCTCCGAGTACGAGTACCGGAATATGCCCAATCTATCGACAGCAATGACTGCTTTTTTCTCCCAGTCAGTTACAATGATGTCCCCGTTGACATTCTCAGTGATGTATTTCGCGTCTTTGTACAGAGGTTGACACTGCGAGTCGTACTGGATTTCCTGGAGCACGGTACCGGTACTGCTGTATCGGACGACTTTGTTCTGATCGTCTTTACCAAGACAGACCAGTAGATCACCGGACGTGACGCTTGTGACGCCATATGGCTTCCAGTCCCCGGTAGTGAACATCGTCACCACAGTGTCGGTGTCAGATATCATTTTCACGGTTTTTTTATGTTGATCATTGTACACTATTTGTTTGTTATACATACATAAGTACATGCATCTGCAAGTATTGCTGACGGTGTGGTGGAGGTGTCCCTGGAGATCAAACAACTTCAGTTCTTTGCTATTTCCTCCCATCCACACTTTGTTATCGTCGGTAACGGCCATGTCATACAGACGGTTATTATTCTTTTCATTAGCAGGGAACCCAGTGTCTATAACAGAAGTAACTGTTGGTACCTCTAATATTCTTCTACCCGGTAAATCATTTTCTTTTAATTTATTTTCAAAATATTCATCTATTTTATATTCATAATATTTCGGAAACGAATACTGGGAGACCTCACTTAAATTCTTCCGATTCTGAATCACTGGTACAAAGGTCTGCATTTCTTTGACGTTTTTTGATTTCTGTAATTTTATTGTTTTCCCGTTCATTTCATCCACTTTTCCAATCATTTCCTCAAACTCTTCCTTTTGTTTCTGTAGTACAGCCTCGTGTTCCTTTTGCATGCCATCCAGTTCCTGGTGAAGTTTCTTCACGGTCTCCTCGATCTTTTTGTGCCACTCTTCTCCCCGGGCTGTAACTTCATCTTTTCTCAGATTGTAAATCGAGGATATGGAGGACAGCAGCTTCGTTGTGTGATCCAGAATTCTTTCTAATTCATGTTTGGATGACTGAAGTCGATCATTTTCCTTCGCGATAATTTTGTAAAGTTCTTCAATTTCATCGGACAGCTCAGACATTTCGTGCGATTTGTGTTTGATAGATACACAGAGGATGCATATCGGAGCATTACAAGTTTTACAGTACGCAGAACAATCGTTTTGAGGATGGGAATCACAGTGGCATGTGTCGTCATCATCCTTGCTGGCGAAATCTACAATTTCATGTCCGGTTTTAGATTTCACACGTAGATGTATGGTGACACAGGGGTCACAGAGATTGACCCCGCATCGTCTGCAGAAAAACGAGACTGGTTGCTGACACAGATCACATTTCACCAAATGCTGGGCTTCATTTCTAGATTCCATCATCTGCACACCCTGTGGAAATAGCAATCAGAAATATTTAAGAAAATATCTGATACATTGTTTTAGTTCGTAATTTATTTCCTGAAATGGCCATTAAATACATGCCTGTAAAGATTTTATATGAAGCACTTTAATCAGTTATCCATTAGAATTCTAAAAACTGTTATATTCATTTTAAACAAATCTTCTACTCGTTAGTTTCTACTTTCCTAACACGCCGGTTATAACCTATTTATAATGTAGAACCAAAATATCATCCTCATCCGGGGGGTACCTCAATCATTACGTTCAATGTTAAATTCGTTAATTTCACTTCAATTAATTATCCTACCGAAAATTTTAATTGTGCTCCCAAAAAATTCAATTTAAGAAAACTGTTTGCTGGGAGAAAAAGTGGGGTAGACTCCCCCCTCCCCCCCCCCCCCCCCCGATGCTTCGCGCCTGCACAGTACTGTCCCTTGACATTTCTTTTTGTGGATTGACTTGATACCAACACTATAGGTGTTAATGTGGCTCAACTCATCTGTTTAACAGATCAATAAAATATCTTTTTCCAAAAAATGAATTCCCAAATAAGCAATATTTATTTGACAGGATTTGTTGAGATATTTAAAAATGATTTTGCTGCAAACAAGATATTTTAGAGCCTAAAATGTGGTCTCTATTAATCTATTTCATAATGATTACCGGGAAACCTTTCTAAACGTTACCGTGCACAAATTATGCTTGTTTTATTATTATAATGCTATGTCCTTCAGGGGTCCAAGATTCACAAATAAACTTAAAAAAACGTTATTCTATCTACACAATCAGATCTAATAGATAAATAGAATTTAAATTCAACTACAATGTATACCCCAAATATCTTCTTTACAAGATAGCACGGGTGTCATTGGGACAAAGATTACAACTTATACATGCGCAATCAGAATGTGGGGTGCATACATGTACATGTCATGTCATGTTACAAAATGAAATACAAAAAAGCTCTTAATTTTATTAAATCGCTTGGTAAATCTTTTATCATTGAAATATTTTTAGTAAAAACCAGACAAATCGTATGCATGAACCTTCATTGAATTTGATGTAAGCAATCTGCCTGTGTACAGATCGTTTTCATAACATTTTTCTCTTTAAAAAATTTAGGTTGAATATACATGTACCACTGACAGTCTACACAAAAAATTACCTTATTTAACTGTATAATGCAGATCAGTCATATTATGAAAGAAAATTCCTCTCGAAGAAAATAAGGACGCAAACAAAGTGAACTTACGGTTTGACAATGGTCCTGACTTTTTAAACGTCACTGTCTTAATACACCTCTTGTTAACACAAGGTTTTAAAGATAAATCGGATCTGGCTCGTAACCGATAAAAGAAATGCGGTTACGGAAATGGCCGAGTAGTTACGATTGGTCATTGGTATTAACGGGGGGAGGAAGGCGGGGGTTAACTAATGTGAACTTTTACCGAACTCGCATCTCCATTTGTCGGCATTGGAAAAGTGTAAAAAAAAAATATTACATTTAAAGTTAATAATTTTATAGATCAAATTCGACCTATACCTAGCCCATCAGTTTAACCTAGAAACGATCAAATCTGCATTCCAAGATAAGACATTGTTTTCTAGTTTTTAGGTAGGAAACGAATAGCAGTATTAGTTTCTTCATAATTGATTTATCTCTCGATGTAAAGTTCCCCTAAGTGTCGCTCCAAATGTGGGGTTTTATACGTACGTTGGTGCATGTACATGTACATGTAGATAAAACAAGATACATGTGACAATTCAGATTTAATTTTAGTTATATGTATGTGTTAAATAGATAATATACTACTTACATGGATGCACAAATTACCTGTTAGCTCACATGTGATATTTTCTCATCTATTTTTTTATAACAATTAACAAATCTTGCTAGTATTTACAGTCATGAATTTTTATAGGTGTTTGTGCAGTGTACAGCAATAAAAAAAAACTTCCGAAAATCGCAAAATTGCCTGAAAATTCGAAATACCTTATGAAATTTAATTTTTCAGATTTTTTTGCATTATAAATTTAAAACAGTGCCTTACATTAAAGGGCCGATGGGCCTGGTGTGACAATATTATGCTATATCTGAAAGTGTATATGTTCACATATCACTTTAATAAATGTTCACATGTCACTTTAATAATGATTTACTTACTTACACTGATAATCAGTTGACCCATATTTATATAAAATGAGAGAGAGAGAGAGAGAGAGAGAATAGAAACTGGCAGGGCTGAAATCTACACGGTCCAGTTCTAACTAGTTTATCGATTGGTTGAAACCTTCAGCAACCTATAACAAAACTCACGGACTGCACGAAATAATCTTGATAATGTCGGACTCAAATTCCCATATCTAATTTACTGATAAATCTTACCAATAATTTAGTTACTTTATTCCCTACTCTTAATAATTATTTCAATAATTTTTTACAAGAAAGGTGAAAATATAAACAATAAAACGCTATAATATGACAATGATTTATAACTTTGAACATTTGTTTTACTCAAACCCAGTAACTAAATGCAATATACTTGTATAATCACTTAAGCGTACACCAATTTTAAAAGCCATGATTTCGTCCATCAATTATTTTTTAATTTAAGAAACAATTAGTGATGCACAGCAAAAGCGTGGCTTCTCGTTCAAAATAAACACATCAATAAGGGACACGTGACAAATTGAACACATCTGATTAGACTAGAAGTACAGCTTAAGGGTTAGGGTAAACACAGACAGCAAGAGATTACATAAACAAAGTATGGAACAGTGTAAAGTGAGATAAACAATCAAATAAACACAGTACGTCACATAAAAGTTATTATTTACAATAATCACTGATTTATGTTCCTTAGCTTTTTAGACCTAGCCAAGGAGACTGTAGTGAGCTTGTTTTCTGCTTAAGCAGGCATAAAACAGAACACATGTGTAAGAATGAAAATTGTCATTTATTTAGAAAACGGCGAAAAGATATATACAAAACGGGGGGCATTCAAAACATGTTACATAGTAATAAAACAGGTGGTGCTAAATGCAACCATGACCCCCTATTATAACACACATATCAAAAATAAATATTTACACAAAGCACAAGATAGGGGGCCAAAGGACTAGAAATATTATGCAACACATGAACAAAAAATACATGACAGACCCCCAACTGTAGATTCATAAGTAAAAACAAGCATAAAAAAACTGCCTGCCCACAAAAAATAGCCTAGTTTTTTGGTGTCTACCCACCTTTTTGTTCTGACCAACATTAAAGGTCACATAATGTTTTGCTTTGTTTAAATTCTGAAATCGATGTTCCCTCATAGCATAGCATTGGCCTGGCCTACTTTTGGCCTCTTCAAAAGTTTTTGGCCTCACATTTTCAAATTACTCTTTTTCTCATTTTCTAAGATTTATATTGAATTTTTATTGATTTCTTTTAGAAATTGAAAATTTTTAAGTAATAATCATATATATGAAAAAAATAAATATGACAAGATGACCCATTTTTCAAGTTTAATTACTTTAATCCATGTCTAAACACACAAATAATACTTATGGCATGCATGTACGGCACTGCTCTTACTGTTATGTACATAATGGATAAATACCGAGACAGTGTTGAATAGTTTAGGGAAAACATTCTCTCCGAGGGCCAACATTCTCTCCGAGGGGCTAAGGCCCGATGAGGGGATGTTTTCTCTAAACTATTCAACACTATCGAGTTATTTATCTTACTTAAAAAAATTCCCCCACTGGACTTCAAAGAAGCCATGACCCATTCATATAATTATCTAACTGTGCTGTAATACAAACGTACCTAGGTCATTTATTATCGTTTTACTAACAGCGTGCCAGTTTGCTTGTCGGGCCGTGCTAAAATTTTGCATGCCGATTATTATATTGCTCACTGATTGGTTGTTCGATTTCATCGATGTGAATGCTAATTTGCGTATCAAACACAGGACCCAGAAACGCACCCAATGACATTACATGATGTTTTGGTAGTGAATATCAACACGTGAACAGTCCAAAGCTTGTTGTTAATATTCGATAGCTTCCGTAATATTTGATATACTTCAAGACTGGTTATTTCATGCAAGAGCGCTTCCGTTCCCAGTATAAATAAATTTACCGGGGAAGTATTCGATTAATGCGACGTTCGTTAAACAAGTAAAAACGGTGGAGGACGTTTATTTCCTTTGAATACATTGTCCATCTTCCCCTTTCTAGTTTCTAGCGTTTTGTTACCGATATAAAAATGGATGAAACAGTATGTAACTGTTAGTACCATATGCAGACGACCCCGTCGAGGAGGTCCGAGTAAAATGGTGTAGGCATACTACTATAAATCACTTATTTCTAGGCTTATATATTTAATACATTTAACAAACAAGCTTTGGACTGTCCGCGTATTGGTATTCACTACCAAAAACATGTAATGTCATTGGTCAGTGCGTTTCTTGGTTCTGTGCTTGATATGCAAATTAGTATTGACTTCAATGAAATCGAACAACCAATCGATGAGTAATATGACAATCAGCGTATTTTTTTAGCATGGCCCGACAAGCAAACTGACACGCTGTTAGTAAAACGATAATATAATTCCAACAGTATTATACACAATAGTCTTACCAAACACACCTTTTATTCATGGACGAGTGAACATGTGCTCATGTTAAAGAAAACCATTCCGCTGTACTGAGCAGACATAGATTTAGATGATGAATTTTTTAACGCAAAGTATAGAATTCCACATTTCCGGGAAAGGCACGGATACCATTTGAATGATATTTTAGACTTGCAAGGAGAAAGGAAAAATCAGAATTTTGACGTAAATTAACAAACGATGATTTGTGAAAAAAATTGATAGGAGTCTTACGAAGTCAAAGTGCGACAATATTTCTTTTATTGTTAAAACTAATGAAAAGGAGTGTTATGGTTCAAGGCTCAAAGAGGAAGTCTAAAAGGGTTTTTGGAAGTGATTTAATATGTGCTCCCAAGTCTACTAAAATTAAGAAAAGGAAATACATGTATTTCTGCTGAAATTTCATTCGTGGCTTATCGGATGTACATGTATGGATGACAAGATTATGTGTTATAAATTTGGATTTATGTTGAAATAAACGTTTTCAAAATTTTGTCATTTTTATTTGTTTGATGTACCGTTGGATATTTGAATATCAAACTGATGGGCGGTTGGATATTAAAAATATCCAACTGCCCATCAGTTGGATATTTATATATCCAACAACTGCTGATTGAATAGTGAAAATAAACGTTGACTAAATACAATTGGTGACGTCATAGAAGTTTTTTAATACACAACAAGGTGGTAAGATGGCGACTTTTATTCTGAACACGTTCGGATCTCGAACCCGATCAGATAATATGCACATATATAACATCTTTCTTCTCTTATAAAATAAAAAAACCAATTATAGTTTAACATATTACTTGAACAGAAAGTATCAGTTAATTTTACTAAGTAGCTGGCTAGCAGTAATGTCCACAAGGTTTAACTAGTCAATATTCTTTGAAATAGAAATTGAATGCATAGAGTAAGGTTGCTGACCCGTATGCAAAATAAAACATAATCATTTGAAATTATATTCACTTAGTTAAATTATCCTTTCACATTCACATCACAAATCTAACTTTTTGGGTGGAACAACACGTCTCCCTGATCTAGTGGTGTTTGGCTTCGGAGCAATGCTAGTAGAGGCTTGTTGAGTGTCGTCCGAGTTTTCAGTTATGTTGGTGGTAGCTTGAGTCAAACTGGTAGGTTCTTGTGAACTTTCTTTGGGCGTACTTTCGACATGAAGCTTTCCATCATCTGGTTGGTCATCGATTGTTTCATTTGCTTTGTGTGTCGAGGATCTAAGATGTTTCCGATTTCGACCCAGCTGTCGATTTCCAACTAGCACCACATATGATCGCGGTACTTCATGATGACGTACGATTACTCCATGGATCCATTCCTTCTCTCCCTGCTGTGGCATGAGTCGTACCGGGTCAGTTGGATAGAGCGGCAACGGCTCCTAGTTGTCCCATTTGTTGTCGAAATTGGCTTTCTGCTTGTCCTTGCCTGGCTGTAGACTCTGCTTTATACTTTCAAGATTTTGGCTCTTTGGTCGCAAAATATCTGATGCTGCAGGTAATATATTGCGTGGCCTCCTTCCCATGAGATATTGTGATGGAGATAAATTCACTTCCTCTAGTGGTGTTGTCCTATAATCAAGAAGAGCAAGCTGTCTATCTACTGACTTTCTCCATAGACGCTTTACAATTTGGACTGCTCGCTCTGCTGCACAGTTTGATCTTTGAAAATGTGGACTAGACGTAACATGTTTGATGTCCAATTCATTGCAGAAATTTTGGAATTCATATGAACTGAATTGTGGTCCGAAATCAGATCGGATCTCGTTTGGAATTCCATGGGTTCCAAATATACATTTCAAAAATTTAATGGTAGAAAATGATGACTGAGACTGTAGCTCCAGGCGTGTCAGAGGACCCGGGTTCAAACCCCAGCAGAGGCAATAAGTGTCTCTGTTACATTTGGCGCCCACGTTGGAACCTGGGTATTCTCTGGCGGGTGAGAGAGATTGTTTCCAGAACTTTGCTCCACAGGCATTGGCACTCCAGGAGAGTCGGGGACGCCTCTTTTCTTGGAGGGGGACAATTTGGTAGAGTCAGTTATATGGCATTCCTACTAGCTCTAGCTAAATGTAGTGGGTTAACCCTTTAGCTCGATCGGTAGAGTGCTGGAGTGGGGTGCCAGAGGACCCGGGTTCAAACCCCAGCAAAGGCAAAAAGTGTCTCTGTTACATCACTATAAGCCACTAGAGCAAACAAAAGGGACGTTTAATGTGCATTGAAAATAAATCAATAAAAAATCAATAAAAACATAAAATATGTAAAGAAAATATTAAAAACAAGTAAGTCCAAACATTTATGTAGACGCCAAATTTGCGGCCGGGCCAATTTTGAGGCCAAAAGTGAGGCCAGTCCAACTTTAAGGCCAGGCCATCACGTTAATCACGGATCCAATAAGGCATTGCCCTCTATGTTTCTTTTCCCTTCAACCCCTATGTAAGCCACAGGCCTCTAAATAGTTCAGAGTGTATCACCAATGACATGTACACATGTACATGTACATTTATTGTTACTCGCTCGCGATGAAATTATCAAGTGATTTATTTCATAGGTCAAATTTCTTTACAAGTGTTTAAGTATGTAAATTTATATTATTGTCGATCAGAAAATTACACAAAAGAAACAGCCAATTTCCCATGTGATGTGTGAAAGTTACCAAGTAACTACAGCTTTTTAAAAGTATGTCCATGCGCGGATCCTGAAAATTCGTAAAAGGGGAAGGGGGGTCCGAGACATATTTTCGGTAATTTTATGAAATTTGAATTTTCTAAAGATGACCCCCTCCCCCCACCTGACTCCTTTCTAGATCCGCGCATGCTCTCAGTGTAGTTTTCTGTTCGATCGATGAAGAAATATTACACGCAAAGAAAACATTTTAAAGTTAAAGAAATACGTATTGATAATCAATCACATATTCATCGTTTCACTGAATCGCAAACTAGATTTCAGTCTAATCAGTTTTAAACTGTATGAATTACAAAGAAATGGACGAAAAAGTAAATACTCGGTCGACGTAAATGTCCAAAGATATCCTCGGTTAAATGCTCGGTTGAGGTAAATACATTATACTCTGTCCCAAGATATTCACGATTAACATTTTGCTTAATTACTCGATACCTGTATTTATAAACACCTCAGGGTTCAAACGATGTTTATTCAAACGTATATAAATTTCCACGATTTCTCTTTTGAAACGCTCTCTTTAGCTTATTAGATCTATGCACTGCTTAAAATGTGATGTCTAAGGGGGTTTTGTCTTGCGTCAGACCCGAATAATAACGTTGAAAAATTGTGCGAGGTATTCCGAGTGACTTCCGAATGGAAAAAAAGATTTCAACATCTCCCATTACATATCTCTAAAAAATGTATTCGTTCCTGTGATTTTTTTTTTTAAGAAAACAATGATAATATGTGAGTGAAGTTATCTTGGAAATTTTCCCTTTCATCTATTTCAACTGCACAGGTTGATGTACATAAATTTTCATTAGAAATCGTCTTAATGTGCTGTATAAATATCTTGGGATGGACTATAGAAGGGAAAAACCACCTGATATAGTGTACATTGTTTGGTTTAGTATAAAACTCAAAGCACATTGTTTTATTTAAGCGGTTGATAATTAATGACAATATAGACTTGAGCTCAACTCTATTGCATGGACTGTTTGTGGTGGGCAAACACAACCTCATGCTTTTTTTGACGTAATCGTATTCACATTGTATCTCAAGTAATATTTTTATGTCAAAGAGTGTTAGACATTTTTCAAGACTGTTCAGAATATCATATTTGTATTAGAATAATTCGTAGTTGCGCTATGCCAAACCAAAATGAAAACCAAGGTTTTTGCGCTGTTGGTATGTTGCAGGCTAGGATGGCCCAAAACGTTCTTGCACGCACAACTGTGCCAGAAAAGCGCTGCCCTTCCCATGTTTACTGATACTGACATTACTGATAAACTTAGACAAGTACTGACCTTTATACCGACAGTACTGATAAACTTAGACAGGTACTGACAAACTTAATATACAGCACTGATAAACTTACAAACGGTACTGAGAAATTTAGAGAAGTACTGACAAGTACTGAAAAAGTACTGACGCTATTGATTTCATTATAAGTGATCCAGAAAAGGTGTAAAATCAATTTAATTCTATGTATTAATTTTTGTCCGTAAATTTTTAGGTCACAAAGATAATTTCTTTCACTTATCCAAACAATGAATACTTAAATTAGTAGTCATTGACTGTACATAAAGATGCGTTATTAATGTCAATTTTATTCATTCCCGATATGTTTTCCGGGGGAAGGGGGTACATGTACGTTGATAATTCGCCTGAAGGGGTGATGTTCCAAAACCAATTTTATATAACTTTGTGAATAATTAATTAAAATTGAAACTTTCATACGTCACTTCCTAGATTAGATTATGTCGCAATTAAACTTGGTACATGTAAAAATTCATATATTGCTTTGAAGAATGATATACCATATGTTGTCTACAACGGTTTAATTTATGAGTTCTGTATTAAAAAAAAGGAAGAGTCTTACGCGCTGGACTACCGGTGTAATTCCCTTATACATGTACACTCATTATGTACAGCGATGAATTATAAATAAAAACAATATATACATTGTGAACATAATTATATTTAAAATGTATAAATAAAAAAAAATGACAATCAATTTAAAACCATTTCCTAAATAGATATATATAATATAAGGGTACCTGCAGCCCAGCCGATGTGAAACATATGTGAAAGAGTTTATTTACCAAAATTCAATGCAAAAAACCGCATCGAAATCGATGCGAAAATAACGGAGTTACGCCGCTTCAAAGTGGCTATTTTTACCTGCTTTGGGAAATCTAATCAAGAGAAAACAGAATTAGGCGATAACGAGGCTTCAGCGGAAGTGACGTCACGAGGTCAACAGGAGGGAAATTCCTTTACAAAGCTATACAAATTAAATTCGATTTTTCAGCCAAAATTATTGACATAGGTCAGATGTTTTGACGTATCTAGTTATTTTAAGTATTGTAGATTTAGAAATTTATATCCGTAATTATTTTATTACAGTCAGATTTCTTTTTAAAGAATTTTAAAATTTGCTGTTCTCGTCGCCTTTTTACCTATGAATACAATAACTTAAAACGCTTGCATGGGCATATTTATTTTCATTATTCATTTTTTGATTACATAATATCCTATCACACACGAGTGATCTGAGACAATGGCACAAGTAAACAGGTAAACTAACGAAGCCACTGCTCCAGACCCACGTGTAACTGGGGTATGTATACACATGGTACACGAGTCTTGTGAACAAAGAGAGGGTTTCACACCTCTAGACTGGTAAATAGATTTGTGTATAATTAGCTACTCAATTGGGTTAAAAAAAAAAACCAAGGGAAATAAATTAGACTCTGTAAAATCGATCATTCGTAAGCTAGGCCTAATCCGTCAATCAGTGATTAAAGAATCATGCATGAGACTATCAAATAGATAAACTAATGTTAGAAGTAAATGCCTTTATTGTTACTTTTCAAATCACTTAAATAATGACCAAATTTACAATTCAGCAATTTAAACATATTTTATGTTATCAAGTTATTATTTGGGAAGTAATTACGTTGGTCTTTATAATTTCTTATTAAGTGCAACTTTCTCAGTTCGAGCGCTATGGTCAGCAGTTTAGTTAACGCTTTAACTCCATACAGCTTTAAATTGTTCTACTGACAACGATTCATTATGAAAATCTGAATAAACATGAACATTTTGACAAAGGATGTAAATAAATGTAAAATGAAATTCCATTATCGTATTTTTACTGAAAGAATACGAGACAGACATGCAGCCATCTTGGACTTACGCCTTGATCCGTTTATAATCCCGTGTTTGTTTGTTAAAGAATGCATACTATTTTGATTGTTATTGGTCCGATATCAATATTATTGAATAATCGGCCGACATCATTTGTAAGTTTATGCCTTATACGAGGAATAGACCCCGCGTTATCTTTTACGAAATATGTATTATCAATATTATTAATCAGTTAATAATGTCACGGAAAAACCATTCTAAAGAATGACAATATTAACAAAATATATTTCTTATAACAATATTGATTTAATTAATTGTCATTTTGTTACATATGGTGTGCATATATATGGAAATTGTGTTACACATTTGACTAAATTCATGAAGCAAACAATTTTCCGAATTCGGCATTTTTGTTCGATAAAATACGGGTTTAAACTCAAACAACAGTATATTTAGTCATCCAGGGTTGATAAGGAAATAAAACAACAGAAAAAAATGTTCAGATATCGATAAAACAATGCAAGAAAACGAACAGTTTTCCTACGATATTCCTGTTTCTCATACCGCGGCGTTGACCCCGTGACGTCACAGCTCATCTCGCGCCAAATCGGCTTGATTCAAAACTCGTTCAGGTGTGAAATCGGGTTTTCCCCAAATATCTCGAAAACTACTTATGCGATCGCTGTAAAATTTTCAGGATGACGTTTTTACACATAGATCTCCATTATATCAAAAGTTGACCGGGACTGCAGGTACCCTTTAAAACCATTTCCTAAATCATATGAACTTTATTTTGGTCACCCCACTCCCCCTTACACACACACACACACACATACTTTCTTACACACACATAGGCACAGCAAGGGCACCCCTGTCCAAGATCATGTATTTATATTGTTATTGAAACAGCATTGCCGCTGTAAAAACAGGCATACGTGTATTTTACATTACATGTGTCTAAGAGACGGGCTTTGTTTTTTTATTGGTATATATATCGGGATTCCGTAAATATAATCATATACCGGTAATTCGTTGTTTAAAAAAAAGTAACCTTTATAAAAGAAAACATAATAAAATACATCACCAATAAACAGAATTGAGAATTATTTTTAAAAAGATATATAAATAGACATGTAAGTGTAATTAAATAGTTTTGCATAATGCAAATACTTTTCAATTTGTGGACATAAAAACCCGATCATTGTACAAGTCAATTAAATTCAACATTAGAGTTATTGAAAATAAATTCCTATGAACATTATGAACCAAGAATGTTACATAATCTTGATTTGAATTTTCATCTTGTAATCTAATTATTTTTAAAATATTTAAAATTTTAACTAAATACTGCCCTTCATATGATTGTCCCTGCAAAATAAAAGAATTGGAATCTTATACAAATGAGTTCACGTGTTGACATGCAAAATGTTTATTACATTTAAAATCAAGCTGTCTCAAATTTATTTGAGAGCGATTACTTGATTGAGATTACTCGGGTATAAATTTTGCCTTTATTGCCTAGCAGAATGTTGATGTCCTGCCTTGACCAGCAGTGTCACCAGATTTATCACCAATAGAACACATTTGGGATGAACTGGTAAGACGGCTACGTTGTTTACCAAACCAGTCCGTGACGTTGAACGATTTAAGCCAGAAATCGACCATGGAAAAACACGCCTGTGTCAAACATGCGTGAACGCAAATGGTGGTCAAACGCGTTGTTAAGTTTGTGAATTGTCTTCAAGTACTGTGTGTTTCTAACGTCCTGTAAGTGTCATTTTATGACGTAAACACAAATGAATTCCACATACTGTGGTTTCATTAATATTCAAGGGTATCAATTTTCGTGGATAAAGTTAAAATCATGGTTTCAAGGATACTTAAATTCGTGGCCAATGATCCTTTCAATACAAATTATTAGTAGAAATTGCACTTCAATGAACACTTAATTTCATGGATAAACTTAACAACGAAATCCACGAAAATTGGTATTTAACGAATATTGATGAAACCACAGTATTTGTTAACAAATTACATTTGTGAATTATGCTACTGCAATAAATGTATCGTCATTGATATTTTATTCTTATCTTTTATACTTTAAGTTATGCACATTTTTTCCCGCTAGTTTATATACACCTGTTTGCTGGAGACTGTTTATGAGTCGTGTTTAGCTTAAAATACAACCATCCGACAAAAATCCGACGAATTACATTATAACCAATCTTGAATGTACATGTACATTGCAATTGTCGCAAATCTGAAAAATGCATGTTAATAATAAATATTATTCTTCCAGACAAAATGTTTTCAACCTCAGTATTTGATGACAAACCAGATTTAAAATAAAATTAAAAATTATCCTCTATAGTCAAATATGATTATTGAAGGATATATCAACATGTCTTATTTCCCTGGTTGTACTGTTATCATATATATATATATATATATATATATATATATATATATATATATATATATATATATATATATATATATATATATTTATATATATATATATATATATATATATATATATATATATATATATATATATATTGGCTCCCTTTTTTAAACACAAGCAAGTCGTTGCACAGACATTCTTAAATAAATTGACAATCTCTCTTAATATCTTTTCAGTCCACTGGGGCAAACAAACATGCACCTTATAAACATTTTCATCGCGGAGAACCATTTCGTTGAATTCCACTATCGCATCCGAGTTAGATTCATATTCTTCTCCCAAGTACAGATCCCCGTCTTTCAAAACATTATCCACAATGTTCGTTCCCTCGAAAGCTAGCAGATCTTTTTTCAAAAATTGTCTGAGTTGAATCAATTTATTAAGATATAATACACAAATTGTTGATAACAAAAATGAAGCATTTAGTCCTCATATTTTCCAGAAAAATAGTGAGTTTATTGACATTGAACTATAAAATAAGTTTTACTTGACGCATAATAAAACTTGTTTTTTTTTAAAATATATTTTCAAAGGAGACTTCATTGATGCATCAATTTCACAAAGGAAAGAGATAGCTGCAACAATTCAATGCATATGACTCGGCTTATGAAATAGATGTTAAAGAGAGATAACTTTGAATAGACTACCATTAAGTTATCATGTATTAATCACGTATAATCTGAAAATTTAAAAACTGGTGTTATATTTTGAATATGATGTACTATAAACCAAATTAACAAAAAAAAAACAATCTCCAATATCATTTCAAAACTAGGCAGTGCTGAAAGTTTGTGAATTTTCATTTTTTCCCCAGGAAATTCAATATAAAAAATGCATTTTAATGTATAGACAATCACAATATACATATAAAAGTTTTTCAGAGGAAAATGGTATCAGATATTCTGGGCCATCATGTACAAAGTTATTGAGGATGAAAACTTATAAACTTACCTTGTAATAGTGAACATATCCCGTCTTGTCAGTATTGATGAAAATAACATCAAACTTCATGTGTTTCTCTGCCAAGATTTCCAGGCTGTTTAAAGTTGGCCCTAAAGATATTCAAATTTTGATAATTTGCACTTAAATAAAGAGGCATTGTTATAATAATTACGTGGCACGATGGTAAGATATTAAATGTATTAATTCCAATTTAAAATTGCAGGTAACTGTCTGTCAATACAAACCTATCATAATTTCAATTTTATTTCCTACTGGTGATCTATTGAGAAAAGATCTTGCCACATCCGCGATGCCTCTATCAATTTCCAAAGAGACCACTTTCCCGCTCCCAGGAAGCGCTTCCGCCATTGCAAGTGAGGAACAACCAGTGTAAAGTCCAATTTCAAGGACCATGTTAGCCTTGCTGACACTTGTTATAAGTTTTATTAAGTAACTGGGCTTCAAGTATAAAAAAAAGGAATTAAACTCATGAAATAGTCGGCAGTTACATAGATAACCATGTATCTTTTATGACAAACATATACCGTTTAAAAAATGTGCAAAAAATGAAAATTCTGTTGACCTGTCTAGAATGTAACTTTATATTCTGCATTTTAACATGTTGTACGTGACTGTATGCTACATACAATGTATATCTATAAACATTGTATATCTATCATCTCGCTCTTCTTATTGGCTTAAACGAATGTTATTATTCATTAAAAGGTATAATTAACAAAACATATGATCGATCACGTTACGTAGTTGTTATTGCAGTACTGGTGTAATTATGAGATACATGTACTGTTCACATGCATGGGCATAGGAAATGGTTTAACGATAGTTTTCGTAAAAATGTAATTCCTCTTGGTCGCCATCTTGGTGGCCAATGCGGTAAATTTTCCTCTTTAAACAACCAATTTCAAACGCGTACGATTATGGTAGAAATAAGTTGGTGAAAATCTAGGCTATTATAATATCACATTTACAATGCAGTGGTGTGCTTAATAATTCATATTCGTTAGAAAAACAGATTTGTCTTTATCAAAATTCACAGCAAGTTTAATAAAATCGGTTAAATAATGAAGAATCTTCGCATGTTGGCCTTAAACATGGCGGCTGACGGGAAATAACTCAATGCTAAAGTTGTTCTATCGAAAACTGTCAGTTTGGCTTGCAAATTATAATATGCATACGTAAATAACAGTAAACACTCGTATTCCAGGTGATGACGCGTGAATGACGGCCATTCACAAACTCACAATTTTCACATCAATCGCATATTCTCGGACTTTTTTCTACAAGTGGAGCTCTGCCGGTGTAATGAAGAATAATGACCCCCGTAGAATAATGACCGGGGGTCATTTTTCGATGTAGAATAATGACCCCCCTAGCTGAAGAATAATTGGATTTTTCTGAAGAAAAAAGACCCAGGGGTTATTTTTCTTCATGTTAAACATGAAGAAAAATGACCCCCATAGAAAAATGACCCCTTCCCCGTAAACATGAATAGAAATTGGTTACCCCGTATCCAAGATATGACTTTGAAATTTACTTAATTTTCACTCTGTTCAACTGCTTTTGAAGTTATAAACACCGAATTTGTAAATAAAACGCTGTATATAGTTTTTCATATCCGTAGCAGGCATACACAAAACACTCTTATATTGCCGCAAATTGATTATTAACAGTTACGTCACTTCTCTCATCGACATACGGCGGGAAATGACGCAAACAAAGACAGATTCATACACATTGAGCATATTGTGTGATAATTAACGAACAATAATCATGAAAGAATAAGTGTTGTAATAATATTAGCAATATTCACTGGTGAATGAATTGTCAATCTTAGAATGATACATGTATATATCTTTATGGAAAAAGACTAAGGGGACAAGTAACGTAGGAATATGAATTCTTATTTACATTTTTTGAGGAAAGCGATTTTTAAAAAATCATTTTGCGTTAGTTTGGTTTACTTCTATGTGATACATGAACATCAATATTCTAAACATTTGTTGTAATGTTGTATTTGTGATCATGAATAGACTTTGTTCTGTGAAGAGTACCTGACTATAGTAAATCTTAATACATAATAAACACTGATCGATTATAATAAGAAAAGATTGTTTCTAAAAGCGTTGATAAGAGGTTAGGGCCCATGTTAGGGGTTTATATCCCCCTTGATTTTGATCACACGATCTTTATTGTATCCAAAGTAACCAATGTTCATACAAACTATTGTTGCATTAATCATCTTGATATTAACTAAACTTACTAAAGTATGCCGACGATAAAGTAAAATATATTTTCTCAGTACTTTGACGATTTTCCTTATTGGCTGTTAACCTCTACTGGCGTAATGGCTGCTGTCAGTGCCTACTAACTTCAGCTTGGTTATAATGCCTAACAGGGGAGTAAACTTTTCATAATTTTGGTTTCATCATTAATTCCGCGTGATATACTTGCATGCCCAGCAGTTTGTAATAGTGGAAATCCTCAAGGCATGTGTAATTCATGAACAATAGGAAGAATATAAAAGATGTGACGGCGAAGCGCGAAGATGCGAAGACGAAAGTGCCAAGTTGCGAAGGTGAAGAAGTGATACTACTATCGCTTTTTTGCCTTTGCAACTTCGCACTCTCGCCTTCGAATCTTCGCGCTTTCGCCTATTTAGCTCACCGAGACGAAGTCAAGGGGAGCTTATGCTATACTCCCGGCATTGGCGTCCGGATCTGGTTAAAGTTTTTGGTGCAGGTCCTGTATCTAAGCTATTACTACTTCACCTAACCTGAATGGATGGTGAGTCCTATGATACAGATGCACCTGACAGGCATGTATGCTGAATCAGAGCCATAGGTTAGGGATGCTTTAGGAGGTAAAGGTTTTAATTGCTGGTGCCCTCTGATGATGATATCTTAGTTATTACTGGTCCTAACTTCACCAAACTTTCATGGATGGTGCGTCTTATGATACTGATGCACCTGACAGGCTTGAATGCTGAATCTGAGCCATAGGTTTATGATGCTTGATGAGGTTTAGTTTTTCGGAACAGGTCACATGTTTTATAGATGATAGCTTGCATAGTTGATTTAACTATATTATAAATAAAACGCAGAGGTTGCTTCAGATGCAGAGCCTGATCTCCATTATCAAGGATGCTAAAGAAATCTCCTACCTCACTCAAACCTGCTTGATATATAGATGTAGTTGTTGTTAAATGATATAACATGATTCCTATGATATAGTATTGTATAATATGAAACACTATTGTTTAATAGAATACAATATAATACCATATGTTATATTGTCAAACGTTATATGATACGATATAATATTGTATCATTTTTTAAAAATATTTTATGATATGATATTATATCATGATATTGTTCTGTATAGTATTGTATATTATGATACAATATTGTATAATATTATATTGTTTTATTAATTAATTATTAGGGCCCCGCAAGGATTTGCGGGTGCCCTATAGTAATCACTCTGTCCGTCCGTCCTTCTGTCCGTCCGTCCGTCTGTCACTCTTCCGTCCACAAATTTCCTGTTTTTTTCTAATAACTTTTTTTATGGTTGCCCAATCAAGTTCAAATTTGGTATGGTAGTTCAGTAGGCAGAAATACATATTTTGATGCTAAGTTTGGTTCTCTATGTCTTCTGGTTTGGAGCTGGGGTGGTGGGGTAGATTCCTAACTATGCATAAGAAGAATGGGCAAAGAGAGATAACTGCTGAGAATGAATGGGCAAAGAGAGATAACTGCTGAGAATGTTACCATTGTATACATGGAAGGCTGTGCAATATTTGTCCTTTGGGATTAATTAACCTTCCACAGGAAGAAAATCCTAAGCTTTATCTTTATCTGTCACATTGAGATTAATTACTGCACTGCCTGTGTCTGCAAATGAACTTTGTTTTGAAGTTAAGGTCAATTTTGAATGATGTGTAGTATTGTGTACATTCTTTGAAATATGGATTTGAAATATAATATTCATATTTTTTTGGGTTAAAATACCGTACACAATGATTTATGATAGTTTTATTGAATAGAGGCAAAGCCTAGGTATCATTGCATTGGTATCAATTCTTTGTTTTTTTAACAAATTTTATTTCATCCCATGTTAACCCACTTTATCCCGTGGATATGACTCATTGGATATTTTTTTGATATTCCACAGTTGTGACTTTACAATGGGATTTGCCTAGGCATAATGAAGTAAAAATAATGTAGAGTTTTATAAACAGTGTAAACATTGATTGCGGTGTATAAAATATGGGATAAATAGAATCTCATGATTTGTAGTATAATATGATTTTTATCCAACTTGTGTGTTTTATCCCCTCACTAAGGCTCAAGAAAAAAACACTTTAATTGTTGGATGAAAATCATATCCAACTACAAATCACGAGATCCTATATATTCCAGTTCTTTACATCTTCTGCCGGGCATTTATTTTTCATCATTGTTAATATAAAGAGGATGGAATTCAAAGTTTTTTTCACTTCTCTATATTAATTGTCATAGCGGGGCCCTTCCTGACTGGTCAGTTTTCTAGTTAAATCACATTATACTATTACATATGATATTGCAAAATATAATATTGCATTCTATAATATAATATTGTATATTCTATGACATTTTATAATACAGTATTGTATAATATGATATTGGTTTCTATAATATATAATTATATCAAATGAAATTGTATAAATGATATTGTAATATTATAAAATATCGTATCATACGATATTGTATAATATGATATTGGTTTATATGATATATTATCATATAACATGAAATTGTTTTTTATAATGTTGTAATATATATTATTGTATCATATGATACAATATGTATAATATAATTGTATTATATAATATTTTATTTTATCCCATGATATTGTTTCATTTGATATGAAACAATGTTGTATCAAATTATATTGTATCATATAATACAATATCATATTTTTTTATCAAATATGATACAGTATCATACAATACAATATTATACTATATAATACAATATAATAACACATGTTTAAATGTTATGATGTTTAATTGCAATATGATATTGTTTCATATAATACTATATTGTATTATGTTTTATGATATTGTTTTATTTGATCAAATACAATAATGTATAACACAATACAATGTCATATCAAACGTTACAATATCATATCTCACAATTTTTGTACGGTATTTTATGGTATTATATGATGTATATTGTAAGTATATATGATGCAATTTTTAATTTCATTTTATTGTATTGATTAACATATGATCATATGAATATCATACAATTTTTTAACAGATGATATACGATAATGTGTCAAAACAAAATCCATGAATATCCAAGATCATAAAGGATGAATTTCATATAATATGATAAAGGTAATCTCATAAAGGTGATGCCTCGTCTCGGTTTGTAATCTGTGATCACCTATGTTTTATAATTGCGGAGCTCTCTATCGTTTAAGGGTTCCAAGGCATATTTTGGAAATTTTATTTTTATAAAATTAATAAAATTAAATTATTCAGGGGGATACTGTCCAGACCCCCTCTCCCCTTTTACTGCGTGAAATTATTAATATTGAATTTTCCCTGGGGGACGGACCCCCTCTCCCCCCTTTAGATCCATGCATGAGCAAGGAGTGTCGCATAATGAAATTAGAATTTTACTGTGTTTGGTCCACGGTAAACAGACAGCTGGTAAGTGATAGGAGTCTGGAAGTGCATACATGTGTAACCGAGCAGTCAAGCAAAATGAAGATGGTGTACTGTGTATCTGATGACTTTTTATTTTGAATATTCGGGATTTTCATATCCTGGAGTTATTGTTCGTAACACGAGTTATCTCTCCATTAGAGCAGGTATAGCGCTATGTAACCAGTATAAACAAATGGTTGAAACAAACGTTTTTTGTCTTGTTTAATCGGTTATTGGTGTAAATTGTCAATATAGAAAGACGACTGTGCAATTAAAAGATGCTGTTATACTAAAATACTAAAAAAAAAAAAGTAGAGAGATTTGACGAGCGCGCCTAATCGTACCATATCCAGGCACATACCATTGTTTTTGAACGTAGATTGGGAGGGGGGCTCATAAAAAAAACTACTTAACAAACCAGAAAATTTAAAAAAAGAAAAAGAAAATTTCAACTCTCAAATCGTGAAAATCCTAATCCGTTTGGGGGGGGGGGGGGTATGATGTACTTTACTGTACTGCAGACCTTAAATCATGAATCATTTCATTCTTTTCACAGATTCACTATTTATTAATTTGCTCCGAAAAAGGAAAGGGGGGGGGTAACTTTTTTATTCACTTTTTTATATATGAATTTTTGAAAAATATCTGTTGCAAGAAGAGGGGAGGGTAGCACCCCCCCCCCCCTCCATTGATGCCACGCGCCTGCCATTTACCAATAAATAATGCAGTTGCTGGCGGTGAAGTGCGTGGTTTTAGGAGAGCGCTGCTGATACATAAACAGAGAAGTGGACATGCAAAGTAATCCTAAAGACATGGATGGTTTTGTCTGTCCACCTCTCAAAAGAAAATATTTCAATCTATCAGTAGGTCGAAGTACAAAAATAGGCATTATACCTATGTATGTATGTATCTGCACTGAACATTGGTGGACCTTACTATACTTACTCTTGATGGATTTCATTTAGATAAATGAATGACTAATTTCAATTTCATCATCATGGGAATTTAAGAGATAATGGATAAAAACATCTGCAACCTAGCGTTTGCGAAATTTTTCGCATACACCACTTGCAATCATGTTTTCATTTAAAGTTGTGTTCCGATTTTGATTGACAACATTCACGTTTATATTTTTATATATAGTTCATTCCATCCTTAATTTTTCATGAAAAGTTTATTCCTAAAATGGTGTTTGCTTTAAATGGTACGTGAATAAAGTACAGTTCAATTATATAAAGGGCATTGAGATAAATGATAAAAGTAATAAAGGTACTAATAGTAAACCAAACAAACTACAAAAAATTGTTTAAGCTGTCTCCTCAAAGACTTAAAAGAAAAGGAATCTCTTATTTTAAACCAAAGACAAATTCAAATTTCGATGAAATCTATATTTAAAAGCACTGAGCTCTATTTTCAATGCTGTCATTCCTCTTAACCCTCTAATACCGGTATCTATTTTATACAACAAATCTGTTTTGTTGAGAAATTCAAATGATTGTCATCGATTAAACATCCTGCATGACAGATACAGCTGCCTGAATTGATGACCGTCGGTGCCTGGTTAGATACCAATACCCACTGCGTGTACATACATATTTTTTTTCATGAAAGCATGGCATTTCGAACGAATGCATCTCAACAGGCTAGCGCAAACATCGTAGTTTGAAAGAGTGTGCGGGGGGTTAGAAGAGCAGACCGACCAACCGAAAATCAAGACAAAAAACAATTAATAAACTAAAATAATCTCACATTTTCAAAATCCCAGTCTGTGAAGATAGTGGGGGGGGGGGGGGTTATCTCGTATATATGTATCTTTGAATTTAATCAGAATTATATAAATGCATACTTTTCCTTAGGTCTATATTGTTTTTGCGTTGTCCTCAGAAGAAAAAAAATAGGGACAGTTCGTTAAGAATTTACATTTCTATATTTGATTTCTAAAGAAGAAAGTTGATTTTCAACTCCTGCCTCTCTAATATTTATAACATCTTTTATTTCTGTGTAACAGGTGGGTTCATTTTATCAGAGAAACCACAATACCACCATCCATCCGTTACACAAAAGGAGTAATTGTCACCCCCAAAAAAAGAATCGCAATGTCTTTCACTCGCAATGTTTGCCGAATTCGAATAAGCAAATCTATGTACATCACGTTATACATTATACATTGTACTCAAACGCATTCTTTGCATTCATTTTAATTTTTAGCTCACCTGAGCCAAAGGCTCAAGTGAGCTTTTCTGATCACAATTTGTCCGTTGTCTGTCGTCGTTGTCGTTGTCGTCGGCGTCGGCGTTGTAAACTTTTCACATTTTCATCTTCTTCACAAGAACCACTGGGCAGATTTCAACCAAATTTGGCACAAAGCACCACTAGGTGAAGGGGATTCAAGTTTGTTCAAATGAAGGGCCACGCCCTCTTTAAAGGGGAGATAATTGAGAATTATTGAAAATTTGTTGGTATTTTTCAAAAATCTTCTTCTCAAAAACTATTCGGCCTGAAAAGCTCAAACTTGTGTGGAGGCATCCTCAGGTAGTGTAGATTCAAGTTTGTTCAAATCATGGTCCCCAGGGGTAGGGAGGGGCCACAATGGGGGGATCAAGTTTTACATAGAAATATATAGACAAAATCCTTAAAAATCTTCTTCTAAAAAACTATCAGGCCAGAAAAGCTCAAATTAAAATGGGAGCCTCCTCAGATAGTGTAGATTCAAGTTTGTTCAAATCATGGTCCCCGGGGGTAGGGTAGGGCCACAATGGGGGGATCAAGTTTTACATAGGAATATATAGAGAAAATCTTTAAAAATCTTCTTCTAAAAAATTATTAGGCCAGAGAAGCTCAAATCAAAGTGGAAGCTTCCTCAGGTAGTGTAGATTCAAGTTTGTTCAAATCATGTTCCCCAGGGGTAGGGTGGGGCCACAATGGGGGGATCAAGTTTTACATAGGAATATTTGGAGAAAATCTTTAAAAATCTACTTCTAAAAAACTATCAGGCCAGAAAAGCTCAAATTAAAATGGAAGCATCCTCAGGTAGTGTAGATTCAAGTTTGTTCAAATTATGGTCCCCGGGGGTAGGGTGGGGCCACAAGAGGGGGTCATGTTTTACATAGGAATATATCGAAATTTTTTTTAAAAATCTTCTTCTCAAAAACTATAAGGTCAGAAAAGCTTAAATTTGAGTGGAAGCATCCTCAAATAGTGTAGATTCAAGTTTGTTCAAATCATGGTCCCCAGGGGTAGGGTGGGGCCACAATTAGGGGATCAAGTTTTACATAGAAATATATAGACAAAATCTTTAAAAACCTTCTTCTAAAAAACTATCAGGCCAGAAAAGCTCAAATTAAAATGGAAGCATCCTCAGGTAGTGTAGATTCAAGTTTGTTCAAATTATGGTCCCTGGGGGTGGGGTGGGGCCACAGGAGGGGGGTCATGTTTTACATAGGAATATATCGAAATTTTTTTTAAAAATCTTCTTCTCAAAAACTATTAGGCCAGAAAAGCTTAAATTTGAGTGGAAGCATCCTCAGATAGTGTACATTCAAGTTTGTTCAAATCATGGTCCCCAGGGGTAGGGTGGGGCACAATTAGGGGATAAATTTTTATACAGGAATATATAGAGAAAATCTTTAAAAAAATTTCTTTTCAAAACTTTATGGCCAAGAAAGCTCAAATTGTAACCATCCTCAGATAATGTAGATTCAAGTTTGTTCAAGTCCTGGGGGTAGGGCGGGGCCACAATGGGGGATAAATTTTTATATATAGAGAAAATCTTTAAAAATCTTCTTCTCAAAACTATAAGGCCAGGAAAGCCCAAATTTAAGTGGAAGCATCCCAAGATCGTAAAGATTCAAGTTTGTTTAAATAATAGTCATGGGGTATGGTGAGGCCACAATGGGGGATGAATTTATACATAGGAATATATAGAGAAAATCTTTAATATCTTCTTTTTAAAGACTATTTGGCCAGAAAAGCCTAAACTTGTGTAGAGGCATCCTCGGATAGTGTAAATTCAAGTTTGCGAAATCACAGTCCCTAGTGATAGGGCTGGGCCGTGATGGCGGTTTGAATTTTTACATAGGAATATATAGAGAAAAATCTTTAAAAATATTCTGGGAAAGTTTTCGGTCCAAAACTCAGTACTAAGTGTGAAAGCACAGGTTGTGCAGATTTAAGTTTGATGAAACCATGATTCCCTAGAGAAAAGGGGGGCCACGAAATGGAGGGGGGGGGGGGGGGTAAATTGGAATAGAGAAAAATTTTCTTACAGGTACAACAACAAAAGGGGCTTGGTATTTACCCAAAAAAAGAGATGGATAAAAATTGGCAGATTTTCTATTTTTTTTTTAGCAAGATCTACTGTACTTAGTTGTCAAGATATTTTGGTACTGTAATGCTAATTTGATCAGAATTAAGGCAATTGTTGCTCAAGTGAGCAATGTGGCCCCTGGGCCTCTTGTTTTAGATAACGTTTGATGTTTTCTGTTTGGTAATTTAAATATCATCAAATGTTTTTACTGTAAGAAAAGTCGTTATTAATTGACGTCGTATATGTAAACTCCCGCACTGCTTACTCATCTTCGAATAACCGGAAGTACTGCATACCTGCTATGAGGGGAAGATAACTCTTTCAGTAACGATAACTCTAGTTTATGGGAAGACCGATATTGGCCTCCAAAATAATACATAATATGAGAAAACTGACAAAATGAAAGAAAATACATTAGCTATAAGTTACCACAAATACATTATACGTTTCATAAAAAATCAATTACAGTGCGTACTGTAAAGAAAGCTAACCTTTGAACTTTACAGACACAATCCAAGTATTATAACTTTAATTACAAAAATACACTTTAGTATTGACAATGCAATTAAAATAAAACCAGAGACTAAACATTTACACTGATAAGTAAAACATAAGTTAATATGAAATTTACATACCATAAGATGCCACAGATATCAACCGGATGGTATTTTCTTGAAACTGTATACTGCTCTAACTTAATTAGAATTATTGGTAACTTATTTATACACCTAGCTTCAAAATAATTGGTTAATATTATGAATCAATGAAATTACAGATAGGAAGAACTCAATTTACCAATCTCTCACCAGAGGGCGCGTTCCGCAAGCTTCACAGCGTAATACGCCCTCTGGTGAGAGATTGCTCAATTTACTTGCGCAGTTAAACTTTGGTTGATATAATTTTAAGATTCTATTGAACAAAACGAAAAAATAGAAAAAACAAAACGAATAAATACACATAGACATATTACTCTTCTATCACACATGTATGTACACATTATGGTGGACATTAAATTTTGTGTGGAGTATATAATGATTAGGCATAGCCAGCATTGGTAAACATATATGTCACATGTACACATTAAAATATTTATAAACATTCATAGTAAGCGCGATGGCCTAGCGCATGCGTACCAATAACAGCCTGGATTAATCGAAAAACCTTGGCGAGTACGGTGCCTGCATTAAATTCTATGTAATCGACTGAGACTTGCTGAATGCAAAGGCGAAGACGAAAGTGCGAAGATGCGAAGGCCAGAGTGCGAAGTTGGGAAGGAGCGTATCGCTCCTTCGCCTTCGCATTTTAGGTATCACATCTTCGCGCTTCGTCGTTGCATCTTCGCACTTTTGCTCTTTCGCCTTCGCACTATCGCCTTTTCAACTTCGCATCTTCGCCCTATATTAAGGTCGGAGTGCCCCTATCGGAACACCATAGATATATGTGAATGTAATTGTTAAAGGGGCATGGTCACGATTTTAGTCAAATTCTATTTTTCTGTTTTCATTATTTACAATGCTTAAGGAAAGCATTTCTACTAATCAAATGAAATTTGAGGGTCAGTTGTAAAGTTATAAGCAAGATACAGGGCTCACAATTCTTTGTCATGTAAACAAGGCTCGTGCCCTGTTGTTGTTTACATAGGTTCAATATACCAGTAAAAAATCTTTTTCAAGCTGATTTGTCTATCGTCTTATTCATTTTAAGCATAAATAAACAGTTCCTTACGTTTAACACATTCACTAGGTCTAAAATTAGAATTTTCACTTCAACATTCAAAATGTAAATAATGACACTCAAATTTTGGTTGCCTATTAAAAACGCCTTACTAAAGCATTGTGAACATTAAGATCGGAAAAAAAATTTTGGACTAAAATCATGACCATGCCCCTTTAAGATGACAACCATACCCCGATGCAATACGTCAATGTCTTGTTATAACGGAAGGATTTTTATTTTCTAAGCTATACCCCTTCATTCACTTTAAGTTTATTTGAATATGAATTATAATTTCTGTTACTTTTGTAAACTGCAGCAGTAAAAACTACAATAGTGTAAAGACTATTTCACAAATACTAAAAAATATACTGAAAAACTTTAATCTACAAGGGGGTCATTATTCTACAGGGGTCACTTTTCTTCATGTGGAGTGTGCTCATTTTAATGAAAATGACACTTATTCTTCAGGCAAAGGGGTCATTTTTCTACGTAGAATAATGACCGGGGGGTCATTTTTCTGCGTAGAATAATGACCGGGGGGTCATTATTCTACGTCGAAAAATGACCCCCGGTCATTATTCTACGGGGGTCATTATTCTTCATTACACCGGAAAGGCACGAGAGTCTCACTTAATCAAAGTACGTGTACCTTCAACGTTTCCAGTCAACATCCTGGGAGTAGCATAGTATGACACCCTGCCTTCTTTGAGAGCATCTTCCCACGGATAAGCGAAGTTCTCCTTAATCAGATGGTCAAGGGCTGGACTAGGCTTTGTTGTTTGGTCTTCACAATATTGCCATCTTTACTTCAAAATAGCAATTTCAATATAGTGTAGAATTCATTGAACTAATGGTGCGGATATCATTTTGGAAATCTATAGATTAAAAGAATGCGTCATGTGGTTAATATTTTACTACCATGAAGATAAGACTAGATTTGAGACACATGAATAAATCTTTGATGAATCAAAAACGATAAATCTACATTTTTTAGTGTCTTTATATGTGATAAGACTTCAGTCCAATAAATTCAAGTGGCGTATTGTTGGGGTGCAAGCGGGGTTTCTATAATTGTATAATAAAAAAATGAAAATCATATAAATATGTCAATATTCTAATACTTTTAGATCGACGTACAATTGCTTAAAATTATATAAATATATAAGTACCGTGTAGTAAGGAATCTCATTTTTTGAATATTATAAGGTGATCATTTTGGTCGGAGCGTAATCAAATCTAATACAAAGCCCTTCAAGCTTTTTTGGATTTGATCATGCCCCGACCAAAATTATCATCTTATAACACTCAAAGAATGATTCCCTATCCCTTCATGAAATCTTTACGCATATAAAGGAGTATAAAAGTATATGTATACATGTATGTATCAAGATAAGTTTACTAAATATTACATGTAACCTGCAAGTCCACTCTGTACATTACATATTGTATGTATCTTACTTGACACAGCTCTATAGCTCTATTTATTTCAGCCTTCAGGTCCTGAGGGACGTCGCCATTTTGACTTAACTCCATGGCCCTTAGAAGATGGCGATATACGGGATCAAACGAGTAACTCCTTACACCGCGCCTCTCCTCCATGTTTTAGCAATTTTCTCAAGTATAACTTTGATAAACGTATTAAAATTGTTTTTAAACTAATCGATATATATTTTTTTGTTTCATAATTTTTCTACACGTAGTACAATTGGTAACAATATACATGTACCTTTTTATAGTACAGTCCTTGCTGATCACGTTTCCATTCACCTGCAACACACGCGGTTATTATTGTCAGCATTTCCGAGTTACATTCATATCGTCGGTCCTAACTAAAGCCATTTTCGGTCCGACAAAATTTTATTACAATCTTGAATGGAATTGCACAATTAGTAACAATGTACCTTTTATTCAGTACAGTCCACGCTGATCACGTTTCTAAACCTGCAACATATGCGGTTATCATTGTTATATCGCCACAGTTTGAACTACAGCCACTTCGATCTGATGAAATTCATTTCAATCTTGAAGTCAAAGCATTGTCGCACATCTGCTAGTAAATGTCTGTAAATCTATACTACTACATGTGTATATTAAAATAATAGACTCGAATTTTTGGTCTTTAATACCGATAAATCAGAAGAGTGCAGTCTTTTAAACATCACGGGTACTTGAAGATTACCAATTTATTTTTATTTTTTCTCAATCAGGCTTCGCTAATTAATAATCAACGAGAGTTAAATCCTAAAAAAATTCCTGAAACCATCTGGATATTTTGGATCTTACAATCTTGCGCATGTGCATTACATTCATGCTAAGTCACGGAAGGCTCTTTAGTTTTAGTTTCCACAATATCACATTTGCATGGATAAACTCAGAAATGATAATACAAAAACCTCAAAAATTTCATTGGAAATTTGCTACAATCAAAGAAAATACGGGAGATAACTCTAACACAATGCATTTACTACGAAAAATCCCGAGAGATCCGAATATCAATATGGTTTGTAACTAGCCTAGTACCCGAGGCCTTCCGAGTGCAAGCACGAAGGCCTGGAATCCCCCGTCCAATGGCTGCGCTCTATGTTGAATCCAACATGGCGACTAGAGAGGTAAAATAACATAGACACACTTATAGTTAGACCTGTTTGGCCTTTTCTTGCTGGTTCATATGCGAATCAATAACATGGTTAGACTTGATACAACATTTTCTTCGCTTATTTAGCTTTATACGGCCCTGAACCGTCGATTGAATGTCCGAACGGGAGTAATAAGCGAGCCCTGTATATCGCACAATATAAACAGTGATACATATCGACACTTTTGCTCATATATCTACTCATTTTTTCGGTAGACAAACATTTCAAAAGTTATTTACAGGTCATGATAACATACAAAACAACATACAATGCATAGATTCAATGGAATGCCTTGGTGTAATTGGTTAGCACACTTCATGCTTCAGAAGTTTATCATGGCATTTGAAGAGGTCCAGGTTCAAATCCTGGGGGTATTCCACTTGCAATTTTATGTATTTTCAGTATTCATAATTATAATCTGCATGCTATCAGTTTTTAGTTATAAAGTGAAGGGCTGCAGTTTCAAACCTTTAAATTATGAACTTGATTTCACAAATTCATAACAAATTTTACTCCAATAGGTATTCTTATATATTTTATTTTTTTATAACAGCTTAATGAAGATGACATTAACAAGGCACTTGTAAAATTTAATGAAAGAATTGGTTGCAAGATTGACAATCTGAAGCCTAAACAAAAAAATGCCCTTCATGATGTTGTGAATGGACATGATGTCATTGCAGCATTACCAACGGGTTATGGGAAGAGTTTGATTTATGAGCTTATTCCATTTGTGCTGCAGGACACTAAAGTTATAGTTGTTGAGCCACTCAATGTGATTATTAATCAGCAAATTAGCAAATTAGACGGTATGGCTGTACAACTTAAAGAGCTGAATCTGTGCAAAGCAATTACAGATGGGCATTTCTCCTATAGTTTTATCTACAGCCACCCTGAGAACATATTAGGCAAACCATCAGTGAACAAATTTTTTCAGTGCAGATGTTTTGAAAAGAACAGAGTTGTGATAGTCATTGATGAAGCCCATTGTATTTTGGAATGGGGAGATGATTTTCGTCCTGAATACAGTAAACTAGTTGAACTTCGAGCTGTGCTTCCTGAGGCAACATTTCTTTGTCTTTCGGCAACACTTTCCATCAAAGGTCAGGCTGGCTGATATAAAAAATTGTTTATCTCTGAAGGACTGTAGGATCCATGGCGAGATTCCAGTGAAGCTTAATATTTCAATTACTGTTTTTAGAAGACCTGCAAGCTCTAAGGATGTAACATTGTCTAACAGACATATTCTGGATGTCTTATTCAATGAACTGAAAGTTAAATTAGGTGCTACTCCACTGACTATTGTGTATTTCAATTCATCACTGAACTATATAGGATTTGCCTATGAACATGCTTGTCGAGTCTTGGGGAACTTGGTGTACAATGGGGAGAAGAATCCAGAAAATGCCAGAGTTGTTATGTATCATGCATCTGTGGAATATGGGAGTGAAAAAGTAAGAATTAAGAAATGAACTCAATGTCTACCCAAGTTATACGAGTATAACCTGGGTTGGGGCAATTTACGCTTTATAATCCGCGAAGCAGATTATAAAAAAGCGTAAATTGCCCCAACCCAGGTTATACTCGTATAACTTGGGTAGATATTGAGTTCATTCCTTATTATTTAATTTTCTGTAATTTACTGTACAAATTGAGTCTGTTTTACTTTTAAAAATGATATTAATCTGTTCAAAATTCAAACGTAACGTCAAGCGGATTAGTACGATTTTGACGTTAGTGCATTGTGAAGTGTCTTGTGACGTGCAAACCAGGTTATACAATTTTATTTAAATTTTTCTATCCAATCAAATGCCGCGTTACAACCAGAATTAAATTATTTGCTAATAACACAAGAATCACACAAGAAATCCTTAGTTTAAACAGTTTCACATGAAAAATTAATATGTAAAGCTAAGCACTGTACAGGTTTGACTTGAAAGTAAACTAAAAGAATGACAAATTCAACAAGGTCCCCAAAACATTTTGTAAATTTACATATGATTTGTTTATGAAGATGGTGTAAAAAGAATATTTAGAGATGGAAGTGCTATGAATTGTTTTTTATAACATATAATGGTTGAACTTGATCGAATGATCCCAAATTTTCAAGATGTCCTATGCTATTGTAAATCATCAAAAATAGTGATACTGGGCTCAAACAAATGAATTTGATTTTCTACTATCAGCTACGGGAATTGATATTTCATCAGATTTCCTCAGAGGACAGCCCTCTAAGGATCATATTGGCTTCTTCTGCCCTAGGGATGGGAGCAGATTTTGGCCGTGTGGAAAGAATTGTGCACGCAGGTCCACCTAAGAGTATTGAAGGTAACTTTTTTAATGAATTTTATCATCTTAATATGGATAGAAATAAGTATTATTCCTCATCAGAATTATCAGAATATAAAGGGAAGAAACAAGAACTATTTAATAAAAAACATGCAAGATGAATGAAAGTCGTGCTTGTGTAATTGTAAAGCATGAATGGTTTTAGGCTTTGTACTGACTGGCCAGACTGGGTCTTTCACTTCTCTTTTTAACGCAATCAAAATTAAAAACATAATAAATGCAGTCTTCAGGTTTATTGCTAAAAAAATATTTATATCCTGAAAAAGGACAAACTACAAATTATTATGTAAAAGTCATTCTCCTGCTACATATTTAATACTTCTATATGACAAATGGCTCCAATTGGTTTTGAGTTCAGTGAATAATTGATAATTCCAACTTAAAATGATATCCTATGATAACACTTATCGTATCACAGTAATCGAACAAGTTTTTCTTCCAACAGCTTATATTCAGCAAGTGGGTAGAACAGGCAGAACAGGGAAACAGGCAACAGCAATTTTGTTTTTCAACAACAGTGATGTAGGTAGGCCTGAAATGAACAAGACAATGAAGTCATTCTGCCGAAATGAATCAACTTGTAGGAGAAAAATCCTTAATGATTACTTTGGATTTATGGATGACACCAATGAGAGTGAAAATAAAGCAACTTTGTGCTGTATCATTTGTAATCCAATCTTAAATGAATGGTATTCAGTTTTACCTCTAACGCAAGAGCTAAAATCTTCCATCCGACAATCATTGTCGGATTACAACATATTAAATAACTTGGAGATATCCCCTTACCAAATAGAATCAGTCATCCACAATTATTCAAGATATGTGGAAACAGACAGTTTCATTCAAGATTTTGGTTTGAATCAAGCACATGCAGAACATTTATGTACCATTATCAAATTAAGTGTGTCATTATAATGCCTTTCAATCGTTTTTGCTTTCCAGCACATAATTAAAGTACTTGTAATGAAAAAAAAATCAGTTGTCTTTATTTTTGAGTGGTGACCTAAAAAAGTGAGTTGGCTATATATTGAATTATAATTCACTTACCAGATTAAATGCCAAAGTCATTGATAATCTCGTATTGATGACCCCTGATCCATTCTTGCAAGTGTACAAAGTTGATATTTGCAATGGGACTTGTAAGTGGTTTTGTATAGCACTGAAGACTACGACCATCATTATTTTCAAAAGGCCTGACACGCAATAGCCTATGAATGATATTGAGCTCATCCTCTTCTGAGGAAGGTGTGCTATGTCGTTTAGCTCTGTAAAGTACATGTGTTGTTTTATCATAATTTGCTGATATTTGTCTCATTCCTGCTATGGCAGACGATCGAGACTGCACTGATGACTCTGTCTTATTTGCATGAAGAGACTTCAGATGCTCTTTTATCTCCTTCACAAAGTGTTCCATGTGTAGATCAGCTGGAATGTTTGTGTCTGCTTTGCCTTTCTGGTTAACAAAGAGTCCATAGAATGTTTCTTTAGCAGTCTTTAGGTCCAGCAGGGAAGTTTGCAAGAAAAGGAATCTTAATATTTCTAAAGCATACTTGGATCGGTTATTGTTCCCTTTTAAAACACACATGGTATATTTCATAAGTGATAAGACAATTTCTCGATTGGGCATCTTGATATTTAGATTTAAACACTGATATAAAAGGCCAATTTCTAAAACAGTTTTTCCATAACCTAACACGGAGTCATTTCTATTTTCTGAAACACACCTATCAACAGTAACTGGAACATTCAATATCAATTTTCCTCCATCAGGAAGCACATATGTAACTTGTTGGTAAAAGTTCATTGGCTCTGCAAGGTTAGCTTTAGCTTCATTCAGTATGAGAGTATCTATGAACTCTCCTAGAGAACTTGCAATAACTCTCTCTTTTTCTTCCTCTGTTGCAGAGGAAATATCTAATGCTGCAAATGCATGGTTAGGTTGCGAGTTGATCGTTTCCATTTCAAAGAAATGCATAACAGCATTAACTACATAACCTGAAATGAAGGAATCTGCGAGTTCTTTACAATCATTGTAATGATTTTTTACATCGTCTCCATTTGCTTTGGTCCTTCCCAATGTGATTTTCTCCGCATTTAGTGTTCCTAAAGCAGTACTACTTTTTCTATAGAGAAGTTTGTAGAAAAGAGTTAATACTGACATCTGCAAATGGAAAAATTCAAATGTAATTGGATTAAGATGTTCGAATCTATCCTTTGGTGTGATGGATGCTGCACGGAGTCTCTTTGCACCAGAGAACCTCTCTCTTGTAAGCTGATCCCCCCCCCCCCCCTATATGAATCAAAATGTTGTTTCCTCCACACACATTTTCCACAACATTCTCATAAAAGTCCAAGATTTCTATTACATCGGAGTACTTCTGTTCATTCTTTGGCAGAACTGGTAAAGGAACACTTGTATGGACTTCAGAGATGTCGTAGTCATCTGGTCTGAGTTTTTGTTTAATGTTCTCTTTGACAGATTTAAAATTCTTGAAATACTTGCAGAATTTACATAGAATTTCAAGAATTACAACAATGTAGCAGTTTTTAATATTCTCCCAGTCTTTTTCTTGAGGTAAAAAAGTATTTGGTCCTAGCTCCAACAATGGCACTTGTGGTTTTGCAGTAGAAAGTAGGCTGAGGTTGCTGTGCTGGATAATGGCCATGGATGCAAACCAGTGTTCCATATGTGACTTCATTGTTTCTCTTTGATGACTAACATCAATCATAAAGTTCACATTATCTCCAATGAATCGAAATTTCCGGCCTTCCTGGACAGCATTGATAAGTTGTGAGTTAAAGTGTCCTCCAATCTGTTTTTTTGTTCGAAGCATGACACAGTGGGATGTTGTGATCCCTAGTGGTTGCAATCTGTCATACACCTTAAAAAAGAAAGGAAAGAGGATGCTCACTTTTTTATTTTTAGTTAGTTTTAGTCTGTTTCCATACAAGTAAATATCATTTTTAATGGGGCATCATAAAATACATATATTTTTTTTTTAATTTAGTACTTATTTACATTAATTACTTGCATTCAAATTGCCATCAAGATTGAAAGTAAAACTTATCTTACCTTAGTCTACTTACCTGCTTTTGCTTTAAAACTCAACAGAAATAAAACTTAATACAAAACATATAATTAGTAATCAAGATCCAATTTCATCATATAAAGGCATACTCATCATTTAGTACATAGAATGCACAGTAAATGATTGAATGGATCTTTGAAAGAACAGGATAAACATCAGCAGGGTTTGTCTGAAATGTATTTAAAATGTAAATAAAATATATCAATTCTGCTCAGTGCATAAAAATAACTGTTGGAAAGAATAGAATAAGCAAAATATGAAAAAATAAGCAATAATTGTCAAACTTGAAAACTTTAAACAACATTTCAAAAATTGTGAAAATAAGAACTTTCAACAGTAGTTAATTAAACATGAGAACTTTCAACAATAACAAGTATTCATATGTAAATTTCTTTACCTTCTGGTGTACTCGTTCATCAGCCAGGGAGATGGACACTACTCGTTGCACTCTTGAAAGGGAATTACATCTCCTCTTCATGAGAATGCCATACATCAGTCCTACTTCTTTTACCACATGCATGTAGTGTTCATCATCCTCAGATTTGTTAGTGCTTGTACAAACATTCAGCAAGACCTGGAGAAGCTGCCTCTGCTGAACATACATTTCTTCAATAATTTTTTCCCACTGAAAACTCCTCAAAGCTTCAAAATCAAGTTGACTTAAATAACTGTGTCCTTTGATACACATATATTTGGTATTTTCATGAATTTCTGCTAAGAAGAGTTTCCATAAGCACGTTTTAAATGCTTTTACTTCAAGGATTGCCCTACAAATGTCTAATACATTACAACTACAAAAAAGTAGGGTGATGAGGTTAAGAATTTCTTTCCCTTGAAAGTCTGAGTAGATATCTGTTTCTAAGGGTCTTGTCTGGTTTAAAGCACATTTTAAAAGTCTTTGTGGTGTAGCCCCTTCCTCCAACAAATGATCACCATCAGCAATAACTTCAGCTGGTCGGGTAGAAGTAGTTCTAAAACAGTCAAGTTCAAAAGATAATAGGGGCATAATACTCATCTTTAAATGGAAGCAATTTCATAAACTGCAAATTCACCAATGGAGTGTTCACTGCTTAATTCAATATTACATGTACATGTTTTTGTTTATTTTACAGCCAACCTATTAAGGTTATTTAAATGCACTATGTCTTAATACAAGTAATTATCAACCCAACTGAACAACCTAAATTTATACTGTTTGCAACACATACAACATGGAAAAAAAACCTCATAACTGGAAATGAAAGATCAGTTTGACAGTATCGGTCAATTTCCTGCTCTATTGGTTTAGCCAAAATTTCTTTCTCGACTTCAGATATACTGGTATGTAAGGTGTCCGAGGCAATGAATCTCCGGTAAAAACTTTTACAGGAAGCACCTGTCATTATAAATTGCATTCATAAGAATATGTTAATAAAAAAAAACCTTAAGAGAGCAGCAGTAGGGAATCAATTTCTGGAACTGCCTCTTATGAATTTCCAGTAGCCCTTTTTCACAATACATTTGTAAATCTTAAGATTTTAACTGTAATAAAGAATCTCTTACAACAAATTGTTATTCATTATCAGGATTTGGTTAATGTTTCTTTAGCTCTTATATTTTGAAACCTTTTAATCATATTTTTAACACAGTACTTTAATTTTTTTTTGAATACTTTAAATCATTATACCACAGTTTATTCTTTTCTTATCTGAAAGTAGCAAGATAGCAGAAAGAAGAACACCTGACTAGAGATTCAAATTGCCCTGATAAGAATCCTAATTGGGTTTGTCCTATTTTCTTTTCTTTCACAAGTGCATGAAATTTATATATATATTGATTCATACATAACTAAGTATATACATGCAGTATTTAAAATTTAAATATATTAATATAGCAAATCATCCTACAATTGGGGCTTTTTTGGAAGCTTGAACGGGGGTCTTTCCAGTAGGTGTCCCTCTACATCTCTTTCTGCTGTTACTTGACGTGTAGGAATGTTCGACATGCATAAACGAGGGCATCTTTTCCTGACATGGATGGACATGATTGTGTATTTCCTCCTGTGTATTGTAATGAAACAGAAAAACTCTGCTGTATAAATTTGCTGCAGTGCTCAAAGAAACACAAGTGCATGAACTTGCATGTGTTAGTGTTTCTATCAGTATATGAGGTATTTAATATCAAAATATGTTACAACTTGTCCTACCAGTACCACTGGGGCTTTTTTTGATGCTTGGCCGTAGGTCTTCCCCTTGAGTGTCCCTTTGCATCTCTTTCTGCTGTTACATGTACTAGTGTATGAATGTTCCATATGCATGAATGAGGGCAACTTTTCCTGACATTGGTGGATATAATTTTCCTCTGTCTAAGATTAAAACACACAACAAACTATACTGAACAGCAATGCACATGGACATCATAACTAACTAATCAGCCATATCGGGGGCTTGACATACACTATGTAAAGCGGAATACCTCCAGGATTTGAACCTGGACCTCTTCAAATGCCATAATAAACTTCTGAAGCATGAAGTGTGCTAACCAATTACACCAAGGCATTCCACTGAATCTATGCATTGTATGTTGTTTTGTATGTTATCATCAGCCATAATCAGCCAGATCGGAGGCTTGACATACACTAAAGTGGAATACCCCCAGGATTTGAACCTGGACCTCTTCAAATGCCATGATAAACTTCTGAAGCATGAAGTGTGCTAACCAATTACACCAAGGCATTCCATTGAATCTATGCATTGTATGTTGTTTTGTATGTTATTATGACCTGTAAATAACTTTTGAAATGTTTGTCTACCTAAAAAATGAGTAGATATATGAGCAAAAGTGTCGATATGTATCACTGTTTATATTGTGCGATATACAGGGCTCGCTTATTACTCCCGTTCGGACATTCAATCGACGGTTCAGGGCCGTATAAAGCTAAATAAGCGAAGAAAATGTTGTATCAAGTCTAACCATGTTATTGATTCGCATATGAACCAGCAAGAAAAGGCCAAACAGGTCTAACTATAAGTGTGTCTATGTTATTTTACCTCTCTAGTCGCCATGTTGGATTCAACATAGAGCGCAGCCATTGGACGGGGGATTCCAGGCCTTCGTGCTTGCACTCGGAAGGCCTCGGGTACTAGGCTAGGTTTGTAACTTTTAAAATTTGAAGCGAGTGAAAAAATATAGTCTGGTACCCGCCCCCGCCACTGCGTTTTCACTTCGTTTTGGGGTCAGGTAAAGGCCGACGCCATTTTCAAAATGGCGACCTCCACGTCTGGAAAGAGGTAGGAATTTACCACCGAAGAAGAAATCGGGAATATCTTCTTATGACTATGAAAATTAATTCAACCAACCATTACCGAGTGTAAACGAGAATCGGTTGTATCGAAAAATATAGTTTTTTGAATATGTCAGAGCCCTTTTATTTATTTATCCCAGTTTTTTGCAATGTTTACATACCCCCCGAATTAAATATCGATCTATAATTATTTAACCAAGGATGACTTAACTTTCTAAATCAGTTGATAAGTTTATCTAAGCTATACACTAACAAAAATCACCGAAAAATTGGTAGGGCCACGCTTGCATGACTGGAAATGCATGTGCTATAACTCGAATTTCCTCTGTATTAGTTTTTGTGCATGAATTTGAGGTAAAAAATCAGAATTAAGGCTGATTACATCGTCGGTGACCCATGTGTGATTCACATCGATTCTCTCGTGGACTCAAAACCGTGGTTTGCGAAGATGGGCTGATTATTGACTTGAGGAAAGTTGTGTGACGGCGTGGCCAGGCTACAGGAAACTGAGTTGTTATAATGGTGTAGCATGTGTACAAAAAAGGTATGTCAGGGTTGTCTCTAAGACCTGGGAGGCGGGGAACTCCCCCATCTATAATGCCTTAATTTCCCGGCTATTTTTCATTTTCAAACACAATGTAGCTATAAGCAAGACCCCCAGACCCCCTTCTACATGTTCATTTCCTCCTTCCACTTCATTTTTTAGAGACAACCCTGTATGTTAACCAGGTTATTTTTTTTTTACAAGATGATAAACTTATTCAATTTTATAAACTGGAGTGCTGAAGCATACAAGCTAAATGTACTGGTATTTGCCAAGATACTGGCACATGGAATCAATGGATTATTTCTGTATTTATTTATATTTTGCAGTGCCTTTTATTTGTTTAAAAAAACCCCCACTATATTAGATATCTTGTGACATTACATCTGCCGAGAGGCCTTCAGCTGATCTCCAACTACAATGCCAGTTCCTGCAATTTCATTTATTTACTTCTGTATTATAGGTGTAACTCTTTATGTTTTCCCTTTCCTTCAACAGTTCCTGACATTAGAGCAATATTTCCATGTCTCTTGAAATGTATGACAAATGAGGCTGCATTTCATTGGTATGGTGGTGTTGTCCATTTTTGCTGCATTTTTGTTGAGAATTTATACAGAGTGATCATTCTAATCTTCTATTATAGTATTGTAGGAGCACACCCCAAAATGTAAAATTTATGGATTTTTACTTTACGAAATAAAATTTTATAGATACACAAATCATATCTGAAAGTTTTTGGTAGATCTATCTGATGATTAATTTGTTGATTATCGAGCCTCCTCAAGGAAAAACTAAGACGGAACAAGTACAATGTATAGTTTCACCATGTTAAATTTTATTAGTAGATCTGTGAATCCCATTGTCAGTTCATGCAGTGTCAATATAATAACAGCTTTACATGAATAATATAAAATTTCAAATTGCAAAGATTGACACAGCACTTTTGTCATGTTGTTTAAAATACTAAGTAAATTTTTCTATTGGACTTGCATGCTCAAATGTGTCACTAATTAAATTTATAGTGTGCTCATTACTTGTCTTGTGTCATTAATTATTAATTGTCCTCTCCCCAGTGTTTAAAGTTATTTGGTAGTAAAACAACATTTCTTCTTTTCAAAGTCGCACAAAATTGAATAGCAAAAACATGCTGTAAAGAACTGGATTTCAATGTATAAAAAAATAAAAATCGATTCAAATATCTTGAGTCAGGTACATATGCCTTAGTTGGTAGGGATATACGGCAAACAAACAAAGTTTTAAATTTGACTTGACTTGCTACTGTACATATACTGCTTGATTTGATATTCCAATACGCTGTATTATCAAATACTCATCAACTTCAAATTTTACCCAGAGTAGGATTTGAACCTAAATCCCTTGTGTCAAACAAGTGCTTTTCCATTAAGCTATCCAGGTTATTTTAAAATGAAATTGATGAGTTTCATAATGCATGTGTATCGTATATAATTTTTTTCTACAGCTCATTTTGGTTCGAATATCAGCCCTTTCCCATTGCAAATATTTAATATGCAGTGAATTTTAAAGTTTAAAGAATAAAAGGAAAGATTAATAATATATGTAATCCAATGCACAAAAGATGGAATTAGAACATAGCTTATCAACAAAGACAATGACATTAGTTATTCCCAACTGATTAAAAGTTTGACGATTTTTTCCAATTCAACAGCCAAGGGCTCCCTTTTGAAAACCAAGAATATTCACAGAACTATTGTTTTAGATCTAATGAAGAATTGGGACATTATTTTACTTTCCTCTGGAGGTTGTTAAGGATGGTACTGAACTAGCATTGGCAAAATTTGTGTCCTTCTCAAGGTGGTTGATCAACCAAGATGTACCAAGGAGTCTGTTGTGCCATACCCACACTAGTCACTGTAGCTTACAATAGTATGAGACAATTGTCAAAGCTAGGAAATTCATCTAGGAATGAAACTAGCTGAAGTGACAGTGGCTTCTGTACAAAATTATATGCCTCAATCTTGCACAGAGTTATGACCACCTATTGATGAAATTCTCAGTCTTACAGATAAAGTTACAATTCCACTCAAGACTGGTGTGGTTTTTAACATGTTTAATATTAACAAGGGTAGCTGGTCAGAAAAGATTTCATTTTGATGGTTTTCTGTATCAATAACTATAGATAAATAATTCATACCATCATGTATGTCCTTATCAAACTATGCAAAAAGATTTTTGTTCATTTATTCCAAGCTATACCTTATAAATAATGTTAAATGATTGAAATAGAGGAAATTCGAGTTATACCACATGCATTTCCAGTCATGCAAGCGTGGCCCTGCCGATTTTTCGGTGATTTCTATTAGTGTATAGCTTAGGTAAACTTATCAACTGATTTAGAAAGTTAAGTCATCCTTGGTTAAATAATTATAGATCGATATTTAATTCGGGGGGTATGTAAACATTGCAAAAAAACTAGGATAAATAAATAAAAGGGCTCTGACATATTAAAAAAACTACATTTTTCGATACAACTGATTCTCGTTTACACTCGGTAAGGGTTGGTTGAATTAATTTTCATAGTCATAAGAAGATATTCCCGATTTTTTCTTCGGTGGTAAATTCCTATCTCTTTCCAGACGTGGAGGTCGCCATTTTGAAAATGGCGTCGGCCTTTACCTGACCCCAAAACGAAGTGAAAACGCAGTGGCGGGGGCGGGTACCAGACTAGAAAAAGTATTGCATCCTTGAATAAATATTATTATTCTACCAAGTATCTTGATTCCCTCTATTTATACTGAAACATTTTTAATTCATGGCTCTATAGTCAGAAACAGCCAGACGGAAATCTACACGCCCCGTTTATCGATTGGTCGAAGTCTACAGCAGCTGAAACTGACAAGAAACTGGCAGGCCTGAAATTGACACGCCTTGTTTATCGATTGGTCGTAACCTACAGCGAGTTAAGAAAAATCACGGACTGCACGAAGTAATCAAGATGATGTTATCGAATCAAAGTCTCACAGGAGACGATTTGGCTTTCTCTTTTAGCTATTAACGTACTTATGTACATTAACAGTAATTACACTGTAATTGAATTTTACTTACTTTTCATAATCAATTTATTAATTAGTTAAAAGAAAGATGTTAATATAAACAATAAAATACTTTCGTTGATGATTCATGCCGGATATGAAGGTAGCGATCATTGCAGAAAAAGTTTTCAAAACTCGCTAACGCGGGTTAAGTAAATTTTTCTGCAATGCCGCTACCTTCATATCCCGAATGAATCATCAAAGAAAACAAACATTTTATTGTTTAAATATAGTCATACCTCTTGTGTACTCCAAGCTAATATTTTTCTACAGATATTTTAAGAATATGAAATTAATATTTCTTTACCTCCTCCGTTACCACACAACGAATACAGACAGCTCCAGGCAGACTACCTACTATAGTCTGTCCCAAGATATTTTTGCCGCATATTTTCTTAAATTATTCAATATTTATAAATACCTCTTGGTTCAGACGATGTTCATTCAATAGTATGAAAAAATCCCAAGATTTCCCCTTTGAAACACCCCCTCTAGCTTGTAGGGTATCAGTACACGGCTAAAAATAAAAAGTGTACGAGGTTTTTCCATTGCCAAGGAGATGAAGACGCCCGGATGATAACGTTGAAAAATTGCGCGAGGTGTCCCGAGTATTTCCGAATGGAGAAAAGATGTCAACATTCCCCATTATAAATCTCCGTAGGAAATCTGTTTTGGTTCCTGTGAATTTTTACGAGGGAAAAATGATAATGTGTGAATGAAGTTATCTTTGGAATTTTCCCTTTCATCAATTTTAATTGCAATTCAGTCACAGGTATGTGTATTTTTATTAAAAATCGTTCAAATATGCAGCATAAATATCTTGGGACAGACTATAATGTACTTATTTCTGCAGTTACAAAATTTTAGTTAAAATTTAAACAAATTTTGGATTACATGTACCGAACTGAGATAAGTGAATTTACTGTATGATTTATATTGCATTATAAAAATCATTTTGCATTAATATAAAAATTCTGAAATCTAGTAATATCATTTAATTGTTTTATTTTTTGCAATCTGAATATTTTGTACATTGCAACATGTAATAATGCATAAATTTTATCATTGATTAAGCGGCTTTGTAGCATTAGGTTTTTTTGGTTAGTTTTCGCTTTACGGTCTAAATATAGGATGAGTTTAGTCTTATGCTCCATTGTACATGTATATGGATACTAGACTGACATATGCAGTATAGTTTTACAAACAGTAAAAGTCAAAGTCATAAAAGTCAATTACTCATATATTTTTGTAACAGAATGATGAACAACACGGAGGTGCCCTCATTCTTCTATGTACTTGATTCTTTTGGCGATTCCGGTCATACACTCTCCCACCATCATCTCACCGTCACCAAGGATACACACGCTGCGTGGGTATTTTATTCCTCCTTCAGGAATAATGTACCTCAGGAATCGTCCGTCTCTGTCCAGCATGTGAATCTTGTTCCCTCTTAAATCTGTAACGATGACGTGACCGACAGGGTCTGTGGTTACCGTAGAAAATGTAACACCCGAGTACGAGTACCGGAATATGCCCAATCTATCGACAGCAATGACTGTTTTTTTATCCCAGTCAGTTACAATGATGTCCCCGTTGACATTCTCGGTGATGTAATACGCCGATTTGTACAGAGGTTGACACTGCGAGTTGTACTGGATTTCCTGGAGCACGGTACCGGTACTGCTGTATCGGACGACTTTGGACTGATCGTCTTTACGGAGACAGACCAGTAGATCACCGGACGCGGTGCTTGTGACGCCACGTGGCATCCAGTCCCCGGTAGTGAACATCGTCACCACAGTGTCGGTGTCAGATATCATTCTCACGGCTTTTTTAGGTTGATCACTGTATACTACTTGTTTTTTGTAAATACAGAAGTACATCCCTGTGGTAGGAATGCTGACGGTGTGGTGGAGGTGTCCCTGGAGATCAAACAACTTCAGTTCTGTGCCTGCTCCTCCCATCCACACTTTGTTATCGTGGGTAATGGCCATGTCATACAGACGATTTTTATACTCTTCTTCAGCAGGGAACCCAGTGTCTATAACAGAAGTAACTGTTGGTACCTCTAACATTCTTCTACCCGATAACTCCCTTTCTTTGAATTCATTTTCCAAGAGCAAAGTTTTTTTTACCTGCATTTTTTCAACGTATCCGAAATAAGTTTGTAAATAAGTTGGATCTATTTTGCATTCATAAAATGTCGGAAACGAATACTGAGAGACCTCATTTAAATTCTTCCGATTCTGAATCACTGGTACAAAAGTCTGCATTTCTTTGACATTCTTTGATTTCTGTAATTTTACTGTTTTCCCGTTCATTTCATCCATTTTTCCAATCAATTCTTCAAATTCTTTCTTTTGTTTCTGTAGTACAGCCTCGTGTTCCTTTTGCATGTCATCCAGTTCCTGGTGAAGTTTCTTCACGGTCTCCTCGATCTGTTTGTGCCACTCTTCTCCCCGTGCTGTAACTTCATCTTTCCTCTGTTTGTAAATCGAGGATATCGAGGACAGCAGCTTCGTCGTGTGATCCAGAATTTTTTCTACTTCATTTTTGGATGACTGAAGCCTATCATTTTCTTTCGCGATAACTTTTAAAAGTTCTTCAATTTTATCGGACAGCTCAGACATTTCGTGCGATTTGTGTTTGATAGAAACACAAAGAATGCATATCGGAGCATCACAAGTTTTACAGTACGCGGAACAATCGTTTTGGGGATGGGAATCACAGTGGCATGTGTCGTCATCATCCTTGCTGGCGAAATCTACAATTTCATGAACGTTTGTAGATTTCACACGTACATGTATTGCGATACAAGTGTCACAGAGATTGACCCCGCATCGTCTGCAGAAAAACGAGACTGGTTGCTGACACAGATCACATCCTACGAAATGCTGGGCTTCATTTTTAGATTCCATCATCTGCGCAATCTGTGAAAATAGTAATCAGAAATAATGAATTAAATATCAGATACATTGTTTTACTTCGTAATTTATTTCCCGAAATGGTCATTAAATACATGCCGGTACAGATTTTATACGAAGCACTTTTATCAGCTATAAGTCTTATATCGAAAAATTCTACTCATACTATTTACATGTATATATAGAAGTGGTGGAATTTTTCGATATATGACTTATTTAGCGACTGATTGATAAAAATTCAGGGGCCTGTGGTAGGATCCCTGACCAATTAGGATGAATATAAGTATGGTATTGACCCCCTTGATGTATATTTCAGATAGTGACTGACAATCAGTAACTCGTCAAGCTACCATTTATACTTTCACTATTTTAAAATTTACCTGATGTCCAATCCAGTATATATATAATATAAATGTGATTTTAAAGTCGCTAATCTACATTGTATGAAAAGGTATGCTTTACATTTACAGGGGGGGGGGGGTACAGAATCATTCAAAAAAGCTTGACAAACTTAAAGAAAAAAATGATCATTCCCAAATCTTCAAAATCATAATCGGAAGGAATGGGGTACATCAATCTTCAAGTTGAATGTTAATTTCACTTCAATTATATTTATTATCCTACCGAAAATGCTTATTATGCTTCCTAAAAAGAGGGTGTAACTGTATTTGTGTGTGTGTGGGTGGGGGGATGGGGGTGGGGGGTGACTCCTACAAAATTCACTTTAAAGTTTTGTTTCAAAGATCGACTTGATACCAATAATAGGTGTAAATGTGGCCCAACTCATCAATATTTAACTGATCAATAAAATATCTTTTCCCCAAAAAACTTACTTCCCAAAACAAGATACCGATAAAAGCTTTATTATTTATTTACATTACAGTATGTTATATCACATGACATGGCTGATGCTGCCCAGGTTTTAAAAATGTCTTGCTGCAAACAAGATATTTTAGAGCTGCATGTAAACATTTGGTCTCGATTTTTCTATTTTATAATACATGTCAGTAAGCTTAGGGGGTCAGGTAAAAAAATTTAAAAAAATTATTTCAATCTTTAAACGCAATATCTCAAGAAGTTTTACAGGTGTAAGGGAGATAAATCCAATTCAATGCCTTCACCGATTTCTTCACGTCACCGTTTACAAATGATGTTTGTAAATCCTCCACGGGTTCATGATTCGCAAATAACATGCGCGGATCTAGAGGGGGGGTCGGGGGGGGGGGGGGGGTCCCGACCCCCCCTGGAAAATGAAAATTTATTAAATTTACATAGTAAAATTATCGCGAAAATATGCCTCGGACCCCCCCTGGCAAACACAATTATCCTTCGGACCCCCCCTGGAAAAATTTTGTGGATCCGCGCATGAATAAACTTTGTTCTGTTTACAGGATCAGCTCTAAGAGGTAGATACACAGAATTTAAAGCCAATTATACCATAAATATCTTTAAAAGATAGCTCGGTGTCGGTGGGACAAAGGTTACAACTTATACAAGCGCAATCGGAACTTGAGGTGCATACAATTCATGTCATGTTACAAACTGAAACTCAAAAAGTTACTTATTTATTAAATCGCTTTATCAATCTTTTACATGTACAATTATGAAAAATCAACCAGAGGAGTCGTGTACATGAACATTATTGAATTAAACGTAGATACCTGTACCGGTCTTGGCAAGATGCCTGCGTAACGTTACAGATTTTTCATATCATTTTCTCTTATCGAAACTATAAGTTTGAATATAAACAAGTACACAAGTGACAGTCTAGACAAATAAATTTACCTCACACAATGCAGACCAGACAGTCGCATTATGAAAGGAAAAAATCCCCTTGAAGAAAATATGACTGCAAACAAAATCAACTTTCGTTTTTGTCTGGTCCGTGACCAGCCGATTGTTAGGCAATCGACAATCCTCGACGAACTCCGCCACGCTCTATACAAAAAATCGACAACTGCTATCCTATATATATATAGTCAAGTGAATGGTGGAGGGGTGGTTAATCTTACCCATATCTTATGATAACAGAGAAAGGTCAAAATCTAACGAAATTGCCCATCCGTTAATTGGCATTGGAGCAGTGAAAAAATCACATTCAAAGTTGATATACAGATCTAATTCGACCAATAACTACGTACCCTAACAATTTTACCTGTCGTAAGATGTTGTTTTAGTATGTAGTAGGTATGAAACGATTAGCATGACTAGTAAGCGTGAATATCATTGTGTTTCATCGTAAGTTCATCCTGCACTAGTTTCGTTATACATGTAAGTAATTTATAACGCTTTGTACATGCCCCCTCAAATGTCGCTCCGAAGTCCAAACCCCCAAATGTGGGGTGTATACGTGCGTTGGTACATGTAACAAGATACATAACAATTCACAATTTTTTAAAGTTCAAGCAATATGCATATTTTATTTAAATCACAAATTGCATCAATATATACATGTACATGTTAGTTTATTTATGATATTTTCTATTTTTTTCTATACAATTAATAGTAACAAATTTTGCTAATATTTACAGTTAATAACTTTTTTCAAAACTTCCGAAAAACTGTATTCATGCTATATGCATTTTATTTTTCAGAGAGAGAGAGAGAGAGAGAGAGAGAGAGAGAGAGAAGGGGTATTTAAATTCATTATAGTTCAACTTGGATAATAGGTTTTAGTTTAATATATTTACATTCATTATTTTCTTCTTTATGTATCAAGCAAACCTATTATAAATCACAGCTTTATAGAAACCGACAGGGCTGAAATCAACACGATCCGTTTCTAACTAAAATGTACTCTGTCCCAAGATATCCTCGATTCACATTTTGCTTACTTGCTTGATATTTATATAAATACGTCAGGATGCAAACTATGTTCATTCAAAAGTATAAAAATTTTTCAAGATATCTTTGTCGAAACGCCTCTGTTAGCCTAGTTTCAATACAATGCTAAAAAAATGTTATGTATACGGGGATTTTGTAATGCAGCAAGCCCGGATAATAACGTTGAAAAATTGCGCGATGTATTCCGAGTGAAGATAAGATGTAAACATTCCCCATTATAGATTTCCGTAAGGAATCTGTTTTCGTTCCTGTGATTTTTTCTGGGTGAAGGATTATAATGTACATGTGTAACGTGCAAGGGGGTCACTGCCTGTGATCCCCGCGGGCCCGTACCCGAGATAGAATCGGATAGCCCTGATTGCTGCCAATATTTACAAGTGCAGACTTTAATCACCGCTCCTGCACATATATAGGGACTCAACGTTACGCAGGCAGGGATGACCGCACACCTACGCAACTGAACAGGTACCAACGTTAACGCCAACAACGCAACCTAACGCAAGCAGGGAGTGCCGCACACTTGCGCTAGAAAGGCCAGAACACCAGCAGGGATGACCACACACTAGTGCCCCGCCGCAATCACCACTAATACAAGCAGGGATGACCGCACACTTGTATTAATGCGATACAAAGCAGGGATGACCGCACACTCTGTATCGTAGGTTAAATCACACGAAGATTAGAAAGAGCAGGGATGTCCGTACACTCAATCAAGCCGTACCTGTTCAAGTTTAACCCCAAACAGTCGTTCCCCATCACGCAAGAGACACTGTCCCTATATATGTGCCGGCCTAAAATAATTTGTGGTATCTAAAAACGCGAAATCAAAAATAAACAAACTAACCCAACCTAATCCAAAACTACATATGCACAACACCTTAGTTACATTAAATATTTATTATTGTATAAAAATAATTAGCAAACTCATTGGTCGTTATTGGGAACATTAATTAAATTATCAAAAATCAATAAATCAAAGGGGAATAACTCTAACCAAAAATACATTAGTAAGCTGCCCGCTTCACATGTGCCAATGAAATTATTTTGGAAATTATCCGTTTCAGCTATTTCAGTTGCACTTCTTTCATAGGTATATGTATTTTTATCAAAAATCCTCTTAATGTGCTTCATAAATATTCTGGGACAGACTATAGGGTATCGATTGGTCGAAACCTTAAAATCACGAACTGCACGAAATAATCAAGGTGATTTCGGACTTAAATTCCCATATATGAAGATGACTTCAAGTTGGCTGTTTCTTTTATCAACATACTGATGAACATTAAGAATAATTTAGTTACTTTACGTGCTCTTTATGATTAATTCAATAATTTAATAGGCTACAAGAAAGGTATATATTTAACATCCTTCTTTTAACAAATAATAAATTAAGCGTAAAAAGTAAGTAAAATTCACTAAATTACTGTTAATGTACATAAGTACGTTAGCTAAAAGAAAAAGCCAAATCGTCTCCTGTGATACTTTGAGTCTGACATCATCATGGTTATTTCGTGCAGTCGGGATTTTTCTTTGGTACTGTAGTTGTAGGTCTCGACCAGTCGATAAACTGGGCGTGTCAACTGCAGTCCTGTCACTTTCTTGTCAGTTTTAGCCGCTGTATATTTCGACCAATCGATAAACGGGGCGTGTAGATTTCCGTCTGGCCTTTTCTATATATAGACAATAAAACGCTATCTTTGACGATTCATGCGGCTATGAAGTTGACGACCTTTGCAGAAAAAATTACATAATATATAAACCGCTAACTGAATGTGGCTACCTTCATGTCCTGCATGGATTACCTCAGAAAGCATTTTGTTGTTTAAGTAAGATCGATTTAAAATATGGGTATCATTTGAATGTAATGTTTATTATATGACAATGATTTATAACTTTGATCATTTTCTTTACTCTAAACCAGTAACTAAATACAATGTACTTGTATAATTACTTACGCGCATATCAATTTTAAAAACCATGATTTCGTCTATCATTTTTTTTAATACAAGAAACAAGAATATTTTAATATTAGCAATGAATCAATTTTTTTGCTATCAGGTCACATGATAACTTAACGGTGGGTTTATTATACACGAAATATGTTCTTATAAGATAAATTTAATTTATCATAATTGAATTTAAATCAAATAATAATTAATCATATAAATAGTAAGTCGTTTATTATGAGAATTGAATTGGTCTGTGGAGTATTTTCCTTTACTTCTGTCTGTCAACATCCTCCTTTCTTCGTATGATCATAAGGCCATCACGAATGGGAACCATTATCTGTAGTACAATAAAAATATGTCAAAAGCATTCATACCAATTTGTTTATTTTTTTTGTAGGTATAGCGATTACAGATACAATGTTACACGATGTAAATGTCAAAATAAGAGAGATAACTCTGTTAGTCGCAAAGAGCAGGAATCCGGGTACACAAGGCGGAGGGGATTTTACTAAAGCTGCGTGGTCCGATTTTATATCAAATTTGGTGAAGGCTTTTAAACGATGGCTATGCTAAGTATGTGTACAATAAAAGGCATTGTAGTAGTTTTCACGGTCCATTAAGCCATATTTCAATTAAAAAAAAATAAATAATGTACAGTACCGCGTTATTTCCCCTCTTATTATAATTTGCCTCTGACGTCGAGACTGCTTTATTGTATAACGACTTTGGCATCGCTATAAGTAAAGGTAATAATCTTTTGGCAAATCAAAAGTAAACATGTGTACATTTTGTTCACTTATAATTCGGAAGTGTTTTGCTTACAATCGATGCATAACATGCATGTGGAATAAATCTAATTATTAGGGGAACGAAACCAAACGGTTACCTTTTCTAAACGTTCCCCAATCGTAACTAGTTATTTTTCGCCAACAGAAATGACCGAGTAGTTACGATTGAAACGTTCCCATGATGCAGATTGGCTTGTTGTTTTTTTTTTTTGGGGGGGGGGGGTTGCCGAAAAAGATTTTTTTTTATTTACTTTGAATATTTCGAACTTTGAAAGGAGACCGATTCTGCTGGTGATATTAGGCAAACGTCTTTAACTTTCTAAGATATTTGGTTTTATGGAAAATTATTTGATACAGTAAAAGCGAAAAATATCGGACCATGCAGCTTTAATGAAGATAATGATGATATTGTGTTGAGTAAATTTTTACTTTTTGGCACTTTTTTGGCCAGGGATGTGAAGAAGCATATCAATCAAATCTACGTGAGCGGATCCAGATTATTTCCTTTTTCGGAAGGGGGGTGCTTTGCAGTTATTAAATATTTGATCATTCGAAATACTAGACATTTAAAACTCTTTGTTTTCTTTCGATGGATCCTACAAGCTAAGACTTTTAGACCAAGTTCTTTTGTTTTACAAAGAATAATAAAATTGATATTGTTTGCATTTGAATTTAAGGAAAGATCGCGTACAAAATATTATGATTAAGATCACAAAATTCACAATGTTGCACATTTTATAGGAGTGTAAAAAAGCATTGTTCATCTAAAAATATAATGGAGTCATACTAGTATATGGGCGCTACCCATCTAGATCTTAAGTTTTAAAACATTGTCAACCCTATTCAATAAAATCAAATTTTTCCAGCAAGGGAGGTGGAATTTTTTAACCACCGATTAAGGTGGAGAGTGCCAATGATTACATGTACATATATACCATATCCGGCCGTCAAACAGGTACGTAGCATCGTTTTTGAAAGGGGGTTAAACTCATCCAACAAATCTTGACGAGCAAAAAAAAAGTCGACTTCTCAAAACCATGATAATCCTTATCCGGGGTGAGGGGATATAGCATGTATAACTTCATATATCATAAATTTCACTGTTCTTTATCTCCTTTATCGTTACAATTTTATATGCTCCCCAAAAAGACGGGGGGGGGGCGAATTCCACGCTCATTTAAATTGTAAAAAAATTATTTGCTTCGAGAAAAAGTGGGGTGGGGGGTGGGGGGCAGGCCCCCTTCCCTACCCCCCCCCCCCCACTCGATGCTACGTGCCTGATGTTAAGTACATGAAATACATTAAATGATTAGTTTATCGATAACAGCCTTACACCAGTACATGTACCTTGTGGACTCGGTCGTCCTTTCTGACCATCTCATTGAAGTTGATAATACTCTGCCCAATTTCACCCGTGCGTCCCTCCTTAGAGTATGGATCCCCGTGAAAGAGCACGTTGTCCACTAATATCGTTCCCTTTGGCGCCAAAAGTCCCAAATCCCATATCGTCTACAAAATTACATCGTGGTTTTTTCAACTGTGTCAATTTGAGAACGAAATTATTAAATCCGGATTTAATATTCTGGATCTTTTTGTTTTGAATTGTTTTAGTGTAATATAAATGGTAAGCGCATCTTCCCCATAAATGATCCCTACATTTTTCAAACAGTTTTACTTGTTATATCCAGAAGAAAAACGGTCTTATTGTCTAACAGACTCTCCTTGTAATAAATCATGTAGACAGAGTTAACATTTACAGTGTATTTGACAACATTTACAGTGTATTTGACAACATTTTGTGTATCACAGACCGTAAACCAGCGTGCGAGAAAATCAGACCGTAAATACGCGTGCGAGAAAATTTCACAAGAATCCTCGAGAGCCTCGTTGTTGCAAAGTTAACTCTCTCTCTCGACAGTCTACATCGTGACCGCAAAATCAGTCACCGCAAACCAAATTATTCCCGGTAAATCGCAAAATAAAATCCTTGGCCAATAAAAGTTGATTTACAGAATGAAGTAGATTAGATTGAGGTACATTTTTGACTCATCTGTTACCTTGTAGTAGGTGATATAACCCTTTTTGTCGGCATCTATGAAAATTATATCAAACTGTTCCTTCTTCTTTGCGAGAATCTCTAGAGATGATTTGGCGGGACCTATTATATATTAGAATTAAAATTAAAAAAAAAAACATCGTAAAATATTACAATAAAAAGCCCGTATCAAGTGAAAGTTTAGAGCATGCGAGTAAGCCAGTCATCAAATTTTGGAAACAAAATATCTATAGTTTCAATTTTACCCTTCATGATTTCAACTTTCTTCCCACAGGACGTCTTATCTAGAAATGACCTTGCAAGATCAGCAATGTAAGGGTCAAGTTCACAGGACACCACTTTCCCGTCTTCCGGTATGCTTTCCGCAAACGCCAAAGCCGTACATCCGGTGAACAGACCTAGTTCCAGGACACGCTCAGCGTTACACAAGCTTGTAAGCGATCGCAGAAACTGCGCTACAAATAATACATGTATTTTTTGATACGCATTGAATACACTTTCACCTGAAGGTGTTTTGTAATTTTAGGCAGCAAGTTAAGGTATATGAAGATACTACCAGGTATTTCGATCCAAATTTTGAGAAAAGCCTCAAAATATCAGGCAGATATCATTCACCATGTATCGTTTCATGACATTTTAAAAAATATTTGGATCAAATCTTTCATAAAAGATAATGGTTTGTTTCACAAATAAAAAAAAAGAATTATAATTTTTGTATTTTGAACTATTTAAAAATTTATTTCGCTTTGAAATGCATTAAGAATGTAGATATTGTAATATACTAAAATACTAGCATAAGACTGTTACCGCTAATCAAATAATTCTCTGCCAATTCTTAGTTATCGAAATTTTTCACTTGTCATTTGAAAAAGATAAATCTACGGTCAATGTAAAAACAATTAACTGTAGGATTTATTCAACGCAAGAAAACAAAATAAAAGTACACACTCTATATGTATATACCTTCTAACTTCCCAGACATCATTATTGTACTGGGGACTCTTGACAACTTTCCTTCGGCGTGATCATTCTGCCACTGGTGGTGAAACGTGGAATGCATGAGTTGTTGGAGATCCTTGCTAGGGTCGGATGTGATCCCCTCGCAATAATCGTAACGAGCCTGCAGAGAATAGCCAAATAATGATTGATATGTTGCATCAGTGTAGAATTGACAATGAGGTAAGATTTACTGCAGTAAAAGCAATTTGTTTCAAGTTTATCTTTTTTTATGATTAAATGTTAGTTACAACTTTAAATATTACTTTTTAAAAATGTAAACTTACACCCCCTCTATTTATTTGCAAAGTATGCACAGGAACAGTTTTGAATATAAACTTTTCTACAATTCACAATTCAAAAAAATCCTTTGTAATATATCTGGCGCAAAGTGAATGAATTAACAGAAATTAATCCATGAAATTTGAAATAAGATATACATGCTGCTGTCATACGTACCTTCAATAGATCAATAACTTCATCAATCTCAGCGCTAATTTTAGATGAGGCATTTTCTTCTCTAACCAATTCCTTAAGTTTCTGTAGCTTTCTATAAGCAGGGTCTAAAATCATAAACTTCTCACTAGCCATATCGAATGTTTGAGTTCACTGGAGTTGGGAGAAAGGATTACTTCGCTCAACCATTCGGAGCTCCTCGGATGTCGCATACACTTTGAGTAGGATAAATCTAAGGAGTTCTGATTGATCTCTCGGGTATTCCACGGCATGACGCGATACTTCTATTTTTAGCTTCATGTTCCTTTTAATGTTCTAGATAAAATTTTTGTTGACCTCGATTGTTGGTTTCATTAATGGTGCACGGTGTAAAACGATTTAAACAAATGTACATGTATATAGCGTACTTATCTGGCCTACATTCTTAAAAAGCTTAATACGCATTATAAATTGTCATTCAATGAATAGTATTCATTTTTTGCAGAACATCAATAAATGAAGGAAAAATTGAAGAAAATGCAACGAACCCGGAATTGAGAATTTGACTTTACGCCAAAGAAACCAGGAAAGAATTATGTTTATAGGAAACAAGCGGTTACATTGCAGTTCAGTTTCACGTGATTTTCATATTTGTGTGCAATTAGAATTTTTTGACAACATGTGATAAATAAAATGGTTGGACAAATTTATCCGTACATATTTTTATTAACGTACTGCTTCATTACCGATTCATATTTTTTTATTGATTTCTTTACATGTGTACATGTATTTCTGAAATCGGCGTACCCGCTTATTTCATAAAAAAGGAAAAACAAAAATCATTTTTCTACATATATGCGTACATTGTTTTAAAATCCTTTGAATGTATATAATTCAAGTTTATAATGGGGACTTTACACGGACACAGCAAGAAATCTTGAAAAAAAATTAAGCACGCGTGCAAAAAATTACATTGCCAAGCGATTAAATACTACTAACTTTATTGTGACATTCTTAAATTTTCTATATAACGGTACATTACCTTTTTATGTGATTAAAAGAAATATGTATAAAAAGATTTCAACTGTTCCGGGATTTGAACCCTCTATCAAAAAAAGTTGGTCATGACTACATCTTAATCTCTTTGCGTTACCACTCCACTAATCTAGACGTGACTTTTAAATGGGAATTTAACAAAGAGTTCTTACATTTCAAAGGTATTAATGATTTTTTTCTTAAAAGTTAGATTTTTTAAAAATATGCCTCTATGAAAAAAAAAATTCGGAAAAAACAGTTTTCAAGAAATTGTCTTACTCTAAACGTTAAGATTAAATTAATTTTGTTTTCAGGAGGCAGTTTTTCGCATCAAAGAGGATCATCATTTATAAAGCGTGAAATCTGCCACATTTGTCTGTGTAACCATTTTCAGTTCTATATAATGTTCTTATAAAAGTTTATATCAACTTTCCAGTTAAAATTCTACCCTGCTTTATAAACAACGTTTCAAGCAAAAAAAAAAAGAATTACTTCAAGTTCTGTAACTTTAATTTTTCCATTTTATCTGCAACTCCTTTAGGGAAAATAAGCACAGGAACTGCAACACATTCTTTTGACTTTAAAAGTCTGATATAGCTTCATGATTCAGGCCCCGGGACTATAAAACTAAGACTCATTCTAACGTTTTCATTATATATTCCTTTTGTAAAAGTAAGACTTAGATCAAAAGTGAGCTCGTCTACGTTTTATGGTCCCGGGGCCTGAGGCCGGAAGATTTCAGGGCGAAACTGAGCGTAAATGTAAATTCTGCAACTTGAAAGAAATAGGGACGAATTCGACTCTTTCTATCTTCTGGAACTATAGCTAGAAATATTAAGTGGATGGTAATATACTACTGTAACAGTGAAACAGGTCAATATATGCAAATATTTATAAATCATAGCAGACCTTTTGTAATAGATAAGGTATTCTAAAGATTAGATTAAATAACCTAACTGCATTTGTATGCAGCAAAAAAAACCCAAACAAACAAAAAACACAAAAACACAGAAAAAAACCACAACCCCCCCCCCCCCAATTTTGCCAGTACAATTATCTATACGCAAAATATAAAAATTAGATATAATCACATATTTTAAATTATAAACTTTTTTTGATATGTATATAGAAATAACACTTTATTCACGAACATAATAAATACATGTACAATAGTGATGATTATTTTAACAAATTGATGGTTTTTTAAAACAATAACGTTACATATCAAATGTAACAATGTTCATTTAATCATTTTCATAAACAGTCTTCATACATGCACATGTAGACTGAGATCATGATATTATGTAGCATGGGTATGTATGTATACATGTTAACCTTCAATAATTATACCATTAAAAACAAAACTCACAGTCGATCTCTGTCTCTCAAACTCATTCCTGAAATATTACATGTTTGACTCTTCCTTATACACGCAAACGTATCAAACATCATTGTTACTTGAAGATTACCAATTTGGTATTATTTTTTCTCAATCAAGCTTCGCCAATTAATAATCAACGAAAATTCCTTTAAAAATCCGGAAATTATCTGGATTTTTGGATTTTACAATCTTGCATATGTGCATTTCATTCACGCTAAATTAGGGGAGGCTCTTTAGTTTATTTTACCACAATACCACATTTGCATGGAAAAACTCAGAAAAAATATTTCAAGTACGTGTAAATTTTCATTGAAAATTTGTCTTATATTCTGTTCATCAAAGTTATACTGGAGATAACTCCAACTCAGTGCATTTAATATGAAATATCCCGAGAGTTCCGAATGTCAACATGGTGTGTAAATTCGAAGCAAGTAAAAAACGTTGGTGAAAAAGCGTTGAATTCTTCATTAAAATGAATTAAATTTTTAGATGAAAATTTGATTGTTATTTTCAATGCAGCCTCATAAATTTTCTCCAAAATCGTCTCGGAGCGATTCTGCATTTTATTTGCTACATTACGAGTATATGGGGGGCATCTTAACTGTATATTTTTATTGGTTTTTGCAGATGTTGGAAACCAGCCAATTATCGAGTTCTCCTCGCAGAAATGATTCAAACGGTTGGTATCTATATGAACACCACTTTAAAGAAAAAATAATTCAAATTACAAGAAATTATTAATTCAAGAAGAAAATTGTATAAAAACTAATACCAATTTTTACTGGGTCTTGAAGTTGAACAAGTTTTTATTTATAGTAAGAAAACCTGTAATGTCGTCCGGAAAATAAAAACAAAAATGCAGTACAAGAAACGAAATCCTAAACAAGTACGTATATAAAAATTTACCTGGTACATTCAACATAAAGGAAAACAAGCTCAATGAATCTTAAAGCACGTGTACCTTCAACGTTTCCTGTCAACATCCTGGGAGTCGCATAGTTTGACACCCTGTGAGTATCTTCCCCCGGATAAGCGAAGGTTTCCAATATTTTATAAGATGGGCGAGGGCTGGACTTCACAATATTGCCATCTTTGCTTCAAAAGACCTATTTTTTTAATTTTCAATATAGTATTGGATTCATTGAACTAATGGTACGAATATTATTTTATAATTTTTAAGATTAAAAGAATGCGTTATGTTGTTGACATTTTACTACCATGTAGATAAGACTAGATTTGAAACAACAAAATAAATCTTTGATGAATCAAAAACGATAAATCTACATTTTTAATGTCTTTGTATGTGATAAGACTTCGACCAGTCAAATAAATTCAAGTGGCATGCTGTAGTTTCTTGTGCTTCTACCTCATCACACGTGCATGTTTATTGATAATTTGTACAAACACCACTATTAAATTGTTTGTTTTATTCAACTACCTTAGTTTAAGACGAAACGATAAATTTATCTTACTTGTACAGTTGATTTAGCATTGGAACTCCGGAGTTAAAATTCGACCAAAGTACATTTAAAAAAAAGCTTTCTTAAGAGTTGTACAAAAATTTAGCAGTGTGTACAAAGTAAAAGTGAATTTAAAAAATCAAACATTCTCTAAGTGTCTGAAAAATGCATGTTAATAAATCTACTTCTTCTAGACGTAACATTTTCAGTTTTAGGATTTAATAACAAACCAGATTTAAAATAACATGCAATATGAAATCTCCTCTTTTGCGTCCTTGAGAAAAAGGTGCTTATGACATTTTTTGCACATTTTAAGATTTTTATAGAATCGAATCTAACACATCTGAAAGAGTTGTCAAATATGTTTTGAGACTATAAACCAGTTCTAAGTTGAGATTTTCTTCGTTTATAGTCAAGCTATTTCAACAGGAAAAATGTGACGTCGTCTTATGCACATGCAACGTCAAAACAATTTTAATGTAATAGTGACCGTGACTTTGAACCATAATAAATGTAAACTACAGCACACTGTAATTTTTATCTATTTATTGACTTCATGGTAGGTCGATATAGCGAAATAAAGCAAATTTTAAACATTGTATTTCTAAACAAACGGCGTTTTAATCAACACTTAAATTGTATCCAAAATTCTCTTTTATTTTCATAAAGAGGGATATATAAGTAAAGACTGTGTGCTTTTGAGCTTGTTCAACCAGATATTTTTCAAGTCCCTTTTATTGTTCATTTCAAATATTGTTCATCAAATAATGATTAAATAAATAAGTGACTGTATAGTGTGCGCAACGTACATTGTTGAAAACAATATTATCAATAGTCATTGCTAAAAAGTAATACAATTTGTTATGTCTAGATATCAAGCAATATCAGATATTCATGAATAACTATATGATGTGACAGAATAAAACACGTATACACATACACTAAAATTAATAACTAAATATTTCTACAACAATTATTCAAATATAGCTAATATTTGAACTAGCATATTTTGATCAATCTAAGATAAAATTAGACCAAAAAAAAACCAAAATGAATTTGTCATATATCTTTAAGAGTTAACCCAAATTAAAGAGTTAGCCCAAAATAACGTGTTGAATTAATAAAACCCAGGTAAAAAATGCTTATGAAATAACGTCAAATGTTTGTGACGTTATTTCTCTGTTTTGTAGAAAATGTCACAAGACCTTTTTTTGATTGGCGCAATCTTTAATAACGATACTAGTAATTCGGACATTGGTAATGGTTATAACAACAAGCATAAACATTTCTTCCAGATTACAGATACTGTGGTTTCATTAATATTCAAGGGTATCAATGTTCGTGGATATAGTAAAAATCACAGTTTCAAGGATACGTAAATTCGTGGCCAATGACCCTATCAATACAAAATGTTAATAGAAATTGCACTTCAATGAACATTTAATTTCGTGGAGCAACTTAACAACGAAATCCACGAAAATTGGTATTCAACGAATATTGATGAAATCACAGTAGCATAATATGCAAATATTATCTGACTGTACATCCAATATTAGATTAAATACAACTTACGCAATGAGTGCGCGATGCTGCTTACATTATTGTGCTCATTAAAACCCCTTTATCAAACCCGTTCTTTGGTTTAAGCACATTCATGTACATGCTGCCACATGGGTTTTACTTCACTTTTGCAAAACGTAGAGGTCTTAATTTTATCTTGTGTAAAGGTAAAAGTTTATTAATTATTAAGTAAGTTTTATTAACTATTATTATCAAGGCGCTATTTTTATTATGCTATTAATTTATTTGTTAATATATAAATCAGTACAGCGTGCTTAGGCTTTCTCTCAGTCCTCCATTCTCCTGATGAGGTATACTCCATCTCTCACAGGAATCATCACCTACAGTGAAACAAGCTTATAGTGTCAATGTGCAACAACTTTAATATTTTCCAAGCCTTTATTTTAAAATGGACACAGAATTAACAAAAGCTTTTACAAAATCAATCATGTGGCGATTCTTGTAAGATTTGCCATTCTAATAATTTGCTCTTATTAAAATAAAACCGATAGATATGTATTGTATCCCTTTGTTTAACATAACTAAGTCGCTGCTCAAACACTGTGTACGTGCGAAACATTTTAAAAATATACATTAAGCAACAATCTCAGTGCAATGGGTCAGACATACATATACCTTGTGGACATTTTTATCGCGGAGAACCATTTCGTTGAATTCTGAAATCGCTCCCGAGTTCGATTCATATTCCTCTCCAGAGTACGGGTCTCCATCTTTAAAACATTATCAACAATGATCGTTCCCTCCGAAGCTAGCAGATCTTTTTTCAAAAATTGTCTGTGTTTAATATAGATTTATTTTGATATAATACAAATTGTAGGAAATAAAAATTAAACATCTAGTCCTAATTTTTTTCCAACAAAATTGTGAGTTAATTGACAATGAACTATTAAATTATTTTTATTTGACCCATATTGAAACCTGTTTGGTATTTTAAAAAAAACCACTTCATTGATGCATGAATTTCACATAAGAATTCACATTCTATGATAGAGATAGCTGCAACAATTGAATGTTTATGACTCGGCTTACGAAATAGAGGTTCAAGAGAGATAACTCTGACTAGACTAAAATTAAGTCATGTATAAATCACGTATAATCTGAAAATTTAAAAACTGGTGTTATATTTTGAATATGATTTACTATAAACCAAAATAGAAATAAAAATCTTCAATACCATTTCAAAACTAGCCAGTGCTAAAAGTTTGTGAATTTCCATTTTTTTTCCCGCAGGAAGTTCAATATGAAAATGCATTTTAATGTATAGGCAATCACAAAATTTATAAATTTGATTTAAAGTTATTCAAAAGAAAATGGTATCAGATATTCTGGGTCACCATGTACACAGTTAAGGTGGATGTTAAACTTATAAACTAACCCTGTAATATTGAACGTATCCCGTCTTGTCAGCATCGATGAAAATAACATCAAACTTCATTTGTTTTTCTGCCAAGATTTCCAGGCTGTTTAAAGCTGGTCCTAAGGATATTCACATTTTGATAATTTGCACTTAAATAAAGAGGCATTGTTATAATAATTACGTGGCACGATGGTAAGATATTAAATGGATTAATTCCAATTTAAAATTGCAGGTAACTGCATGTCAATACCAACCTATCATAATTTCGATTTTATTCCCCACTGGTGATCTATTGAGAAAAGATCTTGCCACATCCGCTATGCCTTTGTCGATTTCCAAAAAGACCACTTTGCCGTCTTTAGGAAGCGCCTCCGCCATCGCAAGTGATGAACAACCAGTGTAAAGTCCAATTTCTAGGACCATGTTAGCCTTGCTGGCACCTGTTATAAGTTTTATTAACTGGGCTTCAAGTGTAAAAAAGAGGAGTAAAACTCATGAAATAATCGGTAATTACATAAATAATCAATTTAAATGCATGTATCTTTTATGACAAACGTGCACCGTTTACAAAAATGTGCAAATAAAAAAAATGAAAATTATGTTACCAAGAATATAATTTAATGCCCTGCATTTCAACATGTTGTACGTGACTGTATTCTATACATGTCCCTATACCGCTTACCATCTGGCCTTTCTTAATGGCTTAAATGAATGTTATTACTCATTAGGAGGCATATTTAATCGATCACGTGAGATACACGTACTGATCACATGTATAAACATAGGAAAGGGTTTAATGATAGTTTTCATAAAAAAGTAATTCCTGTTGGTCGCCATCCTGGTGGTCGAGCCAGCGTGAATTTTCCTCTTTGAGCAACCAATGATTTTGGCAGAAATAGCTGGGTAAAAATCTAGGCTATTACAATATCGCATTTACAAAGCAGTGGAGCCCTTAAAACTTTATATTCGTTAGAAAAACAGAGTTAACTTCATCAAAATGCCCGACAAGTTTACTTCAGATGGCATGGGACGCTTCCATGTTGTGACGTGTTGTTTATCGAAATAAACATATTTAGATATAGAATTATTGTTTATCGAAATAAACAATAAAGTAAAGTGTAATTATTTAAGTAGTTTCTTTTTAAAAATTGTCGTCTGCCAGCGTAGCGCAGTGGGTTAGAGGATTTACTACAAATCCATAAGTTCGAATCCAGTGGGGGTTTTACTTATTTTTTCTCTCCAAATATTTTTAAAAGCTATTGTTTGGATAAATAATTTAAAAACAATTAAAATATTCTAAACATGTGAAAGTATTTCAATTATAATGAACTTAAATCCGCACATTAATATCGACAGAAGTCCCATACCACCTTAATAAATGGGTTGAATAATGAAGAGTCTTGGCTAGTTGACCTCCAACATGGTGGCTGACGGGAAATAACTCTTAGCTTGCTAAAATTGCCTTCATCGAAAGCTGTCTGGTTGGCTTGCGAAATATATCTATAAGTATTAAGAAAAGAACAGTAAACACTTGTATTCCATGTGATGTCGCGTGAATGGTGGTCATTTTCAAATTCACGTTTGTCACATCAATCGCATATTCTCGGACTATTTTCTACAAATGGAGCTCTGCCGGAAAGGCAAAAGAAGTTGCAGTTGATTAAATTGACTAAATTAAAGTACTTGTACCTTCAACGTTTCCAGTCAACATCCTGAGAGTCGCGTAGTAAGACACCCTGCCTTCTTTGTGAGCATCTTCCCACGGATAAGCGAAGGTCAGATGGTCAAGGGCCGGACTAGGCTTTGTTGTTTGGTCTTCACAATATTGCCATCTTTGCTTCAAAAGACCGATTTTTTTCCCAATATAGCATGGAATTCATTGAACTAATGATACAGATATTATTTTGGAAATCTATAGATTAAAAGAATGCGTCATGTGGTTAACATTTTACTACCATGTAGATAAGACTAGATTTGAGTCAACATGAATAAATCTTTGATGAATCAAAAACGATGAATTTTTCATTTTTTAGTGTCTTTTTATGTGATAAGACTTCAGTCCAATAAATTCAAATGGTGTATTGTTGTGGCGCAAGCGGAGTTTGTATAATTAAAAGAAAAGAAAATCACATAAATATTTCAATTTCCTAATACATGTACTTAATCGACGTACAATTGCTGAAAATTATTTAAATAAAAGTATAAGTAAGGAATCATTCTTTTGAATATTATTAGGTGATCATTTTGGTCGGAGCGTGATCAAATCTATTATCTTCAAGCTTTATTTGGTTTGATCATGTCCCGACCAAAAGTATCAGCTCCCAATACTCTAAGAATGGTTCCCTATCCCTTATTTAAACCTTGACGCATATAAACGAGTATATAAATTTATGTATTATATATATGTCTAGATAAGTTTACTTAACATTTACATGTTACCTGGAACTCCTCTATGTATATTACATATTGTATGTATCTTACTTGACAAAGCTCTATAGCCCTATTTATTTCAGCATTCAGGTCCCGAGGGACCTCGCCATTTTGACTTAAATCCCTGGCTCTCAGAAGATGGCGATAAACGGGATCAAACGAGTAACTCCTATCATCGCGTCTCTCCGCCATGTTTCAGCAATTTTACTGAAGTATAACTTTGATAAACGTAATAAAATTGATTTCAAACTAATCGATATATGTATATATTTGTTTCATAATTTTTCTACATGTAGTACCATTGGTAACAATATATCTTTTTAAAGTACAGTCCACGCTGATCACGTTTCTACACCTGCAACATACGCGGTTATCATTGTCAGCATTTCCGCGTTACAATCATACCACATGTTCTAACTAAAGCCATTTTCGATCAGACAAACTTTATAACAATCTGGAATGAAATTGCACAATTAGTAACAATGTACCTTTTATACAGTACAGTCCATGCCGATAACGTTTCTAAACCTGCAACATATGCAACATATGCGGTTATCATTGTTATATCGCCACAGTTTGAACTACAGCCACTTCGATCTGATGAAATTCATTTCAATCTTGAATTCAAAGCATTGTCGCACATCTGCTATTAAATGTCTGTTAATAAATAATATTCTTCAAGACCAAATATTTTCAGGCTTTGTATCAGATGACAAATTAAACAAGATATATAGTCATTGCGAAAAAATCCCGCTTGTAATGTTTATTTGATGATTGATGAAACTGTATGTCCTCCTTGATTGTTCTTTTTATCTTCAGATGAGTATTTGTGTTCGAAATAATAACTACCTATATTTGTTGAAATGTGCCATACAAAATTGACTGCCGTCATTAGAAAAGGCCAAGGAAAATAAAATAAAATTAAATTGACGTCACAATGCCCAGAATACGATGTCAAAATAGATGGGATTTTTTTGCATTTGTTGTAATTTTGAATAATTGGAGTTTGTCTTAATTAAAATAATAGGCCTCTGAGAATACGATAAATCTAACTTTTGTTTTTAACAAACAACACGAAGCGCGCCTTATCCGCATATATATTTACATCAGAATTATTTTACCAAGTATTATTCCCTCTATTTCTTACGGAAACTTATAGTTAGTTCATGCAGCTCTATAGAAACAGCCCGACGGAAATCTACACGCCCCGTTTATCGATTATAGTCGAAATCTACAGCGGCTGAAACTGATAAGAAACTGACAGGCCTGAAATTGACACGCCTTGTTAATCGATTGGTCGAGCAAACAGCGACCTAAGAAAAATCACGGACAGAACGAAATAACCATGATGATGTCAGACTCAAATTCCCAAAGGAGACGATTTGGCTTTTTCTTTTAGCTAACGATAACAATAATTCAGTTAATATTACTAACTTTTCCGATCAATTGATTAAGTTGTTAAAAAAGATGTAAATATAAACAATAAAATGCTTTCTTTGATGATACATGCGGATTTTGATGGTAGCAATCATTGCAGAAAATAATTATATATTCTGCTATTTTTTTCCTGCAATGTCGCTACCTTCATATCCCGATTGAATCATCAAAGAAGAGACATATATGTCTCTGATCAAAGAAAACATTTTACTGTTTAAATATAATCATACCACTTGTGTACTCTAAGCTAATATTTTATACAGAAATTTTAAGGTATACGTTTACTCAGAATGAAAAAAAATCCACTGATGATAATATTAATGGAAAACCATCTATTGTGTGTTAAAGGAATGAGAGTACCAAACCCCCGGATGTTTACATCAGAGAAAAGTTATAGAACGTTGTAATAAAGAATGAATGGGTAATAAGGAATGAATGGGTAGGCGTTAGGCGATTGGCTGAATTCAGGTATGTGACAATTCTCATTTTGTAGTAAAATTATTAGTTTTTAAAATAAATGATGGAATGGGGGAATATTTTAAAGAATATAGCAACACTAGGAAAAATATTAATTGTAGGGGTGGGGGTTGATTTTTTATGTAGAGTGACATTTACTGCCGATCGCTGTAAGTTGTAAACAACTGCAAATTTGACCTATAAACGCCACGGGACCCTATATTTTTTTGTCGTTTCCTGAAAGGTCTTGAATTGAAGTTTCAAATGATACCAAACATTTGACTGAAACTATTATAGTAAAGTACTGAGAGGTCATAACATTTGTATGGAGTTCTATGGGAAAATAATTGGTAGGCTTTTCCCTAAAGACCTATCATGGCAGTGCAATTTTTCACTTTCAAGAAAGTAGGTCAATGACCTATTTTTGAGATAATGGTCATTGAACATTTTTTGAAAATTTAAGGAAAGTCCCTAAAAATTTTACACTATGATTGAAATGTTCTTAATTGTGAAAATAATACAAATTGCTAAGCTCTTTTAAAAATGAAATACAGTTTATTAACGGCAGTGACACTAAACAGACACAACGCAATACGTTTTCATTAACAATTTAATGAATATTCCATTCCGAATTTCGAATATCAGTTCTCAAATTCCTACCCTTTTCTGATTCAAATTTACAAAAAACTGAAAGATGATAATACTAAAACATTAATAGCATTAAACTAGGTATATTGACCTTACTCTGCAGACATTAAAGTTATATGAGGTCAATGATCAAGTTTTGTGATATGGTGTCTTTTATCGTTTTTGTGCATTTTTCAATATTGGTGTAGTGTGTGTCATTCGAATATCTAAACGAAAAAGTGAGATTAAACCAACAGAAAATATGCAAAATTATGTTAACTAACAAATAAAAACTTTACTTTGAATATTAAAGTACTACCTAAAATATTTCAGTGAAAAACAAAACCTGAACATTTTAGTCCGAATTTCCTGTTTTGCTAAAAGTCCAACTTTGCTTGAGCCTAATTCCATAATATAGCAAAAATATCGAGTAGTTTGTCAATAATAATTCATTACATCAATACTTTAAGTGTTTAGAACAAATTTTACTAATGACGTTGAACTTTATAACAATCCGAATTTGAGAGCTCAAACCCTGAGTAAACAACGTCCTTAAGAATACGAAATTCTCGCATTTTACACGGTCCTTTTAGCTTGTGTATATCATACTATATAATTTATTTGTCTGGAATGAAATAAAATGTCTATATACATAATCATTATTTAAATGTCGGTATACTAATATTTCTTTACCTCCTCCGTTACCACACAACGAATACAGCTCCAGACAGATTACCTAGTAATGTACTAATTTATGCAGTTACAAAATTTTGGATGAAATTGAATCAAATTTTGGATTACATGTACCGAACTGAGATTAGTGAATTTACTGTATGATTGATATTGCTTTAAAAATCGTTTTGCATTAATATAAAAATTCCGAAATCAATTAATATTGAATTTCTTTATTTGTTTTATTTTGTGCAATCTGAATATTTTGTACATCTAATGATGCACAAATTGTATCATTAATTAAGCGGCTTTGTGGTATGAGGTTGATTTTTTTGGGTTGGTTTTCGCTTTACAGTCTAAATATAGGATGAGATTAGTCTTATACTCTATTGTATATGGATACTAGATATATGCAGTATAGTTGTACAAACAGTAAAAGTCAAAGTCATAAATGTCAAATACTACTTGTTACAGAATGAGAAATACCACAGATGTGCCTTCATTCTTCTAAGTATTTGATTCTTTTGGCGATTCCAATCTCACACTCTCCCACCATCATCTCACCGTGACCAAGGATACACACGCCGCTTGGATGTTTTATTCCTTCTTCGGGAATGATGTACCTCATAAATCGTCCGTCTCTGTCCAGCATGTGAATCTTGTCACCGTTATAGTCAGTAACGATGACGTGACCGACAGAATCAGTGGTTACCGAGGAATTTGTAACACCAGTATACGAGTACCGGATTTTGCCCAATCTATCGACAACAATAACTGCGTCTTTCTCCCAGTCAGTAACAATGATGTCTCCGTTGACATTCTCGGTGATGTAATGCGCTTCTTCGTACAGAGGTTGACACTGCGAGTCGTACTGGATTTCCTGGAGCACGCTACCGGTACTGCTGTATCGGACGACTTTTTTCTGATCGCCTTTACTGAGACAGATCAGTAGATCACCGGACGCGGCGCTTGTGATGCCGTGTGGCTCCCAGTCCCCGGTAGTGAACATCGTCACCACAGTGTCGGTGTCAGATATCATTCTCACGGTGTTATCATTTTGATCAGTGTACACTATTTGTTTGTTGTAGAAACAGAAGTACTTGCCTTGGTCAGTAATGCTGACGGAGTGGTGGAGGTGTCCCTGGAAATCAAACAACTTCAGTTCTGTGCTGTATCCTCCCATCCACACTTTGTTATCGTCGGTAACGGCCATGTAATACAGACGACTTTTATGAGTTTCGCTAGCGGGGAACCCAGTGTTTATAATAGAAATAACTGTCGCTGTGTCGACATCATCCTTCCAGGTGTAATCTACAATGCCATGGCAGTACTTAGATTTCACGCGTAGATGTTTGGTGACACAGGGTTCACAAAGATTGACCCCGCATGGTCTGCAGAAAAACGAGACTGGTTGCTGACACAGATCACATTCCACCAAATGCTGGGCTTCATTTCTAGATTCCATCATCTGCAAACAACCCTGCGAAAATTGTAATCAGAAATATTTAATTAAATTCCCGATACATTGCTTAAGTTCATAATTTATTTCTTGAAATGGTCATTAAATACATGCCTGAAAAGATTTTAATATATGAAACACTAATATCAATTATCCAGTAGAATTCTAAAAAAAAGTTATATTCATAGTTACATAATTTTCTACTCGTTAGATCTAAGTTTTTCTAATACGCATGTGATAATCTATTTACAATATACAACCACTATAACAGAAGAAAAGAAGAACTTTATGAAAGGAAACATATAGCATGTTCATTTCTCCATATTGTTTATTTTGATAGACCTAAGATGAAGATGAGTAGAGTAGTGACCCCCTTGATGTATACGTCAGATATTGACTCACAATTAGAGTAAGATGTCAAGCTATCATTTATACTGTCCAATCCTGCATCAATTTAAATGTGATAATAAAGTTGCTAGTCTACATTAGATGAAAAGGTATGATTTACATTTACAGAGGAGGAGGGGTGCTACCGTTAAGTTTAAAGAAAACAAAATTCCAAATCCTAATTCGGGAAAGGGGTGGTACCTCAGTTTTCAAGTTAATTGTTCAATGCTAATTTCGTTAATTTCAAATCAATCATATTCATATTCCTACCAAACATTTTATTATGCTCCCCAAAAATGGGGTAGGGTTAACTTTTTCATAATCCAATTAAAAAAATTGTCTGCTGGGAAATAAAAGGAAGATAGATTCACCTACCATTTAAATTAAACAGTATTTTATTGCATCACATAAACGGATGGGATAACAAGCATTGTAGCAACCTCTAATGATACAACGTCCACTAATGATATAATGTTGCATTAGTGGTCAGGATGTTGACCACTAATGATATAATTTTATCATTAACAAACAACCTAACCGTCCGCTAATGATATAATTTTAGATTTATGTCATTAGCGGTCAAAAACCGTAACTTCTAATGATATGGGAAAAAAAATGAGAAATAAGGCTGTTCGTTAATGATAAAATTATATCAAAAGTGGTCAACATCCTGACCACTAATGAAACATTATATCATTAGTGGACGTTCCATCATTAGAGGTTGCTACATAGCACCAGGGAGGGTCCAGCCCATCGCTTTTTCTCGCAGCAAAAAAATGTTTTCCTAAATTTACCTTAAAAAGATTGAAATATTAATAGTAAAATTGAAAATGGAGTCATAAGTATACGAGCACCCCCCCCCCCCTCCCCGGCCCATACCCATTAATTAGGAATTTGATGATTTGGGAAAATGTTTTGGCAGGTAAGATTGGAGTGATAATAATAGGTATACTAGCCCCCCCCCCCCCCCCCCCCCCTTCAGCCTCCACCCTACGGATTAGGATTTTCATTTATTGGGAATTACATGTAGGTTTTTTTTATTGTCAAGATTTCTGATTAGTCTAGCCCCCCCCCCCCCCCACTTTCAATTTGCTTCCTACACAGAGTCGTGTATGTGAAAATTATTGAATTAAACGCAAGATACATGTATCAGTCTTGGCAAATTGCCTGCGTACGTTACAGATTTTCATATCATTTTCTCTTAAGGTAACTCCATACCCAATAAAATCATGGGTTCAAAGTTAAAACTTTAACTTTTTTTTAACTTATTGGACTTGAATTTCATAAAAAAATAAATAAAATATATATGTATCCATACTATTTAAGATGTAAGATAATAAAAACCAAAGGCTGAAATTATCATCTGAAAATCACATTTTTTTTTTGTTTAAAAATTATATATAAGTGGATGGATACTTGTTTGTCTATTTAAATTTTATTGCTAACTATGCCAGAAAACTAAAATTAATTAAAAAAGAAAAAAGAAAAAAAAGGTTACATTAGAAAAATAATAGCATTTAGATATAACACTTAGAGAAAAGTAGAAAAGAGTTATTTCCCTTTGTCATTATTGAATTATGTCGAATATAAGGATGAAAAACGCTTATTACATATCTCCAAGTAAACAATGATTTGAGTTTTTGATGTGCACCTATGATAACATAGAAATTACAAATCTACTATGTTTTAATGAATTCATGGTTTATGTAAAATGTATGACGTCACAGGAGGGTGGATTTACTTTAAACTAAGTTTGAATATAAACATGTACACTAGTGACAATCTAGACAGAAGATATTTACCTCACACACTGCAGATCACTCGCATTATGAAAGAAGAAAAAAATTCTCTCGAAGAAAATATGATTGCAAACAAAATCAACTTGCGTTTTTGTGTTGTCCCTGACGCACCATCCGGGTCTTGTTAGCTATTGGCAATCTAATCCTCAGTGAACTCCGTCACGCTCTATTAAAAAAAATTCGACAATCAATTCTCGATCGGCTGATTCCGCTATGCTCTATATATAGTCGAGTGCGCAATTCCAGTGAAAGGGAGGGGGGGGGTAATCTTACCCATTTCTTATGATAACAGAGAAAAGTCAAAATTTAACGAAATTGCGCCTCCGTTAATTTGGATTGGAACAGTGAAAAAATCATATTAAAAGTTGATACAGATCTAATCCGACCAAAACCTACCCTACCTATTTTACCCCTCTTAATATGTTGTTTTAGTAGGTAGGAATCGATTTATAAGCATTACTAGTAAGAGGGAATATCATTGTGTTTCGTCGTAAGTTAATCCTGTACTAATTTCGTTAAAAATATAGTTGTGTGTGTGTGTGTGTGTGTGTGTGTGTGTGTGTGTGTGTGTGTGTGTGTGTGTGTGTGTGTGTGCGTTTGTATTATGCCGACACCTACGACATGTACTAGTTTACACACGTGCAACTTACTACATTTTCAAAACCTACGACACAAATCCGTGTAGTAAGTTTGCAGAACCCCGTAAATCGGGTTTTCCGACCATGATTTACCCAGAAAATACAAAATTATAAAAAGTGTGAGTTTCCGGTTTACACATGAATTTTGTTACACACGATATCGAGTCTTAATCGGGACGTTACACACTTTGCCTCCTTGCCATATTTGCGCATGCGCAAATTCAACTTCCTATGAAAATAATGGAAACGCAAAAGAAGGTACGATCACTTATTTCTTTCATGAAAAATTAATCATTTGTTGATTTTTAGACCAATTTTCTTTCGAATGTATAGTTTCAGATCATTTGTTTAAATGACCACATCTGATTTTTCGTTATTCTGCAGCAAAATTGAGGAAAATTTACATGTCTTTTTGTGTGTCACCTCATAATGTTGGGGATGGTTAAGATGATTTTCTTTTACATTTAACTAGGTTTAATTTCGGTAGTAGTCAAAAAGATGTAGTGTGTGCTTTTTTAATTTGTGTTTTAAGTAATAATTTATTTCATTACAATTTTAGTATACCATTGAAATTTTTGATAAACTCTCAAAAAGTTAGAATTTCCTCTAGTCTTCAACAAGTTGCATGTAGCATAATCGAGAATTATGTGCCTCTTGCATGTTCTCCTAAACATTTTAGGGGTTTTAATTGTAAAAATTTGTTGTTATTATTTCGGGTAATTAAAGAATAATGAAGAAAAAATTAACATTAACTTGGAACTTTTCAAATTTAGACTCTCTACATTATAGATTTTTTTATTAAGAGGAGAAAAATATGGATTTCCTCAAGGGGGTCAACAATTTTTCAGAGGCCTTAACTGGGGACTCTTTAAATTATATTCTCTTTGGGAATTTACAACAAACAATTAATCATGAAGAAATAAACAACATGTTTCTTAACTATTTTCAAATTTACACCCAACACAGTCTGTATTTGATTTTATCCAAAATAAAGAAAATTAATATTTTCTGTTCAACGGCTTTAATTGTGGAACTTCTTAGTAAAGTTCTCTTCAATCAATCAATAAAAATTAGCAATTTGTTGATATATATTAATCACATATTAATCCTTTCATTAAATTACACCCTCGTAAGAAAACTGTAAGTTTCAATTTAATGCCAAAAAAAATCAGTATAGTAAATCACTTATAAAAACCCTTTAATTCCATGTGCTTAATTTTTGCACCATAATTAACTCTTCCTTGCATTAAAACAAAGAAATGATTATTAGAATAATTATTAGGAAAAATCCTATTATTATTTACATAAAAACCCATGGGGAAACCCAAACTTTTCATTTTAACGTTAAAAAATCAGTAATGTTAAACCCTAATTTATCCTTAATGACTTTAATACAAAGTAATAATCAGTATTAGTTTAAGGGAAAAGCTCATTTACAAAATGCACCCCAAAGGAAAAGCCGTGTTTTTCATTTTAATGTTAAAAATCAGTATAAAATTGAAAACCCCTTTTTATCTTTTTTTTCTTCAAATGAAAATTTACACCTTTATTTTCCCTTCATTTCATTAATACAAAAAAGGATAAGCATTAGTTAAGGTGAAAATCCTATTATTATGAACTATGACCCATATGAGGAAACACATTATTTTCTTTTTATCGTTGAAAGATCTGACAGGTATAGTTAAACATTTAGGAAACCAAATGCATCTTTCAGGATCAGAATGTACACCCTAGTTCCTCCCTAATGACATTATTACAAGCAAATAATCAGCATTAGTTTGAGGAAAACCCTTTTATTAATAAATTACACCACCATAAGGAAACCAATAATTTTTAATTTAACGTTTAAGATTTAATACATGCAGTAAATCACTTAGAAAACTCTCTAAATCTTTTTTTTATTATTATTATCATTTGCACCCTTATTTATCTTTCATTACATTGATACAAAGAAATATTTCTCATAAGTTTAAGGAAAGATCCTATATGTAGGTATATATGAAGTTTGATCCCCATGAGGAAACTCATTTTTTTTCATTTTAAAATTTAATAAATCATTATAAAAACAATAACCCCCCCCCCCCCAATCTTTCGGGATCAATTTTTTTTTACCCTATTCATCCTTATGATTAATGACATCAATACAAACAAAACAAAAACAAAAAACCTACAAGAGAGCTAAATAAATACTGAAGCTTATAAACACTTTCCAAAAGTAAAAAATATTCTTTAACAAGGTAATTATTTAAACAATTTTACTCTGCTTCATTTTCAAATTAAATGAAGTTTACCTCTATTTTTTTTAAATTCAAGTTTATTGATTTCAGTGCCTGTAATACATATGAGAACAATTCTTAAACTATTTTCTTGTATACGAGTTGACCTGTATACGAATTGGTCTGTGTACGACTTGACCTGACAGTGTTACGACATATCCGGTAAAAAAATTGGTTCGCAAACCAAACCCCTCGATGCTGCATGCTTTATACGAATTACTACAGCCCCCCCAAAAAGGAAAAGAAACTACGTAAGAACTGTAAGTCGTTTGAATAATTAGTGACAGTCTTGTAGGAGAAGTTGAACGTGTGAACAAGTGTAGAACCTCTCTGCGTTTCGTCAGCATGTGCATGTGTTGAACAGCTGTACAATGTAACGTGATCAAGTCCAGCACAATCTCCTAATTTATCTACATAGCCTGGTTATAACACTTTTTAAAAAAAGTTTTGATATTTTAAATAACATGTCTTTTTTTCTTGCATTATTTTCATAAAATTATTTTGCTAAATGAATAAGAAATGTTGGGAACATATTAGTATGATTTTGATCAATGAAATCGATGCAATGCAATGGTAAACAATAATTATTACAGTCGATTGACAAGATAGAATGGTCTATCCTTTAAATGACAGATGTCCAACTAACCCGGTTAAACGATAGAATTTGTCCCCTTTACTGTGATTCTTAGTAGCAAATGAAAAAAGAAATATCTCTGTTGTATCTTGCCTATATTTTCATTTGATTGGTCTCAAATACCTACGATGTTGCTCATTTATAATTCCATTTCACCACATTAACGGTTTTGGCAATGAAATCACTGGTCGCCAATTTGTTAATGATAAAATCCGAGAAATTTTGAGTGCAAAATGGCAGGCAAATTCAAACAGATATATTAACAAATTGCCTTGGTATGACCCATTATATTGATAATGAATATTTCGTGGACTTAATTACATATGCATTTTCAAAAATATAAAATGCTGTGTTTTACCCCTGCAGATTGTTTTTAATAGACTTAAAGTCGTTGCGAAGCTTCGCAGCTGCTACATTGCATTAAGTATATGGAACGAATTGTTACTGTGACCTGAGCGTAGCCTGGTCACTGTAAGGTTATTCTTTCTATAGATTGACCAGTACTGAATGGGGTATAGATTTGGCGGTGCTTTAAATGTTCCTGGGTGTTGTTTTGAAATCTTTTTTTTTTGCTAATGTACGCTATATTATTTCTGATAGTAATGCAATATTGCTGTATTTAGAGTTTTGTCCTAAACACTTATATGGGAAGCCGTTTTACCAGTTACGAATAAATTGATAAGTTCTGAATAGCATAGCTGTTTCCATGGAAATCGAATGCAGATAAAAAAGTTTCAGCCCTATTTAAACACCATCAATTGAACCTATTGAATAAGAGGTTTGATGCATACCAACCAGCTATTGGCAATTCTTTATAATAACCTATACAGTTAATTTAATTTGCATGGATTTAACAAACAAGACCACTATACAATACTTTAGACTACGTGTAGTTTCTAAATTTTAATATCTTGTCGGAATACAGTTGCCGCGCCTCCATTTATCATTACTGTGGTTGAATATGATATATTTAAGACTTAGTAAGAACATTTAGGGAATTCCAGAAGTAATGGTTTTAATCTATTCCTTCATATAATCCTGAAACAGACAAAAACAAAATGAGTTTTTGGAATTTGTAAAATGGTGGCTCAATAAGATTTTGCATCTTCCTGCATTTTTTAAAATTTATATCCTGCATGCTTATACATGTACTGATATGTAAGAGTTATACCAAACTAACTTTTGATAAGAGAAATCTTGTTACATGTGAAAATATAAGGCGTCAACAGACTATTTTATGCACATACCGGTAATAATGTTGCAATGACCTGGCAAAGCAAAAGTTTAATATTGGTTGACTAATGTAAGACTGTATTGAATACGTACATGTTTATGACCGCATAAAATGAAACTACTGCAAAACTTAAACAAGCATTATAAGTGTATTACAGTATATCAAAGGTAATAATTTTTTCTCCAACTTTTATTTCCATAACTATTTGCTATTTAACATATTATGAACTATTCGGAACTGGTCAAACGACTGTTTGAATAAAATTAAAGATTTACTATAAATTACAAAAGAGGTAGGGGACATTTACTTTTAAGTTGAAGTTTCTAACTAGCTTAATAATAATTCGGATGCTAAAAAGTTAAAGTCAAGTGAAGAAAAAGAGTAAAAATAGATATAAAAAACAGTTTTTGTGGTTAAGGAATAAGGTGCACCATCCAGTCTTTAATCTATCTTCCTATAGACTATCAGATGATGAATCAAATTGCCTTAAAAATAAGCCCCTTTCTGAGTTTCACATCACTTTATGGCAAGATACAGAAATGTCTATTTGGGGCAGTCTGCAAAAATCCAACCCAGAATATTGGTAACAAAAAAACACTAAATTCCTCTCTGACACAAACAAAGAAAACTTTTTCAGGGGGACGGGATTGTAGCAGCTCTTCTCATGACTTGAGGGTGGTACATTTAAAGGAAAAATTCAAATTCTAGATGGGGAGGGGGTGGTTTATCTGGATGGAACAATGCATATAAAAAAAAATGGCAGGTGAATAAACAAGGATGTTTTGCAAATAGGGCACATGTTGAAACATTAGATTGAAGTCATCATGTTAATACATGTAATTCATGAATTGTTCATGTCTAGTTGTCTATTTCTTGAACACCCAGCTAGCTACATGTACATTATTTTGACTATGTCTGTGGTTATCTGAATCTAAGATCAAACAAGAGGAGATTTGATATATTAGTATTGACCCAAATTGTTGTTTTAAAAATTACAAGAGCCTTTTTTATTTATATTACAGAGATAAAACAAATACCTACATGTATTGAGAACTCTCTCAATAGTGTGTGCATGATGTACATGTATGAGTTGTCTAATTGTGTGGTCAAATTTCAATTTGGTTGGACTGACAATTTATGAATATGAGCATATTTATTTCCTAATTTTCTGTCTAAAATGTTAATTAATTAAACCTTAAAATGAGTTGTTTAATCCGCGCAATTCTCATCTGGTTTAAGGTCGAGGCTGACTTTAGTTTGCATTGTTCATGTTTTTGTGCATTCTGATCGAGTAAAATACAGTGTATTTCAACCTTTTAGAATTTTTATTTAGATATCATTTATTAAATTGAACACAATAAAAACATGATAAACAAAATACACATAAATATAGATTTTTAAGGAGAATTTTTTTTTTTTTCAACAATTTTTCTGTGGTTTGGTAGGTGAGCATTGCCATTGATCTTGCTTTATATGATGTTATGGTAAAATGAAGCTTTGTAGGAGTATATATAGGGGGGGAAAAAAGTAAAAATCGTAACCCTTTGAAATTGTATACACTAAATGATGATATCTCCAGGGTTATTTTGCTTCATTTTGAATGAATCCATCATAGCAATTAATCTACATTTGTAATACATGTACTCCAAATACATGTATATATAGCAAAATTTATCAACATGTTCATATTTTGAGATGACCCTCACTTAAACAAGATGGTAGAATTTAGTATTTTTTACATGTAAGGTACAAAATGATATCAAAGAAAATCTCTATTGTAGTATTTTTTTTAAATCTGCTTCAAAGTGCGGAAAATGAAAATTCCCTAAATATTCCTAGAGAAAAATATACCTGTATTTTGAGATTGCCCCCAAAAACTTGCTTTTTTTTTTAAAAACTAGAGCTGATGTAAATTACATATGGTTAAACTTTAAGAGGTTTTCTAATGGGTTTTTTTATACCCCCCCCCCTTCCCCAATCGACCAGCTTAAGTTATACTTGAGTTCAGTTAATCAGGGACATATATTTCTCGCATTATCACTGGTGTGAGATCAGTTTGTCCAGTGTGAGACAGCAGTGTGAGATTTTTCTGTCTTACACTGTGTATTACTACGCCGCTTTAAAACGTAAACAAATGTTGTCTGCTGTAGGGAAATGCAAAATCATTAATTGAGATTATTCACTAAGAAATTGTTTTGCTTAGTTAATTACAATTTATTATATTTTTATTAATAAAACTGTCGGGTGTTCTTATTTTGACTTGCACTATTTGAAGCACGCGGAGGGATAAACCGAAAGTAATCTTTTGAACGTCATGACAGAAAGTTGTCAGACATGGTTTTTTAATGTAAAATAATGCGAGAAAAATAATCATTCATTATATACTTGTGTGAGATAGTGAAATTCCACCTCGGGGCCAAGATTCACGGTCTAGGACTCGGCAAAGCCTCGTCCTAGACTGTGAATCTTGTCCCCTCGGTGGAATTTCACTATCCCACACTCGTAATAATGAATGATTCTATTAGTACACTCAGGTGCCAAAACTATGTCAATTTATTTTTTCTTTTCACCATATATTTCATTGAAATTTTTTTTTTTAAGAATTGTTAAAATGAAACCCTTTGACCATATACATTGAAAAGACTTGGATTGATACATCAAGAATTTTTCTAGCTCTTTTTGCATCTTATTTGAATATTTTTCCAACCTTCTGTTACTGAAATTTAATACAAACAGTTCAAAGTAAGATTTTTCGGCTCACACATTGCAAAGAATATATAGTAGAGCTCTTAAAAACTACCTCAGTGTTGTGTTTGAAATATTCAAATTTTACAAATGAGTTGTCAAAAACTAATTTGTTGTATGACAACAAGTGGAAATTGAATCTACTATGCTGGTAATCAATATCAACTTCTTCCAAATCTGACCAATAATCACACTTGAAAACCTTTTTAAAGAAGTCTTGTTTTCAATGAAATATATAGGGAAACACAAAAAATTGACATACATTTGGCGTATTAGTGGACAATCATGTAATAATGCCTGATATTCATGGTCTGTGTGTTGCCTCTTTACCAATCTTGTGCAGTAAGTTTCAATAACATATACATTATTTTATACATGTGAATCAACCCACCTTGTGTAATTAGTTTTCTTGCAACCAACATTTACCATGCACATCTGGTTGGTTGCATTGCCAACAATTTTATGTATTTCATATGCACATGTAGTGTCAATTTTCTTGCCAATATAATATATATTTCCTAGACACATATAGCAAGTTTCCCAATTACACCAGTATAAATTCACCTCACAGATGTAGTGAGTTTCATTGCCAATTAATGTACATTCCTACACACATGTAGTGAGTTTCCTTGTCCATATTCATTTAGATTACCACACACATGTAGTGAGTTTCATTGCCAATATACAGGTAACTCTTAATGGCTCGAACTTTGATCGCATCAAAGTTCTTGATCGCTGGAAGTGACTCTAGGGTCCCGATTTTTTTCCCTATATAACTAAGCAAATTTACTTTTATTTTCTAAAACTCTTGATCTCTCGGAAACCCTTGATCTCTCCAAGTCAAACTGCAGTCCCGTTCATAATCTATAGTTTCTTACTCTCAATGCCTTGAAGTCACTGTGTATCTCCAAGCGCTATACCTAATTAACATCTACTTGGTCATTTAATTGGCTCCAGGCGTTAGATGCGGGACTTGTGTCACGAGTTGTTTGTTTGGCGGCACTTGTCCTGCAAGGTGATAATTGTTTGATGACTGACTATACCAATACCTAATCTATGATTATCTCAACCGTTTTACAATATTTGGAGACGCAATGAAAATGAGAAGTTAATTGAGATGAATCGATAATATTGAGCCATGGTCAAATTTTAGAATTATAAAACTGTTAAAAGTATGCTTATTAGCATCATTGTCATTGTAATGATTATTGCTGAACAAGTTCTAACAGCTGGTGAAGGACCCGTACAGTGGGAACAATGAGTGATACTCAGTTATCACATTTATGACATTTCGATCATCTCGCAGTCCAGTAGTACTGAGCAATCTGGTCTTAATATGATGCATAAAATAAATAATTATATTATGAATTTATTCAATAGTTGTTTGAATTTAGTTTTAAAAACATCCAGTTCTGTATATTTTACTGAAAAGAAAACGTTTAAGCCTGAGCATAAGATTTGCACTAAATAAATGGCTTAATCATAACATCCGGTAAGACTAATTTTAAAACCAATTGGTCAACCCGGAAAATTCTGAACTCTTGAAAACTCGAACCCTTGAAACTTCAAAGTTTTTCCTCGGTCCCATGGACTTCCAGCTATCGAGAGTTACCTGTACAACCCTACACACATGTAGTGAGTCTCCTTGTCCATATTCATTTAAATTACCACACACATGTAGTGAGTTTCATTGCAAATATACATTTCCACACACATGTAGTGAGTTTCATTGCAAATATACATTTCCACACACATGTAGTGAGTCTCCTTGTCCATATTCATTTAATTTACCATACATATGTTGTGAGTTTCCTTGTCCATATATATACATTTCCACACACATCATGTACATCTATAGTGATTTTCACTGAATTCAATTTCATGTGATAAATCAATAGTCATCATGAGGTGATAATGATAATAATAATTAAGGTGAAAAGTTAATAATTATCCACCTTATATACATTTAGTATAATATCTCATAACTCACATTAATGAAGTACGGCATCTCATATATTACCGTAACTCACATTTTAATTTGTATTGGCAATTTCATGTATAACTGTCTTGACTTCTTCTTCTTTTTTCTAGCTAGCTTATGTAAGTTTTAAAGCAGTCAACTAAAAAGATGGCAGCTTATTCAAGGGGGAAAATTGCAGTAAGTGAAATTTTTAACATTGCACATACAGTTGAACGTTTAAGGTATATTTCAAACAACAGTACATGTGTATCGATTACCATTGATATGTTAAAGTTATTTGGGTATGCATATCTCTCATTCTTTAAATAAACATTTTACCGGTGATATCTCAAATTCTCAGATATTTACATGTTTATTCTTGTTTTTGCTGAGTGTGACATATTGAAGTTTTCTATAATTATCGTTCGTTCAGCGTTCACTTATTGTTCGAATTCAGTCCGTTTTCATTCATTTTCATTCGGAACTCCAAAAATGAAAGAATCGTTCTCAGCAAAATGAGAAAAGAACCCTTGCGTTAAGGTGGAAGGAAACTAATATTAAACATAAAGCATCATTTTAATAAGAATTTAATGCGTGGAATTTAAAGTACACATTCTTGAGCAGTTCAGTTTTTTGTTGTTGTTGTTTTTTCTCCTAAACGGGCATTATTTTTGTTGATCCGAAAATGGTGCAAGTATGCAGTTACTGTGAAAATATTATGTTACACAATACAGCGATAAATTGCTAAACAAATAATATTTAATGATTCATTTTAAGACAGTCAGTCCAGTCGTCTAAAAACAGAAGAATTCAATCAACTAACGATTTGACACACACATATATAAATATAAGAAACGTACATTGTATTTGTGTACTTTTCACGATTCATATAATAACTCCTTTGATGTCAAATCACAAACATATTCATGTTTGACAATAAACTGAACAGATCAACTTAAGATAGTAAGCATAAATGCGTGTTAATTTATAGATTAACAATGGTTTTATGTATTAATTAGACATTTTTATCATTACATTACTCAATTATCTGTTGATAGAATTAAAATTATGGTCTTAAATTTGGTTTTATTTAACTGTTATTCCTAAACATAAATGATATGGTATAACTTTAAAGATAATACAGGATAGATATTATTTGCAGGATAGTCGATAGGATAGGATTGTTTTGTCAACTTTCAAGATAGCACCACTGTACGTGTAGTTTGTTAGCTTGTTTTTTCTGATTTCCAACAAAATACAATGTAAGGATAACCATCGAGGCACTCCGAATAAATTGTTCATCTTGCGTTCACATATCGTTCATCGTTCAGCGCTCCATGATGATGTGCACTCTGCGTTTGCTCATCGCTCACTGTTCATTAGCGTTCACCAGATTCCGTTCAGCGTGTGCTCACGTAGAATGTTTAAGGGACTGTTTGTGTAAAGTTAGCATTCTAATTTATGTATGTAGTATATCTTTTATATTTATGCACGGTGTCAGGGCTCTACATTAACTTTTTTTACTACTTGTCCATTCAGACAACTGATCATGACCGTGTGCATTATATAAGTAATATTAATAAAGTTTTTATTTTGATCTTGAAATAGTTAAAAAGGAGTTTGCAAACCAAAATGGAAGGCCTTAAGGTAATTTGATTTTAAAATCAATGTGATAGTTTAAATGACAAATTTTGCATATTTTGAAATAAAACTTTTTTCTAATGAGTAAATATTTATTTATGTGCTAGAAACAACGAATAAGCCCTAAAAGAGAGGCAGAATTTATGTGTCGTTCTGGACTGGACAGTGATGCATTAAAAGTTGAATTTATCAACAGAAGAATTGGTGAGTTGCATCTAATACTACTATGCATTAAAATAATAGACTGTCTTTTGTTCTCTATTTTTAAACATCATTGATATTTGAAGATTACCAGTTTGTTTTTATTTTTTCTCAATCAAGCTTCGCTTATTAATAATCAACAAAAATTCCTTATAAAAATCCGGAAGTCATCTGGATTTTTTTTATTTTACCATCTTGCGCATGTGCATTCCATTCACGCTTAATCACGGGAGGCTCTTTAGTTTATGTTTCCACAATATCACACTTGCATGGATAAACTCAGAAACGATAATACAAATATGTTTAAATTTTCATTAAAAATTTGCTATATCCTGAGAGTTTGAATGTCAACATGGTGTGTTAATTCGAAGTGAGTAAAAAACATTGGTAAAAAAGTGTTGAATTCTTCATTACCCGTAATATGAATTAATGAAATTTTTTAGATGAAAGGTATTTACAACCTCAAAATAGTTAACTTTGTTATGAATAATTTGACTGTTATTAATCGCAATGCAGCTTCATTAATTTTCTCCAAAACTGTTTCGGAGCGATTATGCAATTTTGCTACATTACGGGTATATGAGAGGCATTTCAACTGTGGTGAAGGCCTGTCCCGAGACACAGTTAGATTATTCTAACTACCGGTAAGCAGAGTGTAGTGAAATTAATAGCATTATTGTAGGCTTATAAAGCTTGGTTATGTAAATATGGTGTGTCGATGTATCTATTTCGTGAATGTCCGATATCATATGCGATATGTCAAACCGTGCATGCACGGATCAGAGTCTAGTGTAATAGAAAATAGTATCATTTCTTTGATTTTATGTACCAATCTACTCAGTTTCACACATTTGTTTCCCTTAATTATGCAGATCCTTAAATGAAAAATGTCATTAGTTTCTGGAACAATTTTAGCCCTTGCATTTGATTATAAATCACAATTATACAAATAATTCCATAATAAAAGGCTTTTATAAATAAATTAGGTTTGTACATGATTTGTGAACACACTGTACAATCATGTAATGCAAAATGTTCACCAATATTTTTTTCTTGTTTTAAGGATATGGGGTTTTTGCAACTCAAAATTTTCCAAAAGGAAGCTTTTTGGTAGAATATGTTGGAGAGAGAATTGTGCCCAAGGAAGCAGAAGAAAGAGAAAAGAAGCGCAAACTAAAACATAGTTATATGTTTTACTTTAAGTGGAATGGTCTGAAGTGGTAAGCAAATATAATATATTTATTGTGATTGTTATGAGAGAGAGAGAGAGAGAGAGAGAGAGAGAGAGAGAGAGAGAGAGAGAGAGAGAGAGAGAACTGTTTTATTTTTTTGTAATACAACTTTTTCTGGTTCTTATGAGAATGTGAAATTGATATCCATATACAGTTTACTGGATGCTGGGAATTGTACAATTTATGTCAGATTTTGATGACAGAAAATTAATTAGAATTTAATAAAAATATTGTGTTTGAATATTCTCACCACCCTGGCAATTTGCTTTTAGAATTTGCAGTGTTTGGGGCAGGTTATGAGTTCTGAGAATTGGCTAAAAACCATTGTTACGTACATTTCAACTAAATATGGAGATGAAAATGATATCCTATATAACTATTTGCACTTTATAAAGGAAAGTAAAGTGAGCATGAGATAAAAAGTTTTATACAATGATTAGGTATTTTCTATTACCATGATTACACTATAATTCAGTGAATAAATCATTTTGACATCTTTGCTTGATGACTAAAATAACACAATTAATGCATATGTAACGGGATTGGAAATATAATGACGGACCAGACAGAGATTTGAACCAGCTGGCATCCAGAATCACTAGATATGTACTCTACCAACTGAGCTATATATAGCCACCGATGATCAAACCAGTCCGACTTTCACACATATATGTGTAAATTCATTTTCATTAAATACCCACCCTGCAAAAATCTATGAAATTGCTTTTTTTGTTTTTAGCATTGATGCAACTAGCACTGAAAGAAAGGGGAAGTATATAAATGACGAGGAAGTCGGAAGTCCGTTGAATAACTGTGTTATGCGCCTTTTGGTTATCGAGAATTATCCAAGGCTCTGCCTCTTTGCAAATAGAGATATTAAAGCTGGAGAAGAGTTAAGATATGATTATGGGGAAGCCAACCTACCTTGGCGACAAGTATGTGACAATTTTAATAATTGTTGATGTGTTAATGTGATTAAAATGTCAAATGCATTTCAAATATATATATATATAATTTAACATTTCATATTGTTTTTACAACAAGAATTAGTATAATCAGTGAATCAATTAATTTGTAACCTGTGTAATATTTTCAGAGTTCACTGCATGAGAGTACACGTAGTTCAGAACTGCACAGTAATAGATACCATTAACATATCATTATATAACATTTCATTCATGAATTGTTTACATTAGTTTTAATATTTTAAAAAATTCAAACTTGTTACTTTTATTCAACCAAAAGTTATCTACATGTACAAGTAATACTATAGATTCCTAATTAAATTCTAGAAACTATGAAAAAAATTTGGCGTTCGCAATTTTATATTCTTGTGATTTGATGCAAAACGGTTAAATGGCTGAAATAAGGACTAGCTTAAAATAAGGAATCTATAGTATGAATCGATTTTATATTAAAATATGATTTCAGCACACTTTTTAATATTTTGAATTATGGATTTCAAAAAACTGTAAGGGATTGTCAGAAAACTTTAATTGAATAAACCTTTTTTACTGACAAAAATGCAGGTATATATAGGCAATGACAAATATTTTCATATTAATGTCACCAAAAACTGTTATACATTTCATAGTGGTCAATGCTTGTTTACTGCAGAGCTTAAACATAATCATATTGACTTCATTTTTGAGACTTATAAATATAATACTTCATTTATTACTCTTGAAGATGACAAATAATTGTGCAATTTAAAATGAAAAAAAAATTAAATTGTGATTTAAAATAGTATATGTCTCGGGCAGCTTTTCTTTGATTTGTATATGTGGAAGGGGGGGGGGGGGTTACATAAACTCTTTAGTGTTCAAGAAAAAGATTAATTCTTCATCACGAAGACTGCATTCTTACCGATAATTTGAGACATTTGATTGGCTGAATAACTGGGTTATGTTCTAAACTCTGAATGCATTGCATTTCTCAAAGACTGCTAAATGGAATTATGCAAACTTTGGAAAATGATTTAATAATGGTCTACAAAAAAACCCTCTTTTTTTAAACTGAAATTTGGGTTTATGAATCCATAATCTAAGATAGAAAAGCTGTGGCCTTTTCAAATAATCATTTGTTTAAAATTTACAAATTGTATGTTGCAATGTTCGTATTAAACTTTTTAAGCTTTATTATTCAAATAATATTACCTTTTACTATGTTGCACTTTTTCAAAAAGTTAAAAATCTTTCTAATTCATCATTACATTGTATATTACAAACTTTGATAAATTATATCATGTTTCCTCTCTGTAAACCATTCGGCGGCCTCCTCATGCATATAAGCCCTATACAACAAGCATTCTGAGAGTATTGCATAAGCAATACACGTCCCCTACCGGTTTGTAGAAATTTGTGAAAACAATGCACTGTTAGTGCAAAATATCATTCTTACCGTCTTCTGTACCCGAATCAACAGACCAACCCGATAACGAACCCGATTGTAATATACAAAAAACCCTGTAGATTAAATTAATAACACAATGCTTGAAACTATTTTATAGAACTTATTTGTTTGTTAGAAACAATAAAAGGAATTGTCCAAGTAATGCACGATATTATAACTTACTATCCTTGTTTATTAAATACACACCGAACCCGATACCGAACCCGAACATTAAAAAATTGGAATATAAAAAATTAATTTTCTCAAAAATATGTCAACCAGACACTACAAAAATGTAAACTTGATCTGTAGTTTGACATTTTGAAGCTGTTCAGCAAATTTCATGTCATTCCTCAAACCCATAAAGAAAAAAAGCGTGGAAAACTTAAGTGGGACAGACAAACGGACGGACGGACAGACAGACTGACGGATGCAGAGGAAAGCTATAGTCCCCTCCGGTGAAACCGGTAGGGAACTAATAAAACATGCATACAGAATGTGCCAGGGTTCACCTACTTCTTGTATGTTTTTAAACGGTGACCAAATGCGATGTTTTTACAAAGTTTGTGAGCCACAGTAAGGTTGACATCTAAAATAAAAGTTAAATGTGATAATCATTAACAAAAATCCGGAAAGTTTTTTTTAATACAGTTACCGTAATGTGCAAATCATAAGAAATTATAAATTTTTGATTTCGATGAAATTCACAATTTTCTGTTGGGGAAAAATCTTTTAAACAAGTTTATTAACGGTATGTAAGTTTTAATTCATTTGTTTTCCAATATTTACCAAAATTCAATCAAAATGACTGTATTTTATGTATACTGTAAAACAGATGAAAATTTATATTTTCCTTGTAAGACAAAAACTTTTTTTTAGCATTCTAACCCCTGCTTTGAACTTCCTTTTGCATGTGTCTTGCACTCCTGAGATTCCATACTCAGCTTCAAAATATTGAAATCTTGTACTGTATTGATTTTGACTTATTTCTTTCAATTGTTACAACTATTTTTCTCTTTAAGATTCACCTGATGATAATCCATTTGATGATAACCCATTTGATGTCAACTATGACAGTGAGGAGAACGATGAAGGTTACTTTTACTTAATGTTTCTAGTGTTCATTTTGATTTCATACATGTACATGTAATAAAATATATTTAATATTTATGTGTAACATATGTCATAACAAATACTGGTACACATTTCCTGCACATGTGGTGAATTTCCTTTCCATTTTGCATGCAATTCTCACACATATGAGTGAATTTCTTCGCCAGTGTACATTTACTACACATGTAGTGAGTTTCATTGTCCATATTCATTTAAATTACCACACACATGTAGTGAGTTTCCTTGTCCATATTCATTTAAATTACCACACACATGTAGTGAGTTTCCTTGCCAATATACATTTCCACACACATGTAGTGAGTTTCCTTGCCAATATACATTTCCACACACATGTAGAGAGTTTCCTTGTCCATATTCATTTATATTTTTCAGTGTCTTTGCTTGTGATAACATGATAACACAGTTAATTTTGTACTATACAGTCCATTAAATTCAAATAGCGTATAATTTGGGCGCAAGCAGGGTTTGCTTATTTATATTTTCTTCAATATAGAAACTATTGATACTGACACAGAGAGTGAAAAAGAAGTTGATGATGATTCCAACACTGCATCCCCTGTGGAAGGTACTTTTCATTCAGTTGATTAGATACAGATTTTTTTTAATATTTCAGAGTTAGGTGGCTTATCATCATATATTAAGCAGGGTTTGCTTATTTATATTTAAATATTTAATCGTACAATTGCTGGAAATTGTCAAATCCATCATAAAGCCCTTCGACCTTCATTGGATTTGATCATGCCCCGACCAAAATTATCACCTCATAATACTGAAAGAATGATTCCTTATTCCTTAATAACTACCACACACATGTAGTGAGTTTCCTTGCCAATATACATTATCTTCACACACGTAGTGAGTTTTGTTTTCAGTATACATTTATCACGCACATTTAAAAAGCAGACTTTAATGAAATTGATTATGCGGACAAAGGTTTGTTTATAAATCATGTTTTTATTTACTGTCTATTCCCCAAGAATTTTCAAGGCTGTTTATTGATCTGTCTTTTCTTCAATATAGAAACTATTGATACTGAAACAGAGAGTGAAATAGAAGCTGATGATGATTCCAACACAGCATCCCCTATGGAAGGTACTTTTCATTTAGTTGATTAGATACAGATCTTTTTTTTAATATTCCAGAGTTAGGTGGCCTATTAAAGTAGAAGGTATTGCAACAAATGTTTCAAATATAAGTAGTGTGTGCACTGTTCAACCTGCCAACTGTGCAATCCCGTACACTGGACATTTTGACCTCATACTTGTATTTTATTCCCAATTTTTTTATAATGTATCTAGAATAAAACACTGTACACTGTAAGTTTCATAACCTGAGGGGTTTTTTTTTGGTCGAAGAACTTTGAGTAATTCAACACATTACACAATGTACATGCACAGTAATTGCTTGTTGGTTCAGGTTACATAGATGTCATGTAAGGTTAAAAGTTATGGTCGTTTTAGAGCATAGTCAATTACATTTTCTAGTTAATAGTAAATACAGTAAAACACGCTTATAACGAAGTGCCAGGGACGTGAGAAATTACTTCGTTATAAGCATAATTCGTTATATCTGTCAAGTTTACAATATGTAATAAAGTCTCAAGGAATAAAAATCACTTCGCAGTAAGCATCAATTCATTATGAGCATGTTCGCTTTAACCGTGTTTTACTGTAGTGTGTACTGTGTAATTTCATACCTTTTGTGCTACTTGAGGTGAATTTTTATCGAGATGTAATTAACATTGTATATTGTATTGCAGTTCCATGTAATAGTAGAAAGTTAAGCACAGAGAGATCATCATGCCCACCCCATGCAAAACCCGAGGCTCAAGGACAAGGTATTATCTTTGATTATATAGATTTAAAACTTTTTAAGGACACCACCTGCCAGTTGCCATTAGTGACAGTAACTTAATTGCATATATTACAGTTTATTATTATAGAATTTTAATTATACAAATATTATTCAACTAACTAAAGGTGATCAGTTAATTACCGTTTGTGCTGCTTGATGTGAATTATTATCGAGATGTAATTAACATTGTATATTGTATTGCAGTTCCATGTAAAAGTAGAAAGCTAAGCACAGAGAGATCTTCATGCCCACCCCATGCAAAACCTGAGGCTCAAGGACAAGGTATTATCTTTGATTATATGAATTTTCATTCTTTTAGGGACACCTCTTGCTAGTTGCAATTAGTGACAGTAACTTAATTGCATATATTTCAATTTAGGTCAAGTGATAACATAACACAATTGATTTGTACTATACAGTCCATTAAATTCAAATAACGTATAACTTGGGCGCAAGCAGGATTTGCCTATTTATATTCAAATATTTAATCGTACAATTGCTGAAAATTGTCAAATCTATCATAAAGCCTCTCGAGCTTCATTGGATTTGATCATGCCCCGACCAAAATTATCACCTCATAATAATGAAAGAATGATTCCTTATTCCTTATTAACTACCACACACATGTAGTGAGTTTCCTTGCCAATATACATTATCTTCACACACGTAGTGAGTTTTCTTTCAATACACATTTATCACGCACATTTAAAAAGCAGGTACATCAATTATCAGTCATTACTTTGCAATAAAGCATTCATGCAATAGTAACTTTGAGATAGAGTAAATCACAATGTCAATAAGTTAAGAGGTAGGTTATAATGTAAAGTGAGACTGCATTAAGACTTTGGGGGATCAAGAGGTTTGAGAGATTTAGAGTTTAGAAAGTCGAGATTAAATTTATCTAGTTATATAAGGAAAACAATTGGCACAGGAGAGTCCAAATAGAAGATAGGCTGATTATTTTCACTGGCTAAAATATTTCAAAAATGATTTGTTAGGAATATTTTTTTCCATAGGTTTAAATTTATATGTAATATTAAATTAAAAAAATTTAGTTTGTGGCAATAAAAAATGGACATAAAAGTTTCAGAAATAATTTCAGAAATTTTAGAACACCCGTCTGATGATGATTGTGATGAAATAGCTGAGATCAGTGATTATGATGATGACAGAGATGATGATTATTATCCATCTGAAAATGAGAGTGAGGGAGATGGTGATCTATTAGTTGAATCAGGTATATTCTATGACCATAATTTCATGCTGTATTTCCTAACACAAATTATTATTTACTTTCGTACAATTTAGAACACAAACACTTTCATAATTTCTGTCTTTTTTAATTAAAAAATGCTAAACTTAAAGAAACATAAAAAAACCAGAAATATATTGCATTTTGTATATAATGTTCATATCAAGGCTATGCATGTTTTATTTTGTGTTTGTAGATGATTCTTATGAGACCCCTAAAACTACACATGTCAGTGACAGTGAAGAAGAGAAAGATGAACATTCCTCAGTCAGTCAAGTGTTTCCAATGTTACAGGGGACAGAGAAGGCAATAACTTTTATGAAATCAGATAAATCAGCAAAGGGGCATTACAGTAACAAAAGGCATGCTTGTCTTTTCTGTGAAAAGGTTATGCCAAATATGGCTAGACATCTGTCACTAAAGCACCATGAAGAAGCTGAGGTTGCCAAAATTCTTATTTTGCCCAAAAAAAGCAAGGAACGAAGACGCCTATGGGAGGAAATAGTCAACAAGGGAAATTTCCATCACAATTACTCTGTTATTGAGAAAGGAAAAGGAATAATTATTCCCAAATACAGGAAAGACGACAAATCTAAAGCTGATGTCAAAGATTATGTACCATGTTATTATTGTAAAGGATTTTACAAACGAACAGAACTTTGGAAACATACTGCTTCTTGTGGAGGAAAATCCAAGGAACTTAAATCACATACACAGAACCATGTGAAACTTGGTCGATTGTTACTTCCTACATCATGCAATAATGTGCAGTTTGAACTAAAAGTGCTGAATGTAATGAGAGATGATAAGGTGAAATCAGTTGTCATGACAGACAGACGTATTATAGATTTGGGGGTTAGAATGTTTCAAAAGCATGGTCACGAGGAGCATAAATACTTATACATATCCCAGAAAATTAGAGAACTTGGGAGATTGTTGTTGTTTTGCAAGAAGAGATCTATCAATTGTGTGGATGATTTGTTGAAAACAAGCAACTGGGATATCTTGATAGAATCAATTAAGTCAGTATGTGGTTTTTTAGATACAAAGAGAAGCTATACTGCTCCATCTCTTGCAATAAAACTTGGTCAAAGTTTAGTGAAGTGTGCAAACTACATGAAATCAGAGGGGTTAAAGGAAAGCAACGAAGAGAAGGTTAATACTGCTGATGCTTTTCTCACCTTATATGAAAATGAATGGACAGAAAGTGTTTCATCCCATGCACATTCAACTTTAAATGAGAAGAAATATAACAAGCACCTTATTATTCCACTGGTTGAGGATGTTAAAAAGTTAAGCAATTTTTTGCATCAACAAGCATATGAGCTGCGCGCAGAAATAGAAGTAGGGAAATCAGACTTGTATCCTGAACTTGCTCAGGTGTGTTTGGCACAAGTCATTCTATTTAATCGGCGACGTAGTGGAGAAGCAGAGAGAATGACTGTGTCAGCCTATAATGATGCGTTGAAGGGTAGTGGAGAAACAGATCCTGTTATTTTGAGTACCCTCAATGAGTTTGAGAAAACGTTATGTAAATCCCATTTACGAGTAGAGATTAAGGGAAAGAGGGGGAGAAAAGTGCCAGTACTTTTTACAGAAGAGATGAAGAGGTTTATTGACATTCTTCTGGAAGCTAGAGAAGAAGCTGGTGTCACGCAACCATATCTGTTTTCAAGGCCAGGGATATCCAAACCATATAGAGGCACAGACTGTATTCGAAAGTTTTGTAACTTAGCTCAGCTTCAGAACCCTAGTGCAATTACTTCAACAAAACTCCGAAAACAACTTGCGACACTAGCTCAGATCTTGAACCTTAGTGAAACTTCGCAAGATATTCTTGCCACATTCCAGGGCCATGATATTAGGGTGCATAGGGAGTTCTACCGGTTACCCGAGAGTACACTACAAGTTGCCAAAGTCTCTAAAATTTTACATGGAATCAATAATGGGACCATTGAAAAATTCAAAGGAAAAGACTTTGATGAAATTGATTTCGCTGACAAAGGTGTGTTTATAAATCTTGTTTTTGTTTTCTGTCTATTCCCCAAGAATTTTTAAGGCTGTTTATTGATGTGTCTTTTCTTTAATTTAGAAACTATTGATAGTGAATCAGAGAGTGAAATAGAAGTTGATGATGATTCCAACACAGCATCCCCTATGGAAGGTACTTTTCATTCAGTTGATTAGATCCAGATCTTTTTTAATATTCCAGAGTTAGGTGGCCTATTAAAGTAGAAGGTATTGCAACAAATGTTTCAAATATAAGTAGTGTGTGCACTGTTCAACCTGCCAACTGTGCAATCCCGTACACTGGACATTTTGACCTCATACTTGTATTTTATTCCCAATTTTTTTATAATGTATCTAGAATAAAACACTGTACACTGTAAGTTTCATAACCTGAGGGGTTTTTTTTTGGTCAAAGAACTTTGAGTAATTCAACACATTACACAATGTACATGCACAGTAATTGCTTGTTGGTTCAGGTTACATAGATGTCCTGTAAGGTTAAAAGTTATGGTCATTTTAGAGCATAGTAAATTACATTTTCTAGTTAATAGTTAGTAGTGTATACTGTGTAATTTCATACCTTTTGTGCTACTTGAGGTGAATTTTTATCGAGATGTAATTAACATTGTATATTGTATTGCAGTTCCATGTAAAAGTAGAAAGCTAAGCACAGAGAGATCATCATGCCCACCCCATGCAAAACCTGAGGCTCAAGGACAAGGTATTATCTTTGATTATATAGATTTAAAACTTTTTACGGACACCACCTGTCAGTTGCCATTAGTGACAGTAACTTAATTGCATATATATATTACAATTTAGGTCAAGTATTATTCAACTTAGGTGATCAGGCGATTACCTTTTTGTTACAGTGAAACTCCTAAAAACTAGCAGAATTTTCAGTTCTTTATAAACCTAAGAAACTACCAATCTCTTAAATCTTACCATTTATAATTTGGTTTAAAAAGTGGATGTTGGAGAGAAATTTCATGGTAAAGGAATTTAAAGGAATGCTAATATTACATTGGTTGTCTGTTCAATGTTACAGGCTTTGCAGATGGAAAACCGCTGATGGAACCCAGCTCATCAAGGACGTCAGGAGGGAGAAAACGAGGTATGTAGAAAATCTAATATCATTTAGAGGATAAATTACACAAATACTTTTTCTATTGATTCCGAATTAACAGATATTTTTATAAAACTATTTTAAAGTAAACCCATTTGTAGTGTCTTAAGGAATTAGTCCAGGACCTATTAAAATGGTAGGTCAATGATAGGCATTGAATATTTAGATAGCAATATTTTCAATGTTCAGGTTCATAAATAGTTTAATTTTTATTAGCTTAGAATGTGGGTTTGAGCCTTCAACACACAGTACATGTACAATACCTTTACTTAGATATTCAGTTTTATATCTTTTTTTATATCCAACCTAAAAAAAATTCCACTACTTTTTTAAATTCTTGGATACAATGAATAAATGAATATCTTTTTACTATATTTCATACAATTATAACATTCGAAGGAAGGATACCAATTTTTGAATGAAGACTGTACATTTGGGCTGAAGAACAAATAACCTTAATGACAAAAATATGATATAAATACAGCAATTTTAAAATAATAAAATCTTTTTTTTTTTACAGCCAGTGTTCAACGTCACACATGGACTGCTGTAGAAAAGGCATCCTTGGAGCGACAGTTTAATAACTTTATCAAACTAGGGAAAACTCCTGGTCAGCTTGACTGTTTAAACGCCATTAGGAAGGAAAAGGCATTATCAGGCTTCACTTGGCGCAATGTGAAGTTTGCTGTCAAAAACATTATTACCTCTCGTCTGAGAAGTTGCAGAAAATGAAATTCCACGTGGTCACAACGTTAAATTTCTATGTGTTATAATTATGTTACCGTAACGAAGTTCGAATGCATACTGTTTGTGCTGGATTATCAATTTGTTAATAGCATTATGCCAGTATCTAAATTTAATACAGGGTGCATGCATTTGTGACAAATGCTTATTGGCTTATACAAATGTACATTTTTTTTTGTCTGTTATTCTTCTTCCTATTCCATGAAACATTTTGAAATGGCAGAAATGGGTAGATGTTATTTGACATTTTAATTGATTAAATATGATCAGAAATGTAAAGAAGGGCATGCATCATGCATGCTAATGTCATTAATTGAATTCATAAACAAAATTTCATATATCATGAATTACTATGAAATTATGTACTTTTAAATTTTAGCTTAAAAGTTGTTTGATCCTTAAATAAAATGAATTATAATTAAGATTCTGTAGTTGATTTATGTTTTGTTTGAAGAAGTGTTCAAAGTCCACAGGTCTAGATTTTACAAAGCAAGTGGCAAATAGGAATTTATTTAATTTAAACAGTATATGTTTTTAAAGAAATGAAACACACATGAAGACTTTTCAATTCAATTAGATTTTCTTATAAATTCAGTCTTGATAAGGTGCGTAAAAATCAGCAAGAAATCCTAATTATTTAAGTCATACAGTAAATGTGTAAAGTCTTTTATAGGCAAAACAGTTAATAAAAGCATACAAGTTGCAATGGTACTAGACTGTGCATGTCCATTGACAAGAAATATTACTCGTATATGTTTCAAATTACAATACTTAAAACATAAAATGTGGAATGAATTTACACAATTGAATTATATATAATGTAATTAACATAAGATTCTTTGTATCGAAGTAGGGTTTAGTGCTAAATATAATGTAGTTTAAATAGAAAACGTGCATACGTGGAGAAAAGTGTGAAATGCAGTTCAATCTTATTTATCCAGAATTCTCTTAGTATATATTGTTTTCCACAAATTTGACAATATATGCGTCTTGAGTATACCATGATGAATTGATTAGATTAGCCTGAGGCAAATGTTAAGGAGTTGATCTAGAGGATGGAGTTTATTCATGTATTAGAATAATTCGTCTTGCAGCTTGCTGAAATTATTAGATCTCTCTCTCTCTCTCTCTCTCTCTCTCTCTCTCTCTCATTCTCTCTCTCTGTGTTCAGTAATAAATGGTTTATGTGGTAAATTTCCTTTGAATCTTCAGTCGATCACATGACTAGCTAGATGTATTGACTTTCGGGTAAATTAGGAAGAAATACACACTGTAGTGAGTTTCTGGTGTGTATTCACAATGAGTCATGTGACCTCATGTAGTGACTATCAGGTATAAAATCATAAACTTTTACAAAGAGATTTTGCTTATTTCAAATAGCAGAATAGTAAAAAGATGTCTTATATTACTTAGAAATATTATTATATATTAAATAGCACAACTAGAACATAGTGTAGCGAATTTCAGGTGTAAAGTCTGATGTAGTGAGTTTCGGCATAATGCAAGTATGCGTGTGTGTGTGTGTGTGTGTAAAGGGGTATTTAAATTCATATCGTTCAACTTGGATAATAGGTTTTAATCTAATATATTTACATTCATTGAGTATTTTCTCCTTCATGTCTCATGCAAACCAATTATAAATCACAGCTTTATAGAAACCGACAGGGCTGAAATCAGCACGGTCCATTTCTATATAACTAGTGTATCGATCGGTCGAAACCTTAAAATCACGAATTGCACGAAATAATCAAGATGATCTCAGATTTAAATTCCCATATATCAACAAGACTTGGCTGTTTCTTTAATCAAACTTACTGATGAACATTAAGAATAATTTAGTTACTTTACGTGCTCTTTATCATTAATTCAATAATTTGATAGGTTACAAGAAAGGTGTATATTTGTTACATTAAAAGTTTAAATTTTATCAATTTAAACTTAACTATAACAGTTTAAAACTGTTATAGTTAAGTTTAAATTCATAAAATTTATTAACCTTTAATGTAACATATTTAACATCTTTCTTTAAACTAATAATAAATTGAGCGTAAAAAGTAAGTAAAATTTACTAAATTACTGTTAGGACCAACAAAATTAATGATTTTTTTCTCAGGCACCGCCGCATCAGTAAAATCATCGCCGCATCAAACTTTTTTATCGTTATTTTTCCGGATTTTTTTTATATCTTATCATTATCGGTTTTCTCTATTATGGAATCTATGTAAACAAAAGCTCAGAACAAATGCTTGTCTCTGTCAGTGAAAAACGTTATTTTATCTAGAACATCTACCCAGTGACCAACCTAGGGGGCTATCTGGGCTAAATACAACTTTATGTAAATATAGGCCTAATTACTCGCTTTGTGGTCAGTAACTTCGCCAGAATTTCCTCAGAAAGAGAGGTTGAAGTTGCCCTGTATTCTGAGTTCACGATCGTGAAAGTTAACTCCAAATGCAATAAAATGATAATAATCTAATTCAAAAGACATTTTCATAGCCTAAGTTAACCCCTGTTATGATTAATAACTAGCGACTGTTTTATCTTCAGAGGTTATAAATACGGTTGATGCAAACACATACTGTGCACTGAAAATTACAACCGATGTTTATAACTTTAGGTGCTGACATTACAATTAGTAGGTAACTTGTATTTAATTAATAACTCTGCCAAGTTAGTGCTAAAATAATCATGAATTTGTCTACAGTTATCTTTAACTAAAAAATTTTGTACAACCAACTATAAGACGGTTGTAATTGGGTTGGACTAATACCTCCAAAACACACTTAAACACATACTAGACTGATTTTATTTGTCATTTAGCCGACACAATTACGAAACAATTCAGCTACAAAATGTATGAATACACATAATAAATGAAATTTAAAAAATTGGATAAGATTTAAAATTTTTTAGGAGTTGTTTTATTTTTAATTGACTTGCTTCAAATTAAGGTTGAATCTGTGTATAAATGTATTATCATTAGCATTATGCCATTGTCAAAGAATGGAAGTCTACCTGATTTCTCAATTTTCTCCCTATTTTTCTGTGAGGGAGAACTTCACAAGTGAAGTTTCCCTAAGCTAAGTTTGCTCTGGGTTGGTCCCTGTTAACACAACCACTGAAATTTCTTTGTTATTTTCAGAAATTGAAGCCTCTGTGATATTGAATAGAAACAGGAATAAAGGACACTTGTATTGTTTGTTAATTTTATGATGACTTATTTACTTTTCCTTGATTTCTGTCCTCAAGGCACTGCAGACTGATAAGAAAACACCCCCCAAATGAATGCTTTATTTGATAAATTTTTATATGGCAAATTCAACTAGTAAAATGTCCCCTATTTCAGTTTAGACTTCTGTTATTACTGTGGAGGGGAAAAATGGGCCGCAAAATGAAGCAGGGGCATAAACCATTTCTCTTGTTTGTTCATATGCAAAAACTCAACCTTGTAAAAGGAAACAGAACAGTTTAAACTAGAGAGAACAAATTAAAACAAATGTTCAAACTTTGCCAAAGTGTGAGCTTGATGAATATCTGCTGATTAGTACACAAATAAATCATATAATATGGGTTACCGTCGTTGTAAATTTGGTCCAAAAAACAAGAGGCCCATGGGCCACATCGCTCACCTGAGGAACAATAGGTATGATAAAATCAGCTTAATGGAGTCATAATACAAACTATCTGGACAATGTACAATAATACATGTAGATCCTGTATAAATAAAATCCATTTTCCCCTGGATATTCTTATGTTTATAATCATTAGTCCCTTTTCTTACAGGATGATTTTATAGTCATATCATATGTTGAGTATTGCAGTTCTCAAAAAGATCCTTAACAATAGTTTATATATGGGATATAAACGTACATCAACCTCTGAACCTTCTTGTGGGACAATGAATTATCCTCGGGCCAAAGTCTTAACAATTATAAAGAATCATCTGGCTGATTAGTTTCTGAGATGATTTTTAAAGATTTACCCTATATTTTCATTTGTTAACTTTGACCCCCCTCCATTCTTGCCCCACCCTACCCCTGGGGATCATGATTTTCACAACTTTGAATCTACACTACCTGAGGATGCTTTCACACAAGTTTAAGCTTTCCTGACTGATTAGTTTCTGAGAAGTAGATTTTTAAAGATTTACTCTTTTTATTCCTATGTAAAACATCGACCTCCCATTGTGGCCCAAACCTATCCCCAGGGTTATGATTTTCACAAATTTGAATCTACACTACCTGAGGATGCATCCACACAAGTTTCAGCTTTCCTGGCTAATTAGTTTCTGAGAAGAAGATTTTTAAAGATTTACTCTATATATTCCTATGTTAAACTTCGATCTCCCATTGTGGCTTCAACCTACCCCTGGGGGTCATGATTTTCACAAATTTGAATCTACATTACCTGATGATGCTTTCAAACAAGTTTAAGCTTTCCTGGCCGATTAGTTTCTGAGAAGAAGATTTTTAAAGATTTACTTTATATATTCATATGTTAAACTTCGACCCCCGATTGTGGCCCCACCCTACCCCAGGGGGTCATGATTTTTTTACAACTTTGAATATACACTATGTGACGATGGTTCCACAAATATCAGCTTTCCTGGCCAATTAGTTTATGAGAAGAAGATTTTTAAAGATTTACTTTATATATTCCTATGTTAAACTTCGACCCCCCATTGTGGCCCAACCTTCAGGTGAGCTAAAAAGGTTAAGTTTTCAATACAATAAGTTGTTAAAGTTGGTTTCTGGAAGAACAGACTTTGAAAATTTTCTTAATAAATATTGACAAATTTTTTACTTTTTTAATCTTTAGTTTTTAAGATCTTTTTACAAACATAGAATTGTGAGCAATTATCCGTATCTTGCTTATAATTCCAAGCTTTACACTCAAATATTGTTAGTAAATAGAAATAATTGTAAACAATTAAACACAAGAAACATGCACTACATGTATAACAAATAAAGAACACAATTTATTTTTTCGAAATGAATCATATATATACATGTATATACCTACATATTTCCGTCAGCAATATCAAACTCTATTTAAACTGAATAAACTCGAGAAAATGCCGAGTATCTCAACAAAACCTATGCATTAATCTACCATTACGCAAAAGATAATGCCGAATTACCGATAGAATGAATTGTATTTCAGTAGGCACACGCCCCTACATCAGATTTTGCTTAATTTGCGCAGGTAAACAGTTAACTGTTTGATTTACCGAAGTCTCTGTTTAATTTGATACGTAAAAATCACGAAATACAGACAATAGTTTCCAGGTAACAAAGCATAAATAATGAAAACGAAACGAAAATCAGAACAAGCTAACACCAACGTCATGTGTGAAAACTGTCAACGCATTGAAATATTTAGCCTCAATTTACTTCACAAAATCGGCACCAATATATTTTGCATGTTTCAAAATTTCCCTTCATACGCGAACTGTTGCACAACAAGCAAATTCATCATAGTCAGATCGACCCTTTTTCGTATAATTCCATGGCTGCTTTAAACAAAGAACCTTATTTTAGAAGTGTTGAATACGAGTCTTGGTAAAATGAGTATGCAAACCCGGGCCGTGGCAAAATAAAAGCCGGGGCAGATCGGCAATCGTCAATTCCAAATACGCATTATTTTGCAGCAATATTTACAGCGAATACAAATATACTTGTCCATCAAATATCCTGAAATTTTAATGAGATTGGCAGATTAATAAGTGCCAATCTTTTGTTTTGCCCTGGCCAAGTGGACACAGACCACAATTATTTTTCCCTCTCATTCCTTTATACAAAAATAAGTCATATAAAAAATTCCACCGGCTCAAATGAGTTCAAATACAGCATACCTATAGAATGACACTAGTCCAACAACATATCCAAACTACAGGAAAATCAATCGAGAGGGGACTGAGATGTAGCCCCTAAAATAACCCCTACCATGAAAAATTCACTTTCACTTTGGAATTTGTGTAAACATTGGCCTCTTTACACCCTTTCTATTGCGCCTGTAAAGATAATTTTTCTAAAAATTTTCCTGCCTGTATTTTTTTTTCAAACCTTCTTCTTTCCATCCATGCCATAAAATGAAACCAAATTCGACCATTTAGTACCCCTAGGAATTTTTGAAATAATACATACATTTTTAGAATGGAACTACTTGCGTGGACAATGAGCACGGGGTAAAAATAGTGGTATGTGACCTAATTATTACACAATTCTTTTTTGATTTTGATGAAACTTGGTAGGTAGACACTTAAACCCATAATACACCTCCCTGTGAAATTTGGCGGAAATTGTATATTTGCATCAGAGTTATAGGCCTTTGAAATCTGGTCCAGGAAGGCTGAAATAACATGCAAAATCTAGCACGTTACACACAATATTCAAATTTTGAAGAGCTACATTTAACATTAATTACTTGTCAAAAGTTTCATTAATCTATTACATTCATTAACCTAACATGTCTACATGATGATGCTAATGATGATTTAATTCTTTTACACCTGGAACTATTTTTTGGAAATTTTTGAAAAAATACCCCAAATATGGCTAAATTTTTCAGAAAATGCCAAAAATGAAACATTTAATCACATGCTATGAGCTTGAAAAAATGTTTAAAAAATTCTGCATCAAGTTTGCTATAGAAATCAGGTATTTTGATAAATATACAGTGGCTAATCCGTTTACATTAAGCAGATAATCATATAGAACCATTCACACATTTTCAGGAAATTTTAGAAGAAATTTTAGAAAAATTTAGAAGAATTTAGAATGAATTCTATTTGTCCATTCATTACATATACACTGAATAAATTACTTAAATGTACCCTAATTCATAAGGAGCCTTGGTTCATGAAAACTGTATTCTTAAAACAAAGGGAGATAACTCTACACATTAAAATCCAAAGTAGGGATTTTTTACAAACATTAACGAGAAACTATTTTAGAAATTACAAGTCCATCACCTTCTTTCAGCATTATCTGGTGTGATTAATCTTGAGGAGATCATACCTTTTGTAATGAGGATTCACCATCCAAAGTCATGGGTTTCTACATACATTGTGCATTTAGAGGTGAAAATGTCTGGTATGTTACCATGAACAATGATGACCAAGACTCAAATTAATGATGAGAGTGCCAAAAAGATATTACTAAAGTATTACAAAAAGTAAAGCTTCTAGCAGACCTCATATATCTTGGGCAATCACTGTTCAATGCCAGCAACCAAACTCATACACATGCTACATTTGTTGGTAGTTACATTTCTAGGACACAAAGAGGGGAAAAACTTACATAATAAGACTTTAAAGCAGTAATTTAAATAAAAGTTTGCAAGGCATTGATAATTTAGATGCTAAAATGACTATTTCTAACCAGTAAAATGTATATGTCTCATATAAATATCTATACATGAAGTTTTACATATTCTAAAGTACTGAGGAAAATGTTGTGATGCCTACTCACCATCAGATTTCAAGTGTTAAATTGTAAGAAAAATATGAGTAAATGAATAAAATCAACTTACCATTTGTTGTTTTCTTCATTATTTCTCTGTCAAAATGGTGTTAACTGGGGGAGGGAGGGGGGGGGGGGGGGGGGAGGCAGCAGGTGTCCCTTTACCAGCTTGTATGTCCTGTCATGCAATCTGCTAGGCAGTGAAATATGTCATTATTCATAGGAATCATAAAGTAACATAAGCCCTACTTTCCTCCTTATAATTTAATCAAAATAATATTAAAGGAAATATATATATATATATATACTTTTACATATAATATGATTAATATGAGAGAGAGAGAGAGAGAGAGAGAGAGAGAGAGAGAGAGAGAGGGAGAGAGAGGGGGGTATATTTAAGGCTTTATAACTTAATGACAAATCGACCAATTTTTTTATGATTTGGGTGATAAGTAAAGTTAACATTAAAAAGTGTTTTTAGACATTTTGCAAGTACTTACGTCCCCTTTTTGACTCATTGATGACACCATGCTGTTCACACCCCGTTCAAATCCATTTCACACAATTTTGACCGTTATTTTCTGCCAAAATTGAAAAAGACCCCCACAAAATGTCATTATTCATCCTAATTGTTTGAAAAATAACTAAAAATTAGACTTAAGTTGATAAACGTGGATTTTGACCTTTGACCTGATAGGACACAGACCACAATTATTTTTCCCTCTCATTCCTTTATACAAAAATAAGTCATATAAAAAATTCCACCGGCTCAAATGAGTTCAAATACAGCATACCTATAGAATGACACTAGTCCAACAACATATCCAAACTACAGGAAAATCAATCGAGAGGGGACTGAGATGTAGCCCCTAAAATAACCCCTACCATGAAAAATTCACTTTCACTTTGGAATTTGTGTAAACATTGGCCTCTTTACACCCTTTCTATTGCGCCTGTAAAGATAATTTTTCTAAAAATTTTCCTGCCTGTATTTTTTTCAAACCTTCTTCTTTCCATCTATGCCATAAAAGGAACCAAATTCGACCATTTAGTACCCCTAGGAATTTTTGAAATAATACATACATTTTTAGAATGGAACTACTTGCGTGGACAATGAGCACGGGGTAAAAATAGTGGTATGTGACCAAGTCTTGCCTACCCATTTTACCGGATGCCGAACCCGATGCTATTAAACTGATTGAAATAAGCCTTTCCTTTATTATTATTTTCGTAATAACTCAGATTTAAAACAGAATTACCCCTTAATTTTTGCAATTTATATTTTTCTTCCCATAAGGATAATTTATGCTAAACTACGTTGAATTTGCCTCGGTAGTTCTTGAGAAGAAGATTTTTAAAATTCACCCCCTTTTTCTACAATTTCAAAGTTTTCTCTGCTTTGAATACAGATCAGACTTTTATTTCTGCAATTTATATATTCGCCCCCTCCATAAGGATGCTTTGTGCCAAATTTGGTTGAAATTGGATAAGCGGTTTTAGAGAAGTTCAAAATGTAAAACGTTTACAGACGGACAGACGGACGGACGGACAGACGGACGACGGACAAAATGTGATCAGAATAGCTCACTTGAGCTTTCAGCTCAGGTGAGCTAAAAAACAAAAACAAAAAACAAAAAAAACCTGCCTGCCTCATCAAAATTTCAAAATTTTGGCCCGAGAAACTAATGAATAATTTTTTTTTGGCCTTAAAGTACATAAGTACATTAGCTAAAAGAAACAGCCAAATCGTCTCCTGTGAGATTTAGAGTCTGACATCATCATGGTTATTTCGTGCAGTCGGTGATTTTTCGTTGGTAGTTGTAGGTCTCACTGGGCGTGTCAATTTCAGTCCTTTCAATTGTTTGTCAGTTTCAGCCGCTGTTGATTTCGACCAATCGATGGACAGGGCGTGTAGTTTTCCGTCTGCCTGTTTCTCTCAGTATAGACCATAAAACGCTATCTTTGATGATTCATGCGACTATGAAGTTGGCGACCTTTGCAGAAAAAATGACATTATATATAATCCGCTAACTGCAATGTCGCTTCCTTCATGTCCTGCATTTATTACCTCAGAAAGCATTTTGTTGTTTAAGTAAGATCGATTTAAAATATGGGTATCATTTGAATGCAATGCTTATTATATGACAATGATTTATAACTTTGATCATTTTCTTTACTCGAAACCAGTAACTAAATACAATGTACTTGTATAATTACTTACGCGCATATCAATTTTAAAAACCATGATTTCGTCTATCATTTTTTTTAAATACAAGAAAAAGGAATATTATAATATTATCAATGAATCAATTTATTTGCTATCAGGTCACATGATAACTTGAACGTAGGTTTATTATACACGAAATATGTTCTTAGAAGATAAATTTAATTAATCATAATTGAATTTAAATCAAATAATAATTCATTATATAAATAGTATGTCGTTTGTTTTATATGAGAATTGAATTGGTCTGTGGAGTATTTTCCTTTACTTTTGTCTGTCTACATCCTCCTTTCTTCGTATGATCATAACGCCATCACGAATGGGAACCATTATCTATAGTACAATAAAAAATTGTCAAAAGCATGCATAGAAATTTCTTTAATTTTTGTAGGTATATAGCGATTACAGGTACAATGTTACACGATGTAAATATCAAAATAAGAGAGATAACTCTGTGAGTCGCAAAGAGCAGGAATCCGGGTACACAGCTGCTTGGTCCGATTTTATATCAAATTTGGTGAAGGCTTTTAAACGATGGCTATGCTAAGTATATGTACAATAAAAGGCATTGTAGTAGTTTTCACGGTCAATTAAGCCATATTTCAATTAAGAAAAATAAATATATACAGACTGAGTACCGCGTTATTTCGCCTCATATTATAATTTGCCCCTGACGTCGAGCCAGCTTTATTGTATGACGACTTTAGCATCGCTATAAGTAAAGGTCATAATGTTTTGGCAAATCAAGAGTAAACCAGCGTACATTTTGTTCACTAATAATTCGGAAGTGTGTCTTGTTTACAATCGATGCATAACATGCATGTGGAATAAACCAAATACCAAATTATTTGGGGGACGAAACCAAACGTTTCCATGATGCAGATTGGCTTGTTTTTTGTTTGCCCAAAAAGAATTATTTTTATTTACTAACTTAGAAAGGAGACCGATTCTGCTGGTGATATTAGGCAAAAGTATATAACTTTCTAAGATATTTGGTTTTATGGAAAATTATTCGATACTGTAAAAGCGAAAAATATCGGACCATGCAGCCTTAATGAAAATAATGATGATATTGTGTTGAGTAAATTTTTACTTTTTGGCCTTTTATTTGGGACAGGGAAGCGAAGAAACATATTAATCAATTTTACACGAGCGGATCCAGATTATTTCTTTTTTCTGAAAGGGGGAGGGGAGGAACCTTTGTAGCGATTAATTATTTGATCGTTCAAAATACTAGACATTTAATACTCTTTCTTTTCTTTCGATGGATCCTGCAAGCTAAAACTTTATGAGACCAAGTTCTTTTGTCTTACAAAGAATAATAAAATTGATATTGTTTGCATTTGAATTTAAAGAAAGATCGCGTACAGAATATTATAATTTAGGTCAATAATAATTAAAATTCACAATGTTGCAAATTTTATAGGAGTGTAAAAAAACCATATATCCGGGCGTCAAGCAGGTACGTAGCATCGTTTTTGAAAGGGGGTTAAACTCAACCAAAAAATCTTGACGAACTAAAAAAAAAGGCAACTTCTCAAAATCATGAAAATCCTTATCCGGTTGTGGGTGGGGGGGGGGGGGTGTATAGCGTACGTGTAACTTCATATCACATAAATTTCACTGTTCTTTATCTCCTTTACAATTACCATTTTAGATGCTCCCCAAAAGGAGGGGGGGCGAATTCCACGCTCATTTGAATTGTAAAAAAATTTGCGGGGAGAAAAAGTGGGGGGGGGGGGTGCAGGCCCCCTATCCTATCCCCCCCCTTCCCTCGATGCTACGTGTCTGATGTCAAGTTAAGTACATGAAATACATTAAATGATTAGTTTATCGATAACAGCCTTACACCAATACATGTACCATGTGGACTCGGTCGTCCTTTCTGACCATCTCGTTGAAGTTGATAATACTCTGCCCGATTTCACCCGTGCGTCCCTCCTTAGAGTATGGGTCCCCGTAACAGAGCACGTTGTCCACTAATATCGTTCCCTTCGGCGCGAAAAGTCCCAAATCCCATATCATCTACAAAATTACATCGTGATTTTTTCAACTGCGTCAATTTGTGAAGGAAGGGATAAAGTCCAGCTGTAATATTCAGAATATTTTTGTTTTGAATTGTTTTTTATTGTAATATGGTAAGCGCATCTTCCCCAAAGATGATCTCTAGATTTTTTTAAACAGTTTTACTTGTTATATCCAGAAGAAAAACGGTCTTACTGTTTAACAGACTCTCCTTGTACTAAATCATGTAGACAGAGTTAACATTTACAGTGTATTTGACAACATTTTGTGTATCACAGACCGTAAACCAGCGTGCGAGAAAATGTCACGAGAATCCCCGGGAGTCTCGTTGCTGCAAAGTTAAGCCTCTCTCTCTCTCTCTCTCTCTCTCTCTCTCTCTCTCTCTCTCTCTCTCTCTTTCCAGTCTACATCTTGATCGAAGTCACCGCAAACCAAATTATTCCCGGTAAATCGCAAAATAAAATCTTTGGCCAATAAAAGTTGATTTACAGTATGAAGTTTTAGATGATTAGATTGAGGTACATTTTTGACTCATCTGTTACCTTGTAGTAGGTGATATAACTCTCTTTGTCGGCATCTATGAAAATTATATCAAACTGTTCCTTCTTTTTTGCGAGAATCTCTAGAGATGATTTGGCGGGATATTAAAATCAAAAAAAAAAAAAAAAAACATCGTAAAATATCACAATAAAAAGTCCGTATCGAATAAACGTTTAGAGCATGAGAGTGAGCCAGTCATCAAATTTTGGAAACAAAATATCAAGTTTCAATTTTACCCTTCATGATTTCAACTTTCTTCCCACAGGACGTCTTATCTAGAAATGACCTTGCAAGATCAGCAATATGGGGGTCAAGTTCACAGGACACCACTTTTCCGTCTTCCGGTATGCCTTCCGCAAACGCCAAAGCCGTACATCCGGTGAACAGACCTAGTTCCAGGACACGCTCAGCGTTACACAAGCTTGTAAGCGATCGCAGAAACTGCGCTACAAATAATACATGTATTTTTTGATACGCATTGAATACGCTTTCACCTGAATGTGTTTTGTAATTTTAGGCAGCAAGTTAAGGGTGATTATATGAAGATACTATTTCGATCCAAGTTTTGAGAAAAGCCTCAAAATATCAGGCAAGATACCATTCATCACGTATCGTTTCATGACATTTTAAAAAATATCTGAATCAATTATAAATTATAATTTTTTATTACATTTAAACATATTAATATCTTTTATAAAAGATAATGGTTTGTTCACAAATAAAAAAAATTACAATTTTTTGTATTTTAAACTATTTAAAAATCTATTTCGTTTTGAAATGTATTAAGAATGTAGATATTGTGATATACTAAAATACCTGCATAATACTGTTACTGCTAATCAAAGTATTCTCTGCCAATTCTAAGTTATCGAAATTTTTCACTTGTCATTTGAAAAAGATAAATCTACGGTCAATGTAAAAAAACAATTAACTGTAGGATTTATTCAACGCAAAAAAACAAAATAAAAGTACACACTCTATATGATTGCAAAATATTTCTGTAAAAATTCACCAAATCATAGCCAATTTGGAGCAATAAGCTAATATCGAGAAAAACAGAAATACATGTAGTTAATCAAATGTGTGTTCAAATAGAGTATAAAAGAGATTATTTAAAATAATGTGAAAATTAAATTTAGGAAAAGGTATAAACACTTTACGGGATGATAATGACGCGTTATATATTTTACGCTTTCAGACGACGTTATGACGTAAGTCATGTTTGTGACGTTATTTCTCTGTTTTGTCAAAAATGTCATAAGCACCCTTTTCTCATGGGCGCAATCATATGTATACCTTCTAACTTCCCAGACATCATCATGGTACTGGGGACTCTTGACAACTTTCCTTCGGCGTAATCATTCTGCCACTGGTGATGAAACGTGGAATGCATGAGTTGTTGGAGATCCTTGCTAGGGTCGGATGTGATCCCCTCGCAATAATCATAACGAGCCTGCAGAGAATAGCCAGTATGTTGCATCAGTGTAGAATTGACAATGAGGTAAGATTTACTGCAGTAAAAGCAATTTGTTTCAAGTTAATCTTTTTTTATGATTGAATGTTAGTCACAACTTTAAATATTACTTTTAAAAAATATAAACTTACACCCCCTCTATTTATTTGCAACGTATGCACAGGAACAGTTTTGAATATAACCTTTTCTACAATTCACAATTAAAAAAAAAAAAACCTTTGTAATATTCCTGGCGCAAAGTGAATGAATAAATAAATCCATGAAATTTGAAATAAGATATACATGCTGCTGTCATACGTACCTTCAATAGATCAATAACTTCATCAATCTCAGCGCTAACTTTAGATGAGGCATTTTCTTCTCTAACCAATTCCTTAAGTTTCTGTAGCTTTCTATAAGCAGGGTCTAAAGTCATAAACTTCTCACTAGACATATCGAATGTTTTAGCTCACTGGAGTTGGGAGAATGGATTACACTGAGTTTATATTCGCTCAACCATTCGGAGCTCCTCGGATGTCGCATACACTTTGAATAGGATAAATCTAAGGAGTTCTGATTGATCTTTCGGGTATTCCACGGCATGACGCGGTACTTCTATTTTTAGCTTCATGTTCCTTTTAATGTTCTAGATAAAAATTTTGTTGACCTCGATTGTTTGTTTCAATGGTACATGGTGTAAAACGATTTAAACAAATGTATATAGCGCACTTAATACATCTGGCCTATATTCTTAAAAAGCTTAATACGCATTAAGAATTGTCATTCAATGAATAGTATTCATTTTTTGCAGAACATCAATAAATGAAGGAAAAATTGAAAAAAATGCAATGAACCCGGAATTTAGAATTTGACTTTACGCCAAAGAAACCAGGAAAGAATTATGTTCATAGAAAACAAGCGGTTACATTGCAGTTCAGTTTCACGTGATTTTCATATCTGTTTGCAATTAGAATTTTTCGACAACCTGTGATAATTTTAGAGGTATATATATTTATTAATGTTACAAAGATGATGTAACATTGAATCAACCCATTATGAACTTTTATAAAATGACAATTTTAATTCTGTAGAAGCTATAATGTCGAATAATTTTTAAATCGTTCATTGATATCTACTTTGTATTTTTGTTGTTGACTTTGCATGGAATTTTCCTTGATTGACCGAAACTAAAGCAACATTGAGAGGAGGAGCCCCATGGACTTGCATGGACTGACCGTAGACTTCCAAGTAGCTGAAGTTACATGTTCCATTGTAACCGCAATACATGCCGTAATAGAACATTAACTGCATGTTCCTTCTCTGTAAAGTTCTTATCGACAAGAATCATAATTTACTTATTTTTGAATTCAAGAAAAAATGATGTAAATTTAATAGAATCAGTTAAATAGCCATCTTTTTATATTAATATATCCGCGTGAATTACCATAAAATTATTTCTTTAATATTTATTGTTACATTAGACATTCTTCATCCAGTTTTCTTATAGCCGCAGTCTCAAAAAATTTAAATTGAATTTAATTGTCCCATATGCATGTGGTACATGTCTTTGAATCTAACTTTAAGGCTTAATGCAATGATTGCCACCTATATAGTTCGAATGAAATACCAAAGGAAGCATTTTGCTGTGTTTATTTAGTCACTTTTCTGATTTTTTTCCCAATAAAAACTAACAAATTGATAAAAGTATGTTATTTACCGATGTTGTCGGTCAGCACATTACAAAAAAGAAAATTCAAAATCTTTTTGTGAATGTTTCCATGATAGTATATAATTATACACACACATTTGCCTCTGAAAAACAATAATAAAAGTTCACCCTTTAATATAATAATGTTATCATTATACTGTAGGGTAAATTTTATTGCAGACACAATTGTCTGTGTTACTATATACATATATGTACTACGACTTCTTCGAAGATTGAGATCACATCCTGCAAGTCCGTGCAGTTCGTGCTACATGTACCATTGTCCAATGTTCTCGTCACAAGATTTTCGCTTTGACGTTTCATTTTTTATTATTAATCGGAGAAATTGTCAAGAATGAAAACAAATTCTGTACGCAGATACTATGTATATGGAATATTACATATTTTATTCATCCGGAATCTCTCGGAACATGCATTTCACGCCATTTTTAGCACTAGCATCCCGTCTGCAATTATATAAATAGTGTCTGTTTGGGAGGGTAACAGTTGAAATTGACACCCGAGAAAGCTTCGCATCGTTTGACAATGGTTTTCGAGGGGTGTCGATTTCAACTGTTATCCTCCCAAACAGACACTATTTATTTTATTATACTAAATGTCAATTTTAAAGAAAACTTAACTGCTTTTCTACAGGAATGACTTGAATTCTACTGCGAACCGTACGCGCATCATTTACGCGCATGTAACAATTCGTTATGTTACCCGTTGCCAAGTGTGTTGCTAACGCTGAGGGTAATAGACAATATAATCAATGTTGCCCGAAAACACAGTCAACATTTGTTTTGTTATATGAAGAAACAAACCAAAATTTAAGAAAGTAATCGAAAACAGATCGCCGTAATTTTCTCAGCTCAACAAAGAATTCACGAATTCAATTTTGTGAAAAGTTCATTACCAAAATATCCCCAGCATCAAACGGTCACTTGTGATATTCCGCCGACCGTAAGAATTAAAATGCACAGATGTTCTATCTGATTTTACTTTACAGTAATTCGCAAATCTTTATATCCGTAATGATAACACACCGTCGCATTGCGCGTACGTTGTTTACTTGCATTGACTTACTGTCTATTATGACGTCACCTTGTTTTGGAGTTGCGAAGAGTTATTTACGTCATCGTTTACGAATCAACAAATCAGAGGCGATCATATGAAATAGAGGGAATATTCTCTAGATATTATTCCTAGCCGGTCAATATCAAAAAAATATTGACCGGTCAATATTTTTCGGACGAGCTAATATTAAAGTTATTGACTATTTGTCTATATAGAGTTATATAGTGAGAATATACTACTGAATATAACGAAACGGATTATCAACTGCGTCTAAACCAATCAGATTTCAGTAATTAACATGAAAGTATAATAAATGGTACATAATCCCCGCATAGTTTTGTCGTTCAACTAAACTTAAAACAGCGGGAACTTGGGATAGGACTATACTTTAAGCTGAACTTATATATTGTACCAAATATCCCATGAGATCGACATGGTACAGGGCCGGGGAATTCGATACTTCTTAAGCGTCCATCGAATGCCACCCCCCCCCCCTTTCTGGCAATTCGAGGCGAATGCGTATGGACAACTTAAAGCGCGAGACACAAAACACACATGGTTTCGACTTTCGAACCGTCTTATGGTAATGGACGACGACTGAATCACCCATTTAATCGGCAAACAGCAGTTAGAACATGAACCCAGATGGCAAATGGACATTCAAAATACTCTTAAGATAAGAACAAACTCGTTAAAGAAATTTTTTGCCTAGAAAATTACATCTCAATGATCATCCCTAAACATGTTAGGTCAACAATGGCACAGTTTCGGTGACCGTACATGTAAAGTCTGCAACTTGAACGAAATAGGGACGAATTCGACTCTTACGATATTGTGGAACTATAGCTAGAAATATCGAGTGGATGTTAATACTAGTATACTACTGTAACAGTGAAACAGGTTTTTATATATGCAAATATGTATAAATCATACATGTTACCCTAGCAGACCTTTTGTAATTGATAAGCTAAAGATATTTAACATAACTGCATTTACATGCAGCACCCCCCCCCCCCCCCCCAAAAAAAATGAATAAATAAAACCCACATATTTAGCAAGTACAATCATCTATACACATATTTAAAAATAAGATATAATCACATTTTTAATTTTAATTTTTTTTAAATGTGTAAATAGAAATACCACTTTGGTCACAAACATGATACATGTACAATAGTGATGATTATTTTAACAAATTGATGGTTTTAAACATTAACGTTGCATATTAAATGTAACCATGTTCATTTAAACATTTTCATAAACAGTTATCATACATGCACAAGTAGACTGAGATCATGTTATCATGTAGAATGAATATGTATGTATACATGTTAACCTTCAATAATCATACTATTAAAAACAAAACTCACAGTCGATCTTTGTCTTTCAATCTCATTTCTGGAATATTACATGTTTGACTTGTACTTATACACGCAAACGTATGAAACGTCACACAAAAATCAAAGATTTTCGAGTACATTTATTTGTATCTATTCTTAAGAAAAGTCACATGAATGTAACAATTTAAGGGGACTGAATGGTCGTGGCCATTTTTAAAATGTTACAGTGTATATTTACCTCCCTGAAAAAAAAAAGAGTTCTGTATAAAGACATTTAAAAAAATTAAAGGTTTAAAACTAGAATATTTGAACATTTAATATACCGTGTATCCGGTTACTGCAGGTCTGAAACAATTTGGATCCGATTTTTTTTCGGACCGGGAGCTACAGACCTGCAGCTAGTATCCGGTAATTTTCACAATGATCTAATTTTCGGGGGGGGGGGGGGGGGGGTTTTCGGGATCACTTATTAAATACCCCAAAATATTGTATTATATCCGATATCCGATATTTTTTGTTAAATAACTTTTGAAATCGCAAAAATGATATTTCCACAATATCACATTTGCATGGAAAAACTCAAAAACGATATTACAATTACGTGTAAATTTTCATTGAAAATTTGTGTTATATTCTGTTCATCAAAGGAATACTTGAGATAACCCCAACTCAGTGCATTTACATGTAATATGAAATATCCCGAGAGTTCCGAATGTCAACATGGTGTGTAAATTCGAAGCAAGTAAAAAACGTTGGTGAAAAAGCGTTGAATACTTCATTAAAATGAATTAAATTTTTAAATGAAAATTTGACTGTTATTTTCAATGCAGCCTCATTAATTTTCTTCAAAATCGTCTCGGAGCGATTCTGCATTTTATTTGCTACATTACGGGTATATGGTTGGTGAAGGCCTGTTCCGAGACACAGTTAGATTATTCTAACAAAGCAGAGTGTTGTGAAATTAACAGCGTTTTTGTAGTCTTAAAGCTTTGTTATGTAAATGTCAATAATACAATGTGTCGATGTATCTACTTCGTGAATGTCTAATATCATTTGCGATGTCAACCCGTGCATGCACGGGTCAAAATCTAATTTATATTTAAAACAAGACAGGAGAAAAGAGCACGGTGTAGTCTGTGCCACCGAACAATTACTTTTTTTTTTTCAAAATACCTGTATGTGTAAAAAGTATTTTCATCTTCTGCTAACGTTATGTGGTACTCATTGTACAGTTCGTCCTTTAGAAAATCCCCCACCTATATTTTTATTGGTTTTTGCAGATGTTGGAAACCAGCCAATTATCGAGTTCTCCTCGCAGAAATGATTCAAACGGTTGGTATCTATATGAACACCACTTTAAAGAAAAATTAATTCAAATTACAAGAAAATATTAATTCAAGAAGGAAATTGTATAAAAACAAATACCAATTTTTACTGGGTCTTGAAGTTGAACAAGTTTTTATTGATAGTAAGAAAACCTGTAATGTCGTCCGGAAAATAAAAACAAAAATGCAGTACAAGAAACGAAATCCTAAACAAGTACGTATATAAAAATTTACCTGGTACATTCAACATAAAGGAAAACAAGCTCAATGAATCTTAAAGCACGTGTACCTTCAACGTTTCCTGTCAACATCCTGGGAGTCGCATAGTTTGACACCCTGTGAGTATCTTCCCCCGGATAAGCGAAGGTTTCCTATATTTTATAAGATGGGCGAGGGCTGGACTTCACAATATTGCCATCTTTGCTTCAAAAGACCTATTTTTTAAATTTTCAATATAGTATTGGATTCATTGAACTAATGGTACGAATATTATTTTATGATTTTTAAGATTAAAAGAATGCGTTATGTTGTTGACATTTTACTACCATGTAGATAAGACTAGATTTGAAACAACAAAATAAATCTTTGATGAATCAAAAACGATAAATCTACATTTTTAGTGTCTTTGTATGTGATAAGACTTCGACCAGTCAAATAAATTCAAGTGGCATGCTGTAGTTTCTTGTGCTTCTACCTCATCACACGTGCATGTTTATTGATAATTTGTACAAACACCACTATTAAATTGTTTGTTTTATTTTAATTCAACTACCCTAGTTTAAGACGAAACGATAAATTTATCTTACTTGTACAGTTGATTTAGCATTGGAACTCCGGAGTTAACATTCGACCAAAGTACATTTAAAAAAAGCTTTCTTAAGAGTTGTACAAAAATTTAGCAGTGTGTACAAAGTAAAAGTGAAATTAAAAAATCAAACATTCTCTAAGTGTCTGAAAAATGCATGTTGATAAATCTACTTCTTCTAGACGTAACATTTTCAGTTTTAGGATTTAATAACAAACCAGATTTAAAATAACATGCAATATGAAATCTCCTCTTTTGCGTCCATGAGAAAAAGGTGCTTATGACATTTTTTGCACATTTTAAGATTTTTATAGAATCGAATCTAACACATCTGAAAGAGTTGTCAAATTTGAAGTTTTGAGACTATAAACCAGTTCTAAGTTGAGATTTTCTTCGTTTATAGTCAAGCTATTTCAACAGGAAAAATGTGACGTCGTATTATGCACATGCAACGTCAAAACAATTTTAATGTAAAAGTGACCGTGACTTTGAACCATAATAAATGTAAACTACAGCACACTGTAATTTTTATCTATTTATTGACTTCTTGGTAAGTCGATATAGCGAAATAAAGCAAATTTTAAACATTGTATTTCTAAACAAACGGCGTTTTAATCAACACTTAAATTGTATCCAAAATTCTCTTTTATTTTCATAAAGAGGGATATATAAGTAAAGACTGTGTGCTTTTGAGCTTGTTCAACCAGATATTTTTCAAGTCCCTTTAATTGTTCATTTCAAATATTGTTCATCAAATAATGATTGAATAAATAAGTGACTGTATAGTGTGCGCAACGTACCTTTAAGTTTACGAATTGTACATTGTTGAAAACAATATTATCAATAGTCATTGCTAAAAAGTAATAATATTTGTTATGTCTAGATATCAAGCAATATCAGATATTCATGAATAACTATATGATGTGACATAATAAAACACGTATACACATACACTAATATTAATAACTAAATATTGCTACAACAATTATTCAAATATAGCTAATATTTAAACTAGCATATTTTGATCAATCTAAAATAAAATTAGACCAAAACAAAAAAGCCAAAATGAATTTGTCATATATCTTTAAGAGTTAACTCAAATTGAAGAGTTTACCCAAAAAAACAACGTGTTGAATTAATAAAATCAGGTAAATATGCTTATGAAATAACGTCAAATGTTTGTGACGTTATTTCTTTGTTTTGTAAAAAATGGGCGCAATCATTTTTAATTAACGATACTAGTAATTCGGACATTGGTAATGGTTATACCAACAAGTATAAACATTTCTTCCAGATTACAGATAGCATAATATGCAGATATTATCTGAATGTACATCCAATATCAAATTAAATACATCTTACGCAATGAGTGCGCGATGCTGCTTACATTTAAGCACATTCATGTACATGCTGCCACATGGGTTTTACTTCACTTTTGCAAAACGTAGAGGTCTTAATTTTATCTTGTGTAAAGGTAAAAGTTTATTAATTATTAAGTAAGTTTTATTAACTACTATTATCAAGGCGCTATTTTTATAATGCTATTAATTTAATTGTTAATATATAAATCAGTACAGCGTGCTTAGGCTTTCTCTCAGTCCTTCATCCTCCTGATGAGGTATACTCCATCTCTCACAGGAATCATAACCTACAGTAAAACAAGCTTATAGTGTCAATGTGCAACAGCTTTAATATTTTCCAAGCCTTTATTTTAAAATGGACACAACATTGACAAAAGCTTTTACAAAATCAATCATGTGGCGATTCTTGAAAGATTTGCCATTCTAATAATTTGCTCTTATAGAAATAAAACCGATATATATGTATTGTATCCCTTTGTTTAACATAACTAAGTCGCTGTTCAAACACTGTGTACGTGCGAAACATTTTAAAAATATACATTAAGCAACAATCTCAGTGCAATGGGTCAGACATACATATACCTTGTGGACATTTTTATCGCGGAGAACCATTTCGTTGAATTCTGAAATCGCCCCCGAGTTCGATTCATACATGTATTCCTCTCCAGAGTACGGGTCTCCATCTTTCAAAACATTATCCACAATGATCGTTCCCTCCGAAGCGAGCAGATCTTTCTCAAAAATCGTCTGTGTTTAATATAGATTTATTTTGATATAATACAAATTGTAGGTAATAAAAATTAAACATCTAGTCCTAATTTTTTCCAACAAAATTGTGAGTTAATTGACACTGAACTATAAAATGATTTTTACTTGACCCATATTGAAACCTGTTTGGTATTTAAAAAAAAAAAAAGAACACTTCATTGATGCATGAATTTCACATAAGAATTCACATTCTATGATAGAGATAGCTGCAACAATTGAATGTTTATGACTCGGCTTACGAAATAGAGGTTCAAGAGAGATAACTCTGACTAGACTAAAATTAAGTCATGTATAAATCACGTATAATCTGAAAATTTAAAAACTGGTGTTATATTTTGAATATGATGTACTATAAACCAAATAAAAATAAAAATCTTCAATACCATTTCAAAACTAGCCAGTGCTAAAAGTTTGTGAATTTCCATTTTTTTCCCTCAGGAAGTTCAATATGAAAATGCATTTTAATGTATAGGCAATCACAATATTTATAAATTTGATTTAAAGTTATTCAAAAGAAAATGGTATCAGATATTCTGGGTCACCATGTACAAAGTTAAGGTGGATGATAAACTTATAAACTAACCCTGTAATATTGAACGTATCCCGTCTTGTCAGCATCGATGAAAATAACATCAAACTTCATTTGTTTTTCTGACAAGATTTCCAGGCTGTTTAAAGCTGGTCCTAAAGATATTCAAATTTTGATAATTTGCACTTAAATAAAGAGGCATTGTTATAATAATTACGTGGCACGATGGTAAGATATTAAATAGATTAATTCTAGTTTAAAATTCAGGTAACTGCATTGTCAATACAAACCTATCATAATTTCGATTTTATTCCCTACTGGTGATCTATTGAGAAAAGATCTTGCCACATCCGCGATGCCTTTGTCAATTTCCAAAGAGACCACTTTGCCGCTCTCAGGAAGGGCTTCCGCCATTGCAAGTGATGAACAACCAGTGTAAAGTCCAATTTCAAGGACAATGTTGGACTTGCTGGCACTTGTTATAAGTTTTATTAACTGGGCTTCAAGTATGAAAAAATTAAGGAGTTAAACTCATGAAATAGTCGGCAGTTACATAAATAACCAATTTAAATGCATGTATCTTTCATGACAAACATGCGCCGTTTAAAAAATGTGCAAATAAAAAAAATGATTTTATGCCGTGCATTTCAACATGTTGTACGTGACTGTATTCTATATATGTCCCTATACCGCTTATACCATCTCGCCCTTCTTAATGGTTTAAATGAATGTTATTACTCATTAGGAGCATATTTAATCGATCACATGAGATACACGTACTGATCACACGTATAAACATAGGAAAGGGTTTAATGATAGTTTTCGTAAAAAAGTAATTCCTGTAGGTCGCCATCCTGGTGGTCGAGCCAGCGTGAATTTTCCTCTTTGAGCAACCAATATCAAACGATTTTTGCAGAAATAACTGGGTAAAAATCTAGGCTATTATAATATCGCATTTACAAAGCAGTGGAGCCCTTAATAATTTACATGTATATTCGTTAGAAAAACAGAGTTAACTTCATCAAACTGCCTGGCAAGTTTAAGGTGGTATGGGACTCTTCCATGTTGTGACGTATTGTTTATCGAAATAAACATATTTTGATATATATAGAATTATTGTTTATCGAAATAAACAATAAAGTAAAGTGTAATTATTTAAGTAGTTTGATTTTTAAAATTGTCGTCTGCCGGCGTAACGCAGTGGGTTAAAGGGTTTACTACAAATCTGTAAGTTCGAGTTCGAATCCAGTGGGGGTTTTACATATTTTTTCTCTCCAAATATTTTAAAAAGCTATTGTTTGGATACATAATTTAAAACAATTTCAAAATTCTAAACAAGTGAAAGTATTTCAATTATAATGAACTTTAATCCTAACATTAATATCGATAGATGTCCCATTTCACCTTAATAAATGGGTTGAATTATGAAGAGTCTTGGCTTGTTGACCTCCAACATGGTGGCTGACGGGAAATAACTCTGGCTAAAATTGCCTTGATTGAAAATTGTCTGGTTGGCTTGCGAAATATATGTATAAGTATTAAGAAAAGAACAGTGAACACTTGTATTCCATGTGATGTCGCGTGAATGATGATCATTTTCAAACCCACGTTTGTCACATCAATCGCATATTCTCGGCCTTTTTTCTACAAATGGAGCTCTGCCGGAAAGGCAAAAGAAGTTGCAGTTGATGTCACACTAAATTAAAGTACTTGTACCTTCAAAGTTTCCAGTCAACATCCTGGGAGTCGCGTAGCATGACACTCTGCCTTGTTTGTGAGCATCTTCCCACGGATAAGCGAAGGTCTCCTTAATCAGATGGTCAAGGGCCGGACTAGGCTTTGTTGTTTGGTCTTCACAATATTGCCATCTTTGCTTCAAAAGACCAATTTTCCCCCAATATAGTATGGAATTCATTTAACTAATGATACAGATATTATTTTAAAAATCTTTAGATTAAAAGAATGCGTCATGTTGTTGACATTTTATTACCATGTAGATAAGACTAGATTTGAGTCAACAGAATAAATCTTTGATAAATCAAAAACGATGAATTTACATTTTTTTAGTGTCTTTTTATGTGATAAGACTTCAGTCCAATAAATTCAAATGGTGTATTGTTGTGGTGCAAGCGGGGTTTGTATAATTAAAAGAAATGAAAATCACATAAATATGTCAATTTTCTAATACATGTACTTAATCGACGTACAATTGCTGAAAATAATTTAAATAAAAGTACATGTACATGTATAAATAAGGAATAATTCTTCTGAATATTATTAGGTGATCATTTTGGTCGGAGCGTGATCAAATCTATTATCTTCAAGCTTTCTTGGATTTCATCATGCCCCGACCAAAATTATCACCTCAAAATACTCAAAGAATGATTCCCTATCCCTTATTAAAACCTTGACGCATATAAACGAGTATATAAGTTTATGTAATATATATATGTCAAGATATTCAGTTTAGTTAACATTTACATGTAACCTGGAACTCCACTATGTATATTACATATTGTATGTATCTTACTTGACAAAGCTCTATAGCCCTATTTATTTCAGCCTTCAGGTCCCGAGGGACGTCGCCATTTTGACTTAAATCCCTGGCTCTCAGAAGATGGCGATATACGGGATCAAACGAGTAACTCCTATCATCGCGTCTCTTCGCCATGTTTCAGCAATTTTACTGAAGTATAACTTTGATAAACGCAATAAAATTGATTTCAAACTATATGGCTAATCGATATATATATTTATGTTTCATAATTTTTCCATGTAGTACAATTGGTAACAATATAACTTTTTAAAGTACAGTCCACGCTGATCATGTTTCTACACCTGTAACATACGCGGTTATCATTGTCAGCATTTCCGCGTTACAATCATACCATATGTTCTAACTAAAGCCATTTTCGATCCGACAAACTTTATTACAATCTTGAATGGAATTGCACAATTAGTAACAATGTACCTTTTATAAAGTACAGTCCACGCTGTTCACGTTTCTAAACCTGCAACATATGCGGTCATCATTGTTATATCGCCACAGTTTGAACTACAGCCACTTCGATCTGATGAAATTCAATACTTTTAAGTTTTGTATCAGATGACAAATTAAACAAGATGTATAGCCATTGCGAAAAAAAATCCCGCTTGTAATGTTTATTTGATGATTGATGAAACTGTATGTCCCCCTTGATTGTTCTGTTATCAATGTTCTTTTTATCCTAAGAAGAGTGTTAGTGTTCGAAATAATACATACTTATAATTGTTTAACTGTGCCATACAAAATTGACTGCGGTCATTAGAAAAGGCCAAGGAAAAAAGAGAAATCAAAGGCCTGAAGGGCCACAATGGCGTCGAGTTAAAGTTAATTTGAAGAGTAAAAACCTAAATAATTTTTTAAACAAGTGAAAAGCTGTCAATGTGACAGCTAACCGGGTTTTCTTTTTATATGCGAACTGTATCCATAATCCATGTCAACCCATATCCAGTGAAATAAAGTACCCCATATGCAATATTTTGCTAAAAAAGACATAGTTCAAAAGCTGGTATTTTTTTCACAAATAATCAGAAATAAAAATCCTAGAAATATGCACACCTCTGATACATGTATAATTGATCTGCAAAAGAACAACTTCTTATCTTTAAAACTGTAAGAGGAGTTATCCGTACAATGAGGGTACGCTATATGCAATATTTTGCCAAAAATGACTAAGTTCAAAAGCTGGTATTTTTTTCATAAATTATCGAAAATCAAAATCCTAGCAATATGCATACCTCTGATATATGTTTAATTGATCTGCAAAAGAACAACTTCCTAGTTTAAAAACTGTAGGAGGACTTATCCATACAATGAGGGTACCCTATATGCAATATTTTGCCAAAAAATGACCAAGTTCAAAAGCTGGTATTTTTTTCATAAATTATCGAAAATAAAAAAATAAAAAATACATTAGTCAACTTTAAAAAAAAAATAGAAAATGTTATTTATCACATAACTAATAAAATTACAATTCATTACAAATTCGCTCACCTCTTAAAAAGTTTTGAATTTCAATTGAAAATTTAAGTTTATAGAAATATCTTAGGAGTTATAAATTTTTTATATTTTTTTCTCTATTTATATGGAAATAAATATTAAAATTATTATTGTGTTTAATTCTATATATTGTATACTGCTGATAACCACTCTGTCTCTTATTATCAATTTCATCTAAAATTCACAAGGGTCCAAATGACACGGGCCGAAAATATCGGGGGTAGATAAAAGAAAGCACCCATTCACGTTGTTTACAAAGTGAAAGTAGTTCACTTAACTTTTGGTTGTAGATGTACTTATCGCTCGATTAGGAAGTTTTGTTTCTACAAGATCAAACATTTGTGCATTGTCAATTTTCGATATGGATACAAAATAATCTATTTTGCAGGCTAGTACATTTCATAACCAAATTGAGTATGTAAGCCCAGCTATCGCATGTGTCTCGGTGCTAGTGTATTCATCCGCTGAAACCGAGACATATTGTTTTCAATAAAATGTGAACATTTTTAAAGACGGCAACCATTTCGAATCTGCAAACTTGTTTTGTTGACGTACAGTTCTGCTCGAAATTGAAGTATGTCATCTATTTTTCTTCAAACACATACGAAAACTTTGCACTCATTTGAGTTGTTTGGCTCCTAAAAATGTAACTTCCGGACGTACGATCCCTAGATGGCTTTCGAGCTTCGCTCGACGCCATAAAAATGACGTCACAATGCCCAGAATACGATGTCAAAATGGATGGGTTTTTTTGCCTTTGTTATAATTTTGAATAATTGGAGTTTGTCTTAATTAAAATAATAGGACTCCGAGAATACTGTAAGTCTAACTGTTGTTTTTAACTTAGTCTAACAACACTCAGCGCGCCTCATCTGTATATATTTACATCAGAATTATTCTATCAAGTATTATTCCCTCTTTTTCTTACGAAAACATGGCTCTATGGAAACAGAAAGACGCAAATCTACACGTCCCGTTTATCGATTATGGTCGAAATCTAAGCGGCTGAAACTGACAAGAAACTGACAGGTCTGAAATTGACACGCCCTGTTTATCAATTGGTCGAAACCAACAGCGACCTAAAATAAAATTACGGACTGCACGAAATAATCAAGATGATGTAAAAGAATCAAAGTCTCACAGGAGACGATTTGACTTTTTCTTATGTACATAAGAATGAATTGATCAATTGATTATAAACAGTAAGTAAAATTCAATTAATTACTATTAAACTACTTATGTTCATTAACAGTAATTAATTGAATTTTATTTTACTTTTCATAATCAATTCATTAATTAGTTAAAAGAAAGATGTTGATATAAACAATAAAATGCTTTCTTTGACAAGTCTTGCGCGTTATGATGAAGGTAGCAGTCATTGTATTTGTTCTGCATTGTCGCTACCTTCATATCCCGAATGAATCGTCAAAGAAAGCATTTTATTGTTTAAATAATATGTTTTACGGTGCGACCGTTGGGGCGAGCACAGCATTTGATCAAACAATGAATTATAATAAATTAATAAAATAAAATTAACAACGTGAAATTTGAATGCCAAAAAATAAAACATACCTATTTTTCAGTAAATTTTCATTATTCATAGTTTATAAGATTTGTTATAATTTATTTATTTATATGTAGAACAATAGTTTAATCTCAGATACAATGTTGTTAAATAATAAAGATTTTAATATATAAATATTCATTGCACTGCATCTCCTCTTTTAAAGTGATTGTGATTATGATTGATTGATTGATTTCCCCCCTTTTTTTTTGCAGTAGACATTTTTTCTTAAACTTACATAGGCCTATAAAACTTGACTCATCATAGAGCTCCCCCCATGCTAAATTTTTTTTTCATTTTTGTCAATTTATAAATAGAAAATCGACTTACCATGGATTTCCCCTCCACTTAAAAAAAAATAATTAATGTTTAATTTCATTTTTAATTTACGCTTAAAAATATTTGCTTATCATGTTAAAAGAACATGGTGTTGTCCCCCCCCCCCCCCCCCCCCCCCGCATGTAATAAATGGAAGTGAAAATAAAGACACCATTGAACTGCTAAAGAGCTGAAGGATTAGAATTTTCATGATTTATTTTTCTTTTTACTTGCAAAGATTTTTTGGATGAGGCTGCCATCCACCCACCCACCCCCTTTTAAAAAAGGCGCTGCTACGTATAACGTTACGTTTCAGGAAATTACCGTAATTATAGTGAATAAAATATTTGTGAGCATTCATCCAAATTAGTGCAATTTACAACTGTTTCCTGTATCTGAAGAAATGTCCTTATTCGTCAGCTGTTCTTTATCTTAGCCTTTGCAAGATTTTAAGAGGATTTTGGTCATTTCAGCAGATTTAAAATAACTTCAATTAGAGTAATTTCCCCTTATCAGTGCTTATTGTGACGTCAAAGTTGACGTTGGTTAAGTGTCGTCTTACTCTTTAAAACTCCCCTGAGAAATAAATGTATGCGAAGTATACTGTTTTATTTACTTAAAAAGCATGATGTTCTTAAAATTACACATCTTATAAGCTTTTCAAAGGTTTTACTTTGATTCTCGGGAGAACGTGATGTTGGAACGTGAGGTTGGAAACCATTGGTACTATGAATTGTGGGTCAAAATTTACTGACTCCGAAAAAATATATCGGATCAATGTGTAAACGTTTGTGACGTCACACGATTATTTTTGATTGAAAGTGTACTGAGGTGAACTTTAGAGGTAACATTGACTGTATGTCGCTTACATCGTTATTGTTTTTACTGTCTAAATTTGTCTTGCTGATTCTCGTGAGAGTGTGAAGTGATAAAAATTGCCATGATTACAGGGAACTACTGGGACGATTAAAACGATGCATTACTGGTCCGATTTACTGACGCCAAAAAAATCCGTTGAATGAATGTGCAACTAGTCCGAATTTTCTATTCACACACGCCTTGCCGGTAGAGCTCGCTTCGCGCCGGCGCTGCGCGCCGGCGAGCTGCGCTCGCTATTATTAATCATACCTCTTGTGTACTCTAAGCTAACATTTTTATACAGAAATTTTAAGAATATGAAATTATGCATTTCACAAGGTCCTTTTAGCCTGTGGGTATCATACTATATACATTTAATTGTCTGGAATGAAATAAAATGTCTATATACATAATCATCATTTAAATGTCAGTTTACTAACATTTCTTTACCTCCTCCGTTACCACACAACGATAACACTTCCAGACAGATTACCCAGTAATATACCTATTTCTACAGTTACAAAATTTGGATACAATTGAATCAAATTTTGGATTACATGTACCGAACTGAGATAAGTGAATTTACTGTATGATTGATATTGCATTTTAAAAAACCGTTTTGCATTAATATAAAAATTCTGAAATCAAATAATATTATTCAATTGTTTTATTTTTTGCAATCTGAATATTTTGTACATCGCAACATGTAATGATGCATAAATTTTATCATTGATTAAGCGGCTTTGTAGCATAAGGGTTTTTTTGGTTGGTTTTCGCTTACAGTCTAAATATAGGATGAGTTTAGTCTTATACTCTATTGTATATGGATACTAGACATATGCAGTATAGTTGTACAAACAGTAATAGCCAAAGTCATAAATGTCAAATACCTATTACTATTTTTGTAACAGAATGATAAATAACACCGATGTGCCTTCATTCTTCTAAGTATTTGATTCTTTTGGCTATTCCGGTCATACACTCTCCCACCATCATCTCACCGTCACCAAGGATACACATGCAGCGTGGTACTTTTATCCCTCCGTCAGGAATGATGTACCTCAGGAATCGTCCGTCTCTGTCCAGCAGGTGAATCATGTCACCGTTTACGTCAGTAACGATCACATGACCGACATAATCAGTGGTTACCGTAGAATATGAAACACCCGAGTACGAGTACCGGAATATGCCTAATCTATCGACAGCAATGACTGCACTTTTCTTCCAGTCAGTTACAATGATGTCCCCGGTGACATTCTCAGTGACGTAAATTGCGTCTTTGTACAGAGGTTGACACTGTGAGTCGTACTGAATTTCCTGGAGCACGGTACCGGTACTGCTGTATCGGACGACTTTGTTCTGATCGTCTTTACGGAGACAGACCAGTAGATCACCGGACGCCGTGTTTGTGACGCCATATGGTTTCCAGTCCCCGGTAGTGAACATCGTCACCACAGTGTCGGTGTCAGATATCATTCTCACGGCTTTATTTAATGTATCACTGTACACTACTTGTTTGTTGTACATACATATGTAAAACCCACTACAAGTAATGCTGACGGTATGGCAAATGTGACCCTGGAGATCAAACAACTTCAGTTCTGTGCTATGTCCTCCCATCCACACTTTGTTATCGTCGGTAACGGCCACGTCATACAGACGGTTATCATTCTTTTCATTAGCAGGGAACCCAGTGTCTATAACAGTAGTTACTGTTGGTACCTCTAATATTCTTCTACCCGGTAACTCCCTTTCTTTTAAATCATTTTCCAAAAGCGAAATTTTTTTTACCTGCATTTTTTCAACGTATCCGAAATAAGTTTGTAAATAAGTTGGATCTATTTTGCATTCATAAAATGTCGGAAACGAATAATGGGAGACCTCATTTAAATTCTTCCGATTCTGAATCACTGGTACAAAAGTCTGCATTTCTTTGACGTTTTTTGATTTCTGTAATTTCATTGTTTTCCCGTTCATTTCATTTACTTTTCCAATCATTTTCTCAAACTCTTTCTTTTGTTTCTGTAGTACAGCCTCGTGTTCCTTTTGCATGTCATCCAGGTCCTGGTGAAGTTTCTTCACAATCTTCTCGATCTGTTTGTGCCACTCTTCTCCCCGCGCCGTAACTTCATCTTTCCTCTGTTTGTAATATAAGGATATTGAGGACAACATCTTCGTCGTGTGGTCAAGAATTTTTACTAATTCGTGTTTAGATGACTGAAGTCGATCATTTTCTTTCGCGATAACTTTTAAAAGTTCTTCAATTTTATCGGACAGCTCAGACATTTCGTGCGATTTGTGTTTGATAGAAACACAAAGAATGCATATCGGAGCATCACAAGTTTTACAGTATGCGGAACAATCGTTTTGGGGATGGGAATCACAGTGGCATGTGTCATCGTCATCCTTGCTTGTGTAATCTACAATGTCATGGCCGTTCTTAGATTTCACACGTAGATGTATTGCGATACAGGTGTCACAGAGATTGACCCCGCATCGTCTGCAGAAAAACGAGACTGGTTGCTGACACAGATCACATTCCACCGAATGCTGGGCTTCGTTTCTAGATTCCATCATCTTCGCACCCTGTGAAAATAGTAATCAGAAATATTTAATTAAATATCCGATACATTGTTTTAATTCATAATTTATTTTCTGAAATGGTCATTAATTAAATACATGAACATGTACATGCCGATAAAGATTGTATAGGAAGCACTGCAGGCACGTAACATCGGGGGGGGGGGGGGGAGGGGAGCACTCCCCCCCCCCCCCCCCACACTTTTCTGTGACCCTGTTAAAATTTAATTTAAAATAAGGAAAGAAACAGTGAAATTGAAGATTGAAGTGAAAAGTACACTCCCCCCCTCCCCCGAACGGATTAGGATTTTCAGGATTTTGGAAAAGTAACATTTGCCCCATTTCTTTTTCTTTTCGTTTTCTTTTTGCTTGTCAAGATTTTTTGGGATGAGTCTGCCCCCCCCCCCCCCACACTTTCTAAAAACGATGATACGTGCCTGCACTCTTAGCAGCTTTCCATTAGAATTCTAAAAACTGTTATATTCATTTTCTAACTCGCCGGTTTCGCCTATTTACAATGTAGAACCAAAATATATTAAAAATATATTAAGAAAAAAAAGAACTTGATAAGAGAAAACCTATAGCATATATATATTTTTTCCTTTGTTTATTCTCGATATACTTATCGTCAAAATGATTAGCCTACATCGTAGGATCCCTGGCCAATTACGATGAATATGAGTTGGGTATTGACTCCATATATTGATGTATACATGTATGTCAGATGTTGACTGACAATCAGTAACTCGTCAAGCTACCATTTATACTTTCACTATATATAATGCTTCTCAATAAGGAATACATGGACCAGACACGAATTTTGCACTTTTTCTGCCAGTGACCTTGACCTTGTCCGAATGACATTTGGTCAAGGTCATGACACACCCTTAGGTAATAATCTTTGTGTGAAGTAAGAACTTCCGATGTTTCTCCATAAGAAAGATATGGACCGGACACGATTGCACGGACAGACAAAGTGATTCCTATATACCCCCCCCCCCCCCCAAACTTTGTTTGCAGGGAGTGGATGTGACTCCTACATAATTCACTTTAATAGAATTGTTTGCTGGTAGAAGAAGTGGGGGTAGACCCCCCACGGATTAGTTTTTAGCTCACCTGAGCTGAAAGCTCAAGTGAGCTATTCTGATCACATTTTGTCCGTCGTCCGTCTGTCCGTCTGTAAACTTTTTACATTTTGAACTTCTTCTCTAAAACTGCTTATCCAATTTCAACCAAATTTGGCACAAAGCATCCTTATGGGAGGGCGAATATAAATTGCAAAAATAAAAGTCCGATCTGTATTCAAAGCGGAGAAAACCTTGATATTGTAGAAAAAGGGGGGTGCATTTTTAAAAATCTTCTTCTCAAGAACTACCGAGGCAAATTCAACGTAGTTTAGCATAAATTATCCTTATGGGAAGGAAAATATAAATTGCAAAAATTAAGGGGTAATTTTGTTTCAAATCTAAGTTATTACGAAAATAATAATAAAGGAAAGGCGTGTTTCAATCAGTTTAATAGCTTCGGGCTCGGCATCCGGTAAAATGGGTAGGGAGACTTGGCCTGGGCAAAACAAAAGATTGGCAGTTATTAATCTGCCAATCTCATTAAAATTTCAGGATATTTGATGGACTAGTATATTTGTATTCGCTGTAGATATTGCTGCAAAATAATGCGTAATTGGAATTGACGATTGCCGATCTGCCCCGGCATTTATTTTGCCACGGCCCGGGTTTGCATACCCATTTTACCAAGACTCGTATTCCATACTTCTAAAACGAGGTTCTTTGTTTAAAGCAGCCATGACATTATACGAAAAAGGGTCGATCTGACTATGATGAATTTGCTTGTTGTGCAAGAGTTGGCGTATGAAGGGAAAATTTTGAAACATGAAAATATATTGGTGCCGATTTTGTGAAGTAAATTGAGGCTTAATATTTCAATGCGTTGACAGTTTTCACACATGACGTTGGTGTTAGCTTGTTCTGATTTTCGTTTCGTTTTCATTATTTATGCTTTGTAACCTGGAAACTATCGTCTGTATTTCGTGATTTTTACGAATCAAATCAAACAGAGACTTCGGTAAATCAAACAGTTACGTTAACTGTTTACCTGCGCAAATTAAGCAAAATCTGATGTAGGGGTACTGAAATACAATTCATTCTATCGGTAATTCGGCATTATCTTTTGCGTAATGGTAGATTAATGCAATAGGTTTTGTTGAGATGCTCGGCATTTTCTCTAGTTTATTCAGTTTAAATAGGTTTTGATATCGCTTACGGAAATATGTAGGTATATACATGTATATATATGATTCATTTCGAAAAAATAAATTGTGTTCTTTATTTGTTATACATGTAGTGCATGTTTCTTGTGTTTAATTGTTTACAATTTCTATTTACTAACCATATTTGAGTGTTAAGCTTCGAATTATAAGCAAGATACAGATTTGCTCACAATTCTATGTTTGTACACAGATCTTAAAAGCTAAAGATTAAAAAAGTAAAAAAAATTGTCAATATTTATTACGAAAATTTTCAAAATCTGTTCTTCCAGAAACCAACTTATTGAATTGTAAACTGAACCTTTTTAGCTCACCTGAGGATGGGGCCACAATGGGGGGTCGAAGTTTAACAAATGAATATAAAGAGTAAATCTTTAGAAATCTTCTTCTCAGAAACTAATCGGCCAGGAAAGCTGAAACTTGTGTGGAAGCATCCTCTGGTAGTGTAGATTCAAAGATGTGAAAATCATGACCCCTGGGGGTAGGGTGGGGCCACAATGGAGGGTCGAAGTTTAACATATGAATATAAAAAGTAAATCTTCAAAAATCTTTTTCTCAGAAACTGATCAGCCAGGAAAGCTGACACTTGTGTGGTTGCATCCTTAGGTAGTGAAGATTCAAATTTGTGAAAATCATGACCCCCAGGGGTAGGGTGGGGGCCACAATGGGGGATCGACGTTTTACATAGGAATATATACAGTAAATCTTTAAAAATCTTCTTCTCAGAAACTAGTCAGCCAGGAAAGCTGACACTTGTGTGGATGCATCCTTAGGTAGTGAAAATTCAAATTTGTGAAAATCATGACCCCTGGGGGTAGGGTGGGGCCACAATGTGGGATCGACGTTTTACATAGGAATATATACAGTAAATCTTTAAAAATCTTCTTCTCAGAAACTAATCAGCCAGGAAAGCTGACACTTGTGTGGAAGCATCCTCAGGTAGTGTTAATTCAAAGTTGTGAAAATCATTACCCTCGGGGGTAGGGTGGGGCCACAATGGGGGATCGTAGTTTAACATAGGAATATACATGTATACAGTAAATCTTTAAAAATCTTCTTCTCAGAAACTAATTCGCCGGCAAAGCTGGAACTTGTGTGGAAGCATCCTCAGGTAGTGTAGATTCAAAGTTGTGAAAATCATGACCCCTGGGGGTAGGTTGGGGCCACAATGGGGGATCGAAGTTTAACATATGATTATATACAGTAAACCTTTAAAAATCTTCTTCTCAGAAACTAGTTAGCCAGGAAAGCTAAAACTTGTGTGGAAGCATCCTCAGGTAGTGTGGATTCAAATTTGTGAAAATCATGACCCCTGGGGGTAGGTTTGGGCCATAATGGGAGGTTGATGTTTTACATAGGAATAAACAGAGTTATTCTTTAAAAATCTTCTTCTCAGAAACTAATCAGCCAGGAAAGCTGAAACTTGTGTGAAAGCATCCTCAGGTAGTGTAGATTCAAAGTTGTGAAAATAATGATCCCCAGGGGTAGGGTGGGGCCACAATGGGGGGGGGGGCAAAATTTAACAAAGGAATATATAGGATAAATCTTTAAAAATCTTCTCAGAAACTAATCAGCCAGATGATTCTTTATAATTGTTAAGACTTTGGCCCCAGGGCAATTCTTTGGCCTCACGAGAAGGTTCAGAGTTTGATGTACGTTTATATCCCATATATAAACTATTGTTAGGGATCTTTTTTAGAACTGCAATACTCAATATATGATATGACTATAAAAATCTTCCTGTTAGAAAAGGGACTAATGATTATAAACATAAGAATATCCAGGGGAAAATGGATTTAATTTATACAGGATTTACATGAATTATTGTACATTGTCCAGATAGTTTGTATTATGACTCCATTGAGCTGATTTTATCATACCTATTCTTCCTCAGGTGAGCGATGTGGCCCATGGGCCACTTGTTATGTTGTACAATACAATACTGGCAGTAATATTTTGTATTTTTGTAATATAAGACACCCCCACACCATCGATCCTACGTGCAAGGGCCTCTACAAAACAGTCCCTTGACAATTTTTTAAAGATTGACTCGATCCCAATAATAGGTGTAAATGTGGCCCAACTCATCAATATTTGAAAAACTGATAAAGCGATTTAATAAATATGCAGCTTTTTTGAGTTTCATTTTGTAACATGACATGGGGGGGGGGGGGCTTAGCCCCAGGCCCTCACTTTTTTTGCAAAGTTAGACCTAACCATTAGGCAAATAGCATCATAGAGGGTTCAGCCCCCCCCCCCCCCACTTTTTCTCGCAGCAAATATAGTTGTCCCTAAATTTACCTTGAAAGAGTGAGAAGTTGGAGTCATATGTATGCTAGCCCCCCCCCCCCCCCCCCCCCCCACCCCCTTCTCCCCACGGATAAGGAATTTCATGATTTGGGGAAAAAAGATTTTGGTAGGTAAGATTTTTTTTTGGAAGCATAGGTATACTGCCCCCACGGATTAGGATTTTTTTAAGATTTTGGGAATTAGTTTTTTTCTCAATATTTCTGAGGATTAGTCTAGCCCCCCCCCCCCCCCCCCCCCCACTTTCAATTTGCTTCCGACGCTATAACAAGATAGCACGGTGTCAATGGGAAAAGGGTCACAACTTATACATGCGCAATCAGAGCGTGAGGTGCATACACGTCATGTCATGTTACAAAATGAAACTCAAAAAAGCTGCATATTTATTAAATCGCTTTATCAATTTTTCAAAAATGTAAAAAAAAGATAAACAAGAAAAATCGTGTATGTATTTATATACATTTTTTGAATTTAACGTAAGATACATGTACCAGTCTGGGCAAAATGCCTGCGTAACTATACAGATTTTCATATCATTTTCTGTTATCAAAACTATAAGTTTGAATATAAATATGTACACTAGTGACAGTCTAGACAAAAAATATTTACCTCACACAATGCAGATCAGTCGCATTATGAAAGGAAAAATTCCTTTTGAAGAAAATAGGACCGCAAACAAAATCAACTTTCGTTTTTGTCTGGTCCGTGACCGGCTGACGCACCATGTACATGTACAATCCTCCAATCGGCAATCCTCGGCTGATTCCGCTACGCTCCATACAAAAGATCGACAATTCTCGACCGGCTAAGTCCGCTATGCTCTATATATATAGTCGAGTGTGATTCAAGTGAATGGGGGGGGGGGGGGGGGGGGGAAATCTTACCCATTTCAGAATTTTATGATAACAGAGAAATGTCAAAATTTAACGAAATTGCGCCATTAGAACAGTGAAAAAATCACATTAAAAGTTGGTATACAGATCAAATTCGGCCTATAACAACCCTACTAATTTTATTTGTCGCAAGATGTTGTTTTATATGTAGAAGGTAGGAAACGATTAGCATTACTAGTAAGCGGGAATATCATTGTGTTTCGTCGTAAGTTAATCCTGCACTAGTTTCGTTAGACATGTTATTAATTTATATATAACGCTTTGTACATGCCCCTTCAAATGTCGCTCCGGAGTCCCAACCCCCAAATATGGGCTTCTATACGTGCGTTGGTACATGTAGATTAAACAAGATACATAGCAATTCACAATTTTTTAAAGTTCAAGCAATATGCATATTTTATTTAAATCACAAATTGCATACATGAACGCTCAATATATATACACGTTGATTCATTTATGATATTTTCTATTTTTTTCTATACAATTAATAGTAACAAAATTTTGCTAATATTTACAGTTAATAACTTTTAATTATAATTTAATTATATCCTTCCGAAAAACTGTATTCATTCTATATACATTTTAATTTTTGAGATTTTTTTAATTGATGATCATGAGAGAGAGAGAGAGAGAGAGAGAGAGAGAGAGAGAGAGAGAGAGAGAGAGAGAGAGAGAGAGAGAGAGAGAGAGAGAGAGTGTTTGTGTGTGTAAAGGGGAATTTAAATTCATTATCGTTCAACTTGGATAATAGGTTTTAATTTAATATATTTACATTCATTGAGTATTTTCTTCTTTATGTATCAAGCAAACCGATTATAAATCACAGCTTTATAGAAACCGAGAGGGCTGAAATCAACACGGTCCGTTTCTAACTAAACTATACTCTGTCCCGCGATATCCTCGATTCACATTTTGCTTACTTGCTTGATATCTATAAATACCTTAATTCAAATTATGTTTATTCAAAAGTATGAAAAATTTCCAAGACTTCTCAGTCGAAACGCCTGTTAGCTTATCAGGTTTCAATACAATGCTAAAAAATGTTATTTCTACGGGGATTTTGTGTTGCAGCAAGCCCGGATGATAACGTTATAAATTGCGTGATGTATTCCGAGTGGAGAAGATGTTTACATTCCCCATTATAAATTTCCGTAAGGAATCTGTTTTCGTTCCTGTGAATTTTTCCGGGTGAAAGATGATAATGTGTCAATAAAGTTATCTTGGAAATTATCCCTTACAACTATTTCAATTGCACTTCTTTCACAGGTATGTGTATTTTTATTAAAAATCCTTCAAATGTGCTTCATAAATATCCTGGGACGTCTATAGTGTATCAATCGGTCGAAACCTTAAATCACGAACTGCACGAAATAATCAAGATGATCTTAGATTTAAATTCCAATATATCAACAAGACTTGGCTGTTTCTTTTATCAAACTTACTGATGAACATTAAGAATAATTTAGTTACTTTAATACGTGCTCTTTATGATTAATTCAACAACTTACTGATGAACATTAAGAATAATTTAGTTACTTTAATACGTGCCCTTTATGATTAATTCAACAACTTAATAGGTTACAAGAAAGTTGTATATATAGACAATAGAACGCTATCTTTGACGATTCATGCGGCTATGAAGTTGGCGACCTTTGCAGAAAAAATTACATTATATATATATGTAATCCTGTAATTGCAATGTGGCTACCTTCATGTCCTGCATGGATCATTTCAGAAAGCATTTTGTTGTTTAAATAAGATCGAATTAAAATATGGGTATCAATGTAATCCTGTAATTGCAATGTGGCTACCTTCATGTCCTGCATGGATCATTTCAGAAAGCATTTTGTTGTTTAAATAAGATCAAATTAAAATATGGGTATCATTTGCATGCAATGCTTATTATATGACAATGATTTATTACTTTGATCATTTTTTTTACTCTAAACCAGTAACTAAATACAATGTACATATGTACATGTATAATTACTTACGCGCATATCAATTTTAGAAACCATGATTTCGTCTATCATTTTTTTGAAATATAAGAAACAAGAATATTTTAATATTAACAATGAATCAATTTATTTGCTATCAGGTCACACGATAACTTAACGGTGGTTTTATTATACACGAAATATGTTCTTAGAAGATAAATTTAATTAATCATAATTGAATTTAAATCAAATAATAATTAATCATATAAATAGTATGTCGTTTATTATGAGAATTGAATTGGTCTGTGGAGTATTTTCCTTTACTTCTGTCTGTCAACATCCTCCTTTCTTCGTATGATCATAAGGCCATCACGAATGGGAACCATTATCTATAGTACAATAAAAATTTGTCAAAAGCATTCACACCAATTTGTTTATTTTTTTTTTGTAGGTATAGCGATTACAGATACAATGTTACACGATGTAAATGTCAAAATAAGAGAGATAACTCTGTTAGTCGCAAAGAGCAGGAATCCGGGTACACAAGGCGGAGGGAATTTTACTAAAGCTGCGTGGTCCGATTTTATATCAAATTTGGTGAAGGCTTTTAAACGATGGCTATGCTAAGTTTATGTACAATAAAAGGCATTGTAGTAGTTTTCACGGTCAATTAAGCCATATAATAAATAATGTACAGTACCGCGTTATTTCGCCTCATATTATAATTTGCCTCTGACGTCGAGACTGCTTTATTGTATAACGACTTTGGCATCGCTATAAGTAAAGGTAATAATCTTTTGGCAAATCAAAAGTAAACATGTGTACATTTTGTTCACTTATAATTCGGAAGTGTTTTGCTTACAATCGATGCAGAACATGCATGTGGAATAAATCTAATTATTAGGGGAACGAAACCAAATGGTTACCTTTTCTAAACGTTCCCCAATCGTAACTAGTTATTTTTCGCCAACAGAAATGACCGAGTAGTTACGATTGAAACGTTCCCATGATGCAGATTGGCTTGTTTTTTTGTTTTGTTTTTTTTTGGGGGGGGGGGGGGGGGTTGCCAAAAAAGATTTTTTTTTATTTACTTTGAATATTTCGAACTTTGAAAGGAGACCGATTCTGCTGGTGATATTAAGCAAAAGTCTTTAACTTTCTAAGATATTTGGTTTTATGGAAAAATATTTGATACTGTAAAAGCGAAAAATATCGGACCATGCAGCTTTAATGAAGATAATGATGATATTGTGTTGAGTAAATTTTTACTTTTTGACACTTTTTTTGGCCAGGGAAGTGAAGAAGCATATCAATCAAATCTACATGAGCGGATCCAGATTATTTCCTTTTTCGGAAGGGGGGGGGGGGTGCTTTGCAGTTATTAAATATTTGATCATTCGAAATACTAGACATTTAAAACTCTTTGTTTTCTTTCGATGGATCCTACAATCTAAGACTTTTAGACCAAGTTCTTTTGTTTTACAAAGAATAATAAAATTGATATTGTTTGCATTTGAATTTAAGGAAAGATCGCGCACAAAATATTATGATTAAGATCACAAAATTCACAATGTTGCACATTTTATAGGAGCGTAAAAAAGCATTGTTCATCTAAAAATATAATGGAGTCATACTAGTATATGGGCGCTACCCATCTAGATCTTAAGTTTTAAAACATTGTCAACCCTATTCAATAAAATCAAATTTTTCCAGCAAGGGAGGTGGAATTTTTTAACCACCGATTAAGGTGGAGAGTGCCAATGATTACTATATAAATAGTGCCTGTTTGGGAGGGTAACAGTTGAAATTGACACCCCGAGAAAACCATTGTCAACCGACGCGAAGCGGAGGTTGACAATGGTTTTCGAGGGGTGTCAATTTCAACTGTTATCCTCCCAAACAGGCACTATTTATTTTGTTATACTGAATGTCTTTTTTAAAATTTTTAAGAAAATTTTACTGCTTTTATATAGGAATAACGTGAATTCTACAGCGAACCGTACGCGCATAATTTTCGCGCATGTAACATTTTTTAATGTTACCCGTTGCCAAGTGCGTTGCTAACGCTGAGGGTAATAGTAAATATTATTAACTGCGTCTTAACCAATCAGATTTCAGTATTTAACATGAAAGTATAACAAATGTACATATATACCATATCCAGCCGTCAAACAGGTACGTAGCATCATTTTTGAAAGGGAGTTAAACTCATCCAACAAATCTTGACGAGCAAAAATAAAGTCGACTTCTCAAAACCATGATAATCCTTATCCGGGGTGGGGGGATATATAATAGCATGTATAACATCATATAACATAAATTTCACTGTTTTTTATCTCCTTTACAGTTACAATTTTATATGCTCCCCAAAAAGACGGGGGGCGAATTCCACGCTCATTTAAATTTAAAAAAAAATATTTGCTGCGAGAAAAAGTGGGGGGGGGGGCAGGCCCCCTACCCTACCCCCCCCCCCCCCCTCGATGCTACGTGCCTGATGTTAAGTACATGAAATACATTAAATGATTAGTTTATCGATAACAGCCTTACACCAATACATTTACCTTGTGGACTCGGTCGTCCTTTCTGACCATCTCATTGAAGTTGATAATACTCTGCCCAATTTCACCCGTGCGTCCCTCCTTAGAGTATGGATCCCCGTGAAAGAGCACGTTGTCCACTAATATCGTTCCCTTTGGCGCCAAAAGTCCCAAATCCCATATCGTCTACAAAATTACATCGTGGTTTTTTCAACTGTGTCAATTTGAGAACGAAATTATTAAATCCGGATTTAATATTCTGGATCTTTTTGTTTTGAATTGTTTTTAGTGTAATATAAATGGTAAGCGCATCTTCCCCATAAATGATCCCTACATTTTTCAAACAGTTTTACTTGTTATATCCAGAAGAAAAACGGTCTTATTGTCTAACAGACTCTTCTTGTACTAAATCATATAGACAGAGTTAACATTTACAGTGTATTCGACAACATTTTGTGTATCACAGACCGTAAACCAGCGTGCGAGAAAATCAGACTGTAAATACGCGTGTGAGAAAATTTCACGAGAATCCCCGAGAGCCTCGTTGTTGCAAAGTTAACTCTCTCTCTTTCTCTCTCTCTCTCTCTCTCTCTCTCTCTCTCTCTCTCTCTCTCTCTCTCTCTCTCGATAGTCTACATCTTGATCGCAAAATCAGTCACCGCAAACCAAATTATTCCCGGTAAATCGCAAAATAAAATCCTTGGCCAATAAAAGTTGATTTACAGAATGAATTAGATTAGATTGAGGTACATTTTTGACTCATCTGTTACCTTGTAGTAGGTGATATAACCCTCTTTGTCGGCATCTATGAAAATTATATCAAACTGTTCCTTCTTTTTTGCGAGAATCTCTAGAGATGATTTGGCGGGACCTATTATATATTAGAATTAAAATAAAAAAAAAAACATCGTAAAATATCACAATAAAAAGCCCGTATCAAGTGAACGTTTAGAGCATGCGAGTAAGCCAGTCATCAAATTTTGGAAACAAAATATCAAGTTTCAATTTTACCCTTCATGATTTCAACTTTCTTCCCACAGGACGTCTTATCTAGAAATGACCTTGCAAGATCAGCAATATGGGGGTCAAGTTCACAGGACACCACTTTCCCGTCTTCCGGTATGCTTTCCGCAAACGCCAAAGCCGTACATCCGGTGAACAGACCTAGTTCCAGGACACGCTCAGCGTTACACAAGCTTGTAAGCGATCGCAGAAACTGTGCTACAAATAATACATGTATTTTTTGATACGCATTGAATACGCTTTCACCTGAAGGTGTTTTGTAGTTTTAGGAAGCAAGTTAAGGGTGATTATATGAAGATATTATTTCGATCCAAGTTTTTGGAAAAGCCTCAAAATATCAAGCAGATATCATTTATTATGTATCGTTTCATGAATTTTAAAAAATATCTGGATCAATTATAAATTAATTTTTTATTACATTGAAACATATTATTATCTTTTATAAAAGATAATGGTTTGTTTCACAAATGAAAACAATTACACTTTTTTGCATTTTGAACTATTTAAAAATTTATTTCGCTTTGAAATGCATTAAGAATGTAGATATTGTAATATATACTAAAATACTAGCATAAGACTGTTACCGCTAATCAAATAATTCTCTGCCAATTCTTAGTTATCGAAATTGTTCACTTGTCATTTGAAAAAGATAAATCTACGGTCAATGTAAAAAACAATTAACTGTAGGATTATTCAACGCAAGAAAACAAAATAAAAGTACACACTCTATATGTATATACCTTCTAACTTCCCAGACATCATCATTGTACTGGGGACTCTTGACAACTTTCCTTCGGCGTGATCATTCTGCCACTGGTGGTGAAACGTGGAATGCATGAGTTGTTGGAGATCCTTGCTAGGGTCGGATGTGATCCCCTCGCAATAATCGTAACGAGCCTGCAGAGAATAGCCAATATGTTGCATCAGTGTAGAATTGACAATGAGGTAAGATTTACTGCAGTAAAAGCAATTTGTTTCAAGTTTATCTTTTTTTATGATTAAATGTTAGTTACAACTTTAAATATTACTTTTTAAAAATGTAAACTTACACCCCCTCTATTAATTTGCAAAGTATGCACAGGAACAGTTTTGAATATAAACTTTTCTACAATTCACAATTCAAAAAAATCCTTTGTAATATATCTGGCGCAAAGTGAATGAATTAACAGAAATTAATCCATGAAATTTGAAATAAGATATACATGCTGCTGTCACACGTACCTTCAATAGATCAATAACTTCACCAATCTCAGCGCTAATTTTAGATGAGGCATTTTCTTCTCTAACCAATTCCTTAAGTTTCTGTAGCTTTCTATAAGCAGGGTCTAAAATCATAAACTTCTCACTAGCCATATCGAATGTTTGAGTTCACTGGAGTTGGGAGAAGGGATAACACTGAGTTTATATTCGCTCAACTATTCGGAGCTCCTCGGATGTCGCATACACTTTGAGTAGGATAAATCTAAGGAGTTCTGATTGATCTCTCGGGTATTCCACGGCATGACGCGGTACTTCTATTTTTAGCTTCATGTTCCTTTTAATGTTCTAGATTAAATTTTTGGTGACCTCGATTGTTTGTTTCAATGGTGCACGGTGTAAAACGATTTAAACAAATGTATATGGCGCACATAATACATCTGGTCTACACTCTTAAAAAGCTGAATACGCATTAAGAATTGTCATTCAATGAATAATATTCATTTTTTGCAGAACATCAATAAATGAAGGAAAAATTGAAGAAAATGCAACGAACCCGGAATTGAGAATTTGACTTTACGCCAAAGAAACCAGGAAAGAATTATGTTTATAGGAAACAAACGGTTACATTGTAGTTCAGTTTCACGTGATTTTCATATCTGTGTGCAATTAGAATTTTTTGACATGTGATAAAAAAAAAAAAGGTTGAACAAATTTATCCGTACATATTTTCATTAACGTACTGCTTCATTAGCGATTCATACTTTTTTATTGATTTCTTTACATGTGTACATGTATTTCTAAAATCGGCGTACCCGCTTATTTCACAAAAAAGGAAAAACAAAAATCAACTTTTTACATATATGCGTACAATGTTTTAAAATCCTTTGAATATTTATAATTCAAGTTTATAATGGGGACTTTACACGGACACAGCAAGAAATCTTGAGAAAAAAAAAATTAAGCACGCGTGCAAAAATTACATTGACAAGCGATTAAATACTGTAACTTTATTCTGACATTTTAAAATTTTCTATATACCGGTACATTACCTTTTCATGCGATTAAAAGAAATATGTATAAAAAGATTCCAACTCTTCTGGGATTCGAACCCTCTATCAAAAAAAGTTGGTCATGATTACATCCTATTCTCTCTGCCTTACCACTCCACTAACCTAGACGTGACTATTAAATGGGAATTTAACAAAGAGTTCTTACATTTCAATTTTGAGGGAATTGATAGTGCGGATAGATTTTGTCAACTTTGTAATTTAAGACAAATTGAAAATGAAGTACATTTTCTATTTCACTGTCCAATGTTAGCGGACTTAAGAAGAAATTTTTTATTTCACTGTCCATCAGAAAGAAAAGAGGTTCCAATTTGTATTGACCAGCTTTTTAACAGCAATGACCAAAATGTCATCAAATGTACAGCAATTTTTATCAAAAAAGGTCTGTCAATAAGACAAGAAATGTTAACTCTATGACAATCTATGTTAAAACAATACAGTATTGTTACAAATTTTGAATGTATATGCATTATGTATATAACATGTTTATGTTGCATATTAATATGATGCCTAGATGTACAGTGGGCAATGGCCTTTAAGTACCAAATAAAACATCTTATCTTATCTTATCTTATCTTATCTTATCTATTTCAAAGGTATATATTAATGATTTTTTTCCCAAAAGTTAAAGAAGATGGGTGAACAAGGCGTGTAAAATGCCCATATGAGGAATGATTAGATACCGCAAAATTAAAATATCACTAAATCTGATAATTTTTTCAATAATTATAAAAAACAGTGTATATTTAACCTAACACCGGTTTGTAACCCTTAGATATTTTAAAATACATGTAATAGGTTAATTTAAACTGGCGTATGCGTGTCAAAACCTCCAAATAGTGTCATTTTTATAACTTCAATGCCTTTTCTTTCATAGAGTGGGTCTGAGCTCCATATTTTTGTCATGGGCTAAATGCGGTTCAATGGAATTTAAACCGATTTTAATCAACAAAAATGTGGAGAGATGACCCAATATAATTTTAAAATGTCATTTTGTAGCCCAACAATTGAACGTTTTAGTAAAATAATACAAGTCCGTAAATTCGTGGCCAATGTCTCATATAGCATTTAAACAACGCACTTTGTTGTGAATGAAATGGCTCAGTGGTTAGAGCACCAGACATTAGGTAAATTTATAGAACTGGGTTTTTTAAGTTGTGGGTTCGATACCACCAAAACTTAAGGATTTATTAATTTTTCTTATCGTTTTTTTTTTAATATTTCAAAGTGAACATAATAAAAAATTACCCTTTTGTAAACTTGTATTATAACATTTCAAAATATTTAATTGAAAAAATGTTGAATTTGAAATTGCATTTTACGACTAAACCAAATACAGGGCGAAAAACCATCTTTAAGCAAGTCCTTAAAGGTGGCTTAAAGGTGACTTAAAGGAGCTTAAAGGCTATACAACCTTTAAGCCGCCTTTAAGTCACCTTTAAGCAAGTGCTTATAGGTCCTTAATGTCCAAACTTCTTTAAGCCACCTTTAAGCCACCTTTAAGCATCTTTAAGTGGCATTTACGCTCTCTTTACACTGCCTTTACACTGTCTTTAAGTGGCCTTTAAGTCAATATTGATCAAGCTGAACAATAAAAACATATATTAAATGCAAAAGCTCTTTTATAGAGATGGGAGGGGGTCATCCGAGTGATAATATAATTTCCAAGGAAGGGGGGGGGGTGTTCCAGGCGGTTTTAATCGTCGCTCCATTAAACACAGATCGCTATCATCAGCACCGCTCCGATGGACACAGATTGCCGTTATAAAATTCTTTATAATTTTTGGGGGGTTTCAAAATTATTGTAGGGATGAGCGCAGTCTCTGTATCTTAATATGTGCATAAAACTAATTAAAGTATGTTTGTTTCCTATTATAAATTAATCGGTGAAAAATCTCTCTCTCTCTCTCTCTCTCTCTCTCTCTCTCTCTCTCTCTCTCTCTCTCTCTCTCTCTCTCTCTCTCTCTCAGTTCCTCCGGTTATTAAACAAAATAAAGATAATGAACCAAAAATGCATGATTTAATTTGATAATCGGTTTAAGGTTTGTATTTTTTTTTCAATTTTCATTATTTCTAACTCTAGATCTGATAGATACATGTTAAAGATGAAAAGACTCTCAACTACCTTTGTTATATCGGGCAGGATATTACTGCTTTGTTTGTCTAGACATAGTTTTGTTCGTTTGTGTACATATCTAACTAAAGTCTATTGTTTGTCCAACTTAAGAAAACCCCTGGAACTAACACAGAATATACAAGATATACACAACAGTTGTGTCGTGTGCCCAGGTGCATGTTTGTGTATATCTAATTAAAGTCTATTGTTTGTCCAACTTAAGAAAACCCTTGAAACTAACACAGAATATACAAGATATACACAACAGGTGTGTCGTGTGCCCAGGTGCACGTCAGGGTTTCTAAAGGCGTTGAATCTTAGTATGTACGAGTATACGATAAGTCTAGTGAATAAAAGTTAATTTACATTTGTAATTCATTTTCAAAGTATTATTTCCTAGCTCTGGGTTTCAAAGATGTTACGTCTACAAATTAACGATACATATATTTAAGAGTAAAATCTTGAGGCTAATTAATCAATGTACCGGTGATCATAAATAGGGGTTGATTATTTAAATAAATGTATAAGGGTAAATATGTCAAATATACCCGGCCTGGCACATCATACAATTGTATGTACAAGTCATTGGCAATTGCCACATGCAGTAAATACGTCACCGGTAATTGGTAATCTTGTTTGTTATAGAATTGATAGTTTAAAAATCATGTACATACAATTACATGTAAATATTTAAACATATTGGAACGGCGCCGCGATCATGATAACCGGGAAATTGCGGGAAATTGAACAAATACCCTAATAGTATCAATGCATTTAATAAAAGAAATGATTTCATTTTCTTTCTTACATTTTTATAGCTATAAATTAGATGAACGTATATCTACTCGGTTTAAATTTATTAACTAAGAAAGCCTACTATAGTGAACCTAACGGTTTCCATTTAGGTATAATATATTTTTGTTCACTGAAGACCAAGTTCCGTATTTCATTCTAAATACACGCATGCATGTAATTTATAAATTAGATATAATTGATTGTTACAAACTGAATGGTTTGTCAAAATCTTTTCAAGTAAACACATTCAATACAGTGATTCAATATCCACTGATATATAGGATATAAAAACGCTCCTACATATGTGAGTTGTCGTGGCGCAGAGGGAAAAAAAAAAAAAAAAAAAAAAAAAAAGTGTGGTAATGCTAGTAAACTAAGGGTCCCGGGTTCAATTCTCGCCGTGGCCGGTTTTTTTGGTGGTTTTTTTTCATTTTTCTTTCTAGAACAAAAACCGTTTTAATACCTTTTCTTTCATAAAGTTAATACATTTTGTTGGAAATTAAGCACAATATTGAATCAAAATTTTTTAATGGCTTAAAGGTGGCTTAAAGGTAGCTTAAAGGTGGCTTAAAGAAGTTTGGACATTAAGGACCTATAAGTTGTCCTTAAAGGTGGCTTAAAGATAGTCTTTAAGCTGCCTTTAAGCCATCTTTACGCTTTCTTTAAGCCATCTTTAAGCAACACATATAGCTTAAAGGTAGCTTAAAGGTGGCTTAAAGATCGTCTTTAAGCTACCTTTAAGCATCTTTAAGCTATCTTTAAGGAGAACTTAAAGATGGTCATTCATTAATTAAATGGGCAGTTGCGCCATCTTATTCCCCCATCTTCTTTTAAAAAATATGCCTCTATGAAACAAAAATCGGAAAATGCAGTTTTCAAGAAATTGTCTTACTCTGAACGTTAAGATTAAATTAACTTTGTTTCAAGGAGGCAGTTTTTTTTTTTTTTTACAACAATGAGGATTCCCCTTTTATAAAGCGTGAAATCTGCCACATTTTGTCTGTGTAACCATTTTCAATTCTATATAATGTTCTTATAAAAGTTTACATAAACTTTCTAGTTAAAATTCTACCCTGCTTTATATACAACGTTGCAAGCAAAAAAAAAATAATAAAAAAATTAAAAAAGGAATTACATCAAGTTCTGTAACTTTAATTTTTCCATTTTATCTGCAACTCCTTTAGGGAAAATAAGCATAGGAACTGCAACACCTTCTTTTGACTTTAGTCTGATATAGCTTCATGATTCTGAGGGCGGATGATTTCGGGGCGAAACTGTAACTGAACGTACATGTATGTAAATTCTAAAAGTTGAACGAAATAGGGACGAATTCGACTTTTACGATATTCTGGAACTATAGCTAGAAATATTAAGTGGATGTTAATATATTACTGTAACAGTGAAACAGGTCTATATATGTGCAAATATTTATTAATCATACCTGTTACCCTAGCAGACCTTTTGCAATTGATAAGATATTCTAAAGATTAGGTTAAATAACCTAACTGCATTTGCATGCACCTTTGCAAGTACAATTATCTAAACGCAAAAATCTAAAAATAAGATATAATCACATTTAAATTTTTTTTTTATATGTATTTAGAAATAACACTTTATTCACGAACATAATACGTGTACAATAGTGATGATTATTTTAACAATTGATGTTTTTAAACATTAACGTTACATATTAAATGTAACAATGTTCATTTAAACATTTTCATAAACAGTTTTCATACATGCACATGTAGACTGAGATCATGATATCATGCAGCATGAATATGTATGTATACATATAAACCTTCAATAATCATACTATTAAAAACAAAACTCACAGTCTTTGTCTCTCAAACCCATTTCTGGAATATTACATGCTTGACTTGTCCTTATACACGCAAACGTATATGAAACGTCGCACAAAAATCAAAGATTCTCGAGTACATTGTATCTATTATTAAGAAAAGCCACATTAATGTAACAATTTCAGGGGGCTGAATGGTCCCGGCCATTTTTAAACTGTTGTATATACCTCCTTGAAATAAAGAGCTCTGTATTAAGAAAAACAATTAAAAGTTTAAAGCTATAACATTTCAATATTTTATATATACAGTATATCCGGTGATTTTCGCGGTGATCTAATTTTCGCTTTTCCCAGGATCACTTATTGAATACGCAAAAATTTTATCAGGTAATTTTTGTTTTAATAACTTTTGAAACCGCGAAAAATGACTGACGCAAATTAACCAAAAAAACTACTCATTTCCCCTAGCTAATTTTGCAAAGTTTGTGACACGCGAAAAAACCGGATATGCGGTAGTTTATTGACAAATATATCATATTTTTTTATGAATATTCATGGCATATCTGTAATTTGGTAATTTGTTGACCATCCAGCCATTTTAAGGTTACAGTTTCAGAAAGCTTAATATCAGCTTTAACGCTGGTATTGATGCTTTGGAGTTTCTGTGTCTATTTAAAGTCAAATGTATTCTTCAGAAAAGCTTCATTTATAAAAGTCACATTCTAAGTACACTAGTATCAACTACAACATTGATCTTTGGGCTTCGGGGTTTCTTTGTCCATTTCAAACGAGTCATCAAACTGTGGCTTCTTGACTGACATAGAAAGCGAAATGTGTTCCGAAGGTTGCTGACTTTCGGAAGGAAGTTCCAGAATTTTTTCGATCAGAAATTTCATTGCTTCGTCTTTCAAAGAAAAAAAAATAAAATGAAATGCATGCTAAACACAGCACATTGCATACATGCATGTAATATGTATAACTTGATGATTTAATCTTAGTTGAGAGTGCTGATAAACAAGCATAATTTACACAACTCTAAAATCTGTTTTTATCGCACCAAACAGTTTAAATTTTAAGCACAGAAAATACTTGGTGGACTTTTTAAAAATGAATTAATAACTAAATTCACTCCAGTCAGCAGTAAACACTCGTGTCTATATTGTTATCCGTATATATGCATTGTCATAAATGATCATCAGTGGCGTCGGAAGCAAATTCAAAGTGGGGGGGGGGGGGGGGGGGTTAGACTCATCCTCAGAAATCTTGACAAAACCCAATTCCCAAAATCATGAAAATCCTAATCCGGGGGGGGGGGGGGGGGGGGAGATACCTATAACTCCAAATTTTCAATATTTCAATATGTTTTCAAGTCTATAGTTCTATAGTTCAATACAACATTTTTACCTACCAAAATTTTTCCCCTCAAATCATGAAATTTCTAATCCGTAGGGGGGGGGGGGGGGGGGGGGGGGGGGAAGAGAGATACCTATAACTCCTACTTTTCAATATTTCAATATGTTTTCAAGGTCAAATTCAGATCAATTATGTTTACTGCGAGAAAAAGTGGGGGGGGGGGGGGGTTCCGACGCCTATGGTCATAAACATTCCATTTCTTTAGAATTTATCTCAACATTTTCAGACTGAGCCAACTGCATATAACGAGTGATTACTTTTGATTCATAGCATTGTTGAAGTTGTTTACGAAATTTATATTAACAAGACAAGAAAAAAGAGCACGGTGTAGTCTGTGCCAATTACTTTTTTTTATAATAGTATTTTCATCTTCTGCTAGCGTTATGTAGTCTTCATAGAACAATTCGTCCTTTAGAAAATCCCCTCACCTATATTTTTATTGTTTTTTGCAGATGTTGGAAACCAGCCAATTATCGAGTTCTCCTCGCAGAAATGATTCAAACGGTTGGTATCTATATGGACATCTGTCAGATCGCACTTTAAAGAAAAATTAATTCAAATTACAACAAAATGATAATTCAAGAAAGAAAGTGTATTAAAACTAATACTAATTTTTACTGGGTCTTGAAGTTGACAAAGTTTTTACTTATAGTAAGAAAACCTGTAATCTCGTCCGGAAAATAAAAACAAAAACGCAGTACAACAAACGAAAACCTTATCAAGTACGTATATATAAATGATGTCATTTTACTTTAAATTATAACTTATCTCGAATTTACCTGACACATTCAACATAAAGAAAAAAGAGTTCAATGAACATGCAATTTTAAAATAATTTTTTTTTCCCATCCTGTAGATTAGATGTTATCTTATAATAAGACAAAACTGTTGAAATTGACATCCCGAGAAAACTATTGTCAACCGACGCGAAGCGGAGGTTCACAATGGTTTTCGAGGGGTGTCAATTTCAACAGTTACCCTCCCAAACAGGCACTATTTATTTTATTATACTGAATGTCTTATTTTACTGCTTTTATATAGAAATGAAGTGAATTCTACGGCGAACCGTACGCGCATAATTTACGTGCATGTAACAATTCGTTGTGTTACCCGTTGCTAAGTGTGTTTCTAACGCTGAGGGTAATAGAACGGATTACCAACTGCGTCTAAACCAATCAGATTTCAGTATTTAACATGAACGTATAATAATGCATAATGATGCCTCAGTGATGTCTTGATGATATAAAGCACGTATGAATTAGACACTTGTGCTCGTATTTTAACGATCATGTTGTAAAGAGGTCAAGAGGTTTTACTATAATTCCATTTATTCATTTATTATACCATTAGCTTTGCGTCGGTCGATAGATCAAGTTTTAGTGTGTGTGTGTGTGTGTGTGTGTGTGTGGTGCTGGGGGGGGGGGGTGTTGTTGCAAATACACTCATAACCGACCCGTATAAGGCTGACGTTACCTTGTTTGCCAGTAGAAGCACCGGAACTGATTGTTCATTGGCTAACATCACTTTCGAGTTAACGTCACCTAACCACTACATAGAATACGAAAAATGAAAATAAATGTAAATAAATAAATATATATTTTTTAAAAGCACCATATTCCTGTTTTGTATAGATCTTTTCATACTTACTTTTGAGACGGAATCAAAGGTCGCAGGGCTATATAAAAAAAATTTAAAAATGAACAAAAATTTCCTTAATAACTTTGTAGGGTCATCATATTTTGATTACAATGTAATCTAGATTCCCTGATCACATGAAGCACTGTGCAACAGAACGGTTAAAAAGAATTATCATGCACTTTTTAATGCTCTAGTTTTCTTAAATGCTGTAGTGCATATTTTCGATGCAAACAGCAATTTTTTTTTGTACTATATAGTTTTTCAGAATGACTTGATTTTTTGTACAATTTTTGATATCGTGTTTCAGAGATCCAAAGAATTAATTAATCAAAAGAGAAAATTTGATACGAACCGAGAGAGATCAAATACTATTATGGCTGCTATCCTGAAATAGAACAAACACTAATGACAGTTCGTTGTGTAAGGTTTCCTGAATACGAACTGTATCTAATGAGAGAGAGAGAGAGAGAGAGAGAGAGAGAGAGAGAGAGAGAGAGAGAGAGAGAGAGACCCACGCATATTTGTAGTACACTCTTGTCATGTGTCCAAATCTTTCGTGACCTGCAATGTCCCTGAAAATAATACAAAAGACTGTCTTATAATAAGATATTTATATTATTTTGTGCTCATACAAATGAATATAACAAAGTTTGTCCGAAATTACTACGATGATGTTTATTCCTACCAAGAGATGATTTTTAAGACGTATATACATGTAGTAGGTAAATATCCTGTTATATAAATTTCTTTGATATTTTTTATAGTATACAATGACTCGCGATCTAATTAACGAAACTTACCATAGCTGTAGATTTATTTTGGTGTTATCGCTCCAGTTTACAAGTTTTAGAGCGAAATCGACACCGATTGTGAGTTTGTAGTTCGGAGAAAAAGAACCTTGAAAGGAAACAGGGTATTTAAGAAATTAACAACAAATAAAACATCTGTTTGAAATGTACATAATTGCAACAAGACATGGCGAGAAATAGTATTTTTCAGGCCGAGCTTTGTTAAACGAAAGGAAAATTCAAAATGACACCAGTGTCCAAAGATTTAAAACATATAACTTTTTTTAAAGTGCTACTGGCTTCGGCCTGGTAAAGTTCACAAAAGATTTAATCACGCAAACAAAGTACAATTATTTACAATGATTTTATGGAAATGCATATTGCAGTAACATTAAATGAACACTTAGTCTAAATCATATTTATTTACAAAAAGAGTTCAAATTCCTAAAAAGTTATTCAACGTTAGTTACGCTAAAACACAGTAAAAAAAAAAGATCTAAAACATGTGATTTTTTGCATTTTTAATGAACGAATTTTACGATTTGATATATGTAAAAATCAATACATAAACATAAAATGTACGTATATCAATATGCTATCTTTTTTCAGTTAAGATACATACATGTATTATACATGTACATAGTTGTGTTATATCTATTTGTTTTATCACTCACTGTAATCTAGCTAAGATATACTCAGTAATCTATACATCTGAGTATATATTTTGTATTTGATATTGTTTGCAATATTTTATCATTAAAAAGCATAAAAAATTAATTGTTTGCAAAAATGTATAGCCACAAATTAATAGCTACAAAAAGTCATAGAAACTTCACTTAATCATCAATGAAATACAAATAAGATAAGAGTCAAATCATCAGTCAAGGTCAAAAGATTATTGATTGAATGACCTAGTTTATGACACGGTCATTGTTGATTTATAGCATAACGTGCTTATAATTGTTTTATATGTAGATTTCATTTCATACAATACCTTCCGTGTAGCGACGAATAATCGATGTCTTTCCTGTGAAATGAAAATATTTTGATTTTATTATTAATTCATTCAATTTGATTTTATTAAATAGGCCGCGTTTCTTGCTGCATGAGCCCCCCTACATGTTCATTTTCTCACAAATATGTCAAATATTTCTATGTAAGAAATAAATTCATTTTTCCACATATTAACAATGATAAAAATCATTCTCAGCTAGCTGGTATGCAGAAAGTATACATGTGATACAGACAAATATACATACTTTCATATTAATACATGTACATAATGTCTAAAAATGAATAAATGATAAAGGTTAATTGTTTTACAATTTCAAACACTTGTGTGATATAAATAAATCCACCAATACATGCACCTAAAAGAATTAAATTTTTGTGTGTGTCGCATTTTACTAAAATCATCCCATCCTCTTTTTACTTTTATTAAAAAGCAATACAATGTAATACTATGTCATTTTCAAGATACCAAACGAATTAATTAAGCTACATACAATCTTAGCTTAGCTGAATCTTCGTTAAAACACTGCATAAAGTCTTGAATTTTACCACCCAAGACTAACACCTAACATGTGATGAAAGAAGTTACGCACCGACTCCAAATTCTCCGATGACCAAGATTTTGTAAAGATGCTCCTGCCTAGATTCCTTGGAGGCGGATGTTGCCGCCATTTTCCATGTCATGTGATTACCTTTTGTTTATACTTTAATTTATCAGTTCGGGTTTCCGTCCGTTACATGTATATAATCATAAGCAATCAGATGATAATAAAGCCATTGTAAACAAGAGAGGAGCAAGATAACCCAGTTATATGGAGTGCCATAACAGTCTTTAAAAAGTAGTTTAATATCAAAAGTCCGAGGTTAAAAGGCAGGTCAACTCAAAATGTTTCGTAGAGTTACAACAAGCACGTAGCATCGTTTTTGACTCATCCTAAAAATCTTGACAAGAAAAAAAAAGGGAATAAAATGTTTTCCAAAAAAATCTTCAAAATCCTAACACCGAAGAGGTTGGGGGGGGGGGGCTGTAGTATATCTTTCCAAAACTTCAATTTCACTCTTAGTTTCCTTATTTTCTTTTCAATTTTTTACATACTCCCCAAAAAGTGTGTGTGTGCGGGGGGTGCAACATTTTTTACATGTAAATATGTAATTTGAAGAAAAGTGGTTGCTGCATGCCTGTACAGTTCTGCTTTTATATATAACTTATAGGCAAATCAGTGTATTTTGATTGGGGATACTACAGAATGAGTTATCATTCAAAGTATTGATCGGTGTATTATATGTCATGGACATCATTTTCTTAGTGGTGTTAGTACCGCTCGAAATACATGTACTATGCAATGTTAGTTGACAAAGTAATCTTCCAAAATGTCAGTCTGACTAAATCCAGCCCCTATTAATTAATCACTTTATTGTAAGGACCCTAAACGAAGTCAGTACAAAGGACTGGCTTCAGTCTGACTGCCAAAATTTGTTTTAAGATCCATGTAAATGCCCCTTCCCCCGTTCACATGTTACATGTACACATTATGTATTACGCATTACTTCTCTATATTTATTTTCTTATCTTGTTAGAATAATCAATTCCAATCCTCTTGGCAAAATGTAAAATTTTTAGGACTTAAATTTAAAAAAAAAATCCTTCACCGTGATAACAGATTTTTGATCACACTGAGTCGGTAAGCTGCATGTGATGTAGCTTCTGTGCGATGGCAGATGTGGCTGTATGATTGTCTTACAGAAACACGAACTTTGCGGTCCCTGGGATTTTTGTTTAGTTTTAAAAAACAAAGTTGCGGCGAAAAGCTGAAGATTAATTTAAAAGAAGCTGATTAATCTAAATAAATTTGTATTTAAGGGTTAAAACACTGTCCCAGGAATACATTTCTTGCTTTTAATCAACCTTATTTTTGACAAATGAAAATAACAAATTTTAAAAATGAAATCAATTTGCTAGCACTTAAAGGGTACATACATGCATCAATTTTGGACCAATATCTAATGAAAAGACTAGTAATTTCATTTTCTATTTAAACGATTTCCGATTTCATCGATGAGAACAAATCGGCACCGACAGCATTCTTTTGATACATAATCCGGCAAAGTCATTTACTTCTCCAGCAGACTAATTCGGTATTGATAGAGGTTTTGGTTTTGTGTTCTGCACTTTTGTTATAAAAAAAATGGTTGTTGAAATTGCTAACAAATCCAAAACAAAACTGTTTAAGAGGGATGAAAACGTAGCAATAAAAGAATTAAATGGCTTGAGAATGCTTAAAACATCCGTTATTTATCGTAACTAATTGCGAACATAAAAAGATTTGTATTCTCAACGACCTTGAATTTGTTAGCCGATATTCTCAATAAATGTGTCACTGTCCTCTCTCTTTCTCTCTCCCTCTCCAACTCATACAGGCCGATGTAATTCAATAAAGCTGTAATAGTGTCCCCCCCTCCCTCTCTCTCTCTCTCTCTCTCTCTCTCTCTCTCTCTCTCTCTCTCTCTCTCTCTCTCTCTCTCTCTCTCTCTCTCTCTCTCTCTCTCTCTCTCTCTCTCTCTCTCTCTCTCTCTCTCTCGTAAAGCTGAATAAACGATATTGACTTAAAGAAATGAAAACGGCAAAATTGTTTGAATTATTGCTAAGGATGTGAAATAAAATATTCTAATATAGATTTCATCGAATTGACCAGCTGGTGCTTACAAAGGTCAAATTAAATTCGAAAAAAAAAATGTAACTTTACATGTACATGTAATACAGCCTATAATATATTAATGTTTAGATGTATATATTTGTTCATCTCTATTAACTAACGTAAATTTTACATTTATTAACACTTTAAAAAACCTATTGCCATGTTTTAAAAATTGTTACAGTCCACCATTTTACAAAATAGTAACATGCTGTATTCTTGTTATTCTATCCGGATGGAAACTTTAAAAAGGTTTTAACTTTGGATATTTAGATATTGTTACTATATTATTGACCGCCGCATAAATCTCCTTTTTTAATCATAATTCGTAAAATGTAGTAATATTTTTTCAGTTAGGAGTGACACGAAAGAACAAAAATTTCAGACATTCGCGCGCACATCAATTGACTATTGACTTACCTCGGCTCTTTTATACGGGCCGTAGTCACATTTTTTTTCATCAATCCCAGAATTGGTTTTTCGTGTTAAACCAAATCTAAGATTTCAATGGAATGTTTTCCCTTTATGTTGAACAGCGAAAATCATCACCTTCAAAAGATTCTTTCACTGAGAGGAAGAAGAAATAAAAAATTCATGTCCTTGGTATCTTTTGCGCAATCAGTGGTATACCTGTTGTAATCTTACAGGATTGGTCCTTTCTTATTAGTTCCAGAAATGTTTTATTAATGTAAAGAAGCAACAGTTTTACTCATTGACTTTTTTAATTTAAAAAAAAGATATTTATTACCGAAAGCGACAAAATTAGGACTTGGAAACGATTTAAACTTTTCAAATTTTGTATCCGTTATTTTTTGTATCTAGAATGATAAATATGGGTATTTGTAATGAATTGTCAAATTTGAAAGTCATTATACATGTACAGTATAACTCGGCTGTAGCGAAGTCCTATGGACCAATGTATTTACTTCGTAATATCCGTAACTCGTTATATCCGTAAAACGAATTCGTAACAATTACTACAGCAAATTCACTATATACATGTTTTCTTTCACCAGACTACATTTTTTGCTAATTGAGGGTTAGATTTTTGATACTTTAAATAATCTGATTGTGAATTAAAGAATTTATGTGAAAATAGATTCATTCAAACTATTATGTTTAAAGGTAATAAAACTTTTTTCAAACTGTAAAGTAATTCGTTATAAAAGTGTTAAATTTCGTTAATATTAATCTTTACAGGACTAAAAATCAGTTCGCTATATCCGTAAATCGTTTTATCAGAATTCGTACTAAACGAGTTTTACTGTATCGGGTTACAAACAAGATCCAAAGTTCAA